>VZSC01001438.1:592407-654308 GCA_013398225.1 Steatornis caripensis
TTTTTTTTTTCCCTATAGCCTCATTTGTTGAGCTAGGCACACACATTGAAAGACAGGTAACAGCACAGTCATATTGCTGCAAAACTGAGCACGGTGCTGCTGAAAGCCTGGCTTTAACACTAGGGTTTTCCAGTGGCTGGAAACCTGCTTCAACACAGTCCTGCGCTTTCTGTTTTCACTCATGCCAAGTTCCAGCACCAGCCAGTGCACTGTGCAGAGCCATGGGATGAAATGTCTGTGCCTGACACACCTGACTGCTCATCTATCAGAAATCAGGGACATAGAAGACGCTGATGCTCATGAGGAAAAAATGTATTTCAACAGTATTGTCTAAGCTGCCTAAAGGAAATGCAGTTATTAGAAGACATGCAAAGTGGGCTATGCAAAATAAGCCCATAGTGAGAAAAGCCTCAAAGACGTTTGTCCCGAAATGCACACAAAGGGGAGTGGCAGCTACTAAGAGCCCAGTTCCAAGTTCAGAAATGAAAAGGGAGAACCTCAACCTGCAATTCCATCAGGAACTTTTCTGAACCGTCCGTCTTCCCAACGGAGTGTGAATTCTGCAATACGGCACTTCAGATGTTCCCAATAAAATGCCTAATGAACGCTGTGGGGGCCATAATTCCTGCTGAAACGGTAACTACTCCTTCAGAATTGCTGGCGCCAGGACTGCTGCAAGCCCCGAGGAGCAGTCGGAGGACGTCCTTTGAACCGCACTCCTTGTGCTGCTGTGGCAGGGCAAGGGGATGGCCGGATGGGTGACAGCTTGAGCCACAGCACACAGCTTCTTCCAAACCCAGCAGGAGCGAAGGGGAGGCAAAGGGGAATCTCCAGGGTGGAACAATTAGCTATCAGAAGCCCAAAATGACCATTGCAGAAGAAGAGGTAGGTCTGTTGTAACACCCACGGGCACAGAGGGTGCACTGTGGACATAGTTAGAAGTGGTTATGAACCATACAGAGTACTCACAAGTGTCAGCAATAACCGTTAAAATAAATACTCAGTAATACGTTGGAAATAGCTGTAAAAAGTGTGCAAGGTGCGTGACTGAGTAAGGATAATTTTTCCATCTCATTTCTTGCACATAAGGTTCTTTCTACACCAAGTACCCTTAAAAAGTGAATTTTGTTTTCTAACTCCTGAAGGGGAAAAGGAAAAAAGAAAAAAAAAATTACTCAGTTGGCAGCAATTTGGTACCAGAGAGAATTTATCGACACTGAGTCAATAAAAAGAAAACCTCCACATGCTCTGTGTGGTTTCTCACCCACCAGACTGTTTCAGGGAGGTGATGTGTGGAGGAAAACTATATACTTTAATTGGGTATTATTATCTATAAACTACTAGGTAGGCCCTGAGGTGTTCTGAAATAACACGTAAAAGGAAAAAGCACCTGCAGTAAAGAGCATGAAGAACACCATTCTTTGCTTATTTACTACTTAGAAGTATTTTAAATCTTGCTTTTATTTCCAAGTGATCTCAGCCTGCAAATGTACAATGNCATAATTCCTGCTGAAACGGTAACTACTCCTTCAGAATTGCTGGCGCCAGGACTGCTGCAAGCCCCGAGGAGCAGTCGGAGGACGTCCTTTGAACCGCACTCCTTGTGCTGCTGTGGCAGGGCAAGGGGATGGCCGGATGGGTGACAGCTTGAGCCACAGCACACAGCTTCTTCCAAACCCAGCAGGAGCGAAGGGGAGGCAAAGGGGAATCTCCAGGGTGGAACAATTAGCTATCAGAAGCCCAAAATGACCATTGCAGAAGAAGAGGTAGGTCTGTTGTAACACCCACGGGCACAGAGGGTGCACTGTGGACATAGTTAGAAGTGGTTATGAACCATACAGAGTACTCACAAGTGTCAGCAATAACCGTTAAAATAAATACTCAGTAATACGTTGGAAATAGCTGTAAAAAGTGTGCAAGGTGCGTGACTGAGTAAGGATAATTTTTCCATCTCATTTCTTGCACATAAGGTTCTTTCTACACCAAGTACCCTTAAAAAGTGAATTTTGTTTTCTAACTCCTGAAGGGGAAAAGGAAAAAAGAAAAAAAAAATTACTCAGTTGGCAGCAATTTGGTACCAGAGAGAATTTATCGACACTGAGTCAATAAAAAGAAAACCTCCACATGCTCTGTGTGGTTTCTCACCCACCAGACTGTTTCAGGGAGGTGATGTGTGGAGGAAAACTATATACTTTAATTGGGTATTATTATCTATAAACTACTAGGTAGGCCCTGAGGTGTTCTGAAATAACACGTAAAAGGAAAAAGCACCTGCAGTAAAGAGCATGAAGAACACCATTCTTTGCTTATTTACTACTTAGAAGTATTTTAAATCTTGCTTTTATTTCCAAGTGATCTCAGCCTGCAAATGTACAATGTGCCATTATAACAGCTGCAGATGATATTAAGAGAACTGAATTGCAAGTACACTTTGGAGCACTGCACTGAATCATCCATGAGTGCTGGAGAGCTGTTCTTCCATTAATTTAAATATGCACACATTACCAAATAAAATAAAAATATCGTGTATTATTGATATTGCATTACACCACAGTGGGTAGGTTCCACAGAAACTAGGAAAGGACAACCAGAATAACTCTGTAGTTAAAATATTTTAATAAAGTTTATACACTTCAATTTGTTACCTGAAAAAATAACAAAAATGAGATATAGATATAGGATCTTCCTCTGANAGTGGGTAGGTTCCACAGAAACTAGGAAAGGACAACCAGAATAACTCTGTAGTTAAAATATTTTAATAAAGTTTATACACTTTAATTTGTTACCTGAAAAAATAACAAAAATGAGATATAGATATAGGATCTTCCTCTGATCTCAGAAGGAATTTTGTTATATTAATTGCGTTACAGGAGATGCTCAGCTTTTGCATGATTTGTTTTTTTATAGTTTAATCATTGTAGGCTTTTCTAAATTACGTAAAATGTTCAATGGTTTGAACAAAGAAGCATATATTATCACAAATATATGAGAAAGTAATTGTAATAAAGGCCCACTGGGCTCTATGAATGAATGGTGGTGAGGGCTGTAAAATTTCATTTTAAAATGAACTCTGGAACATCAGAGAAGCACTCTCATGCTTAAATGCAAGTGCACAGATTTTTCTGTAACATGGGAGTATTATTCTGCAATGGAATGATGGAAATGCCATAATATGTCATAAACACAATTTAATAATTTTTTTCCATTAGAAGACTGCTTGCAGGCACAAAGATAAATTTATTACAGCAGAACCACTGGTGCTTTCACCATTAATGCCTGATAGCATTTTCACTTAAGATTTGTTTTTTCCATGGTTTCTAACCTGATAAATTTGCCCTGGACCAAAACGTGGTTCTCAAGAGCTAACTGTAGGGACCTCGTTTAACCAAATTACACAGAAGTATGTATTTTTAAAATACTGGAAAAACATTTTCAGTGAGTGAATCGTGATGGCATGTGACAACCACTCAGGATGCATAGGAACCTGATAGGATGGTCGAAACCCAGTTTGTGCTCTACAGCAGGTTAACTACTACCTTTTCAGCAGCACCACGAGAGTTACCAATCTGGCCCTGAAAATCACCATCCCTGCGTGTAGGAGCCATTGCTTTATTTCACCACTAAGAAAAACTATTGGCACTGGGAAAACACGAATGATCATCCACGCTGCAATGTGTGCAATTAAAGCACGAAGGGTGCCCTGTCCTCTGAAGTAACTCCCCTTAGATGCCTGCCCACTGGCTGTGGGATGAGTCACAAGCTTTCCCTTCCCAGTGACTTGCCCAGGTTTTCACAGATACCCTATGTTAAAACCCCCAAACCTCCAGCCCTCAGCCTACATGCCAAACAACAGTTCAGCCCTCCCAACTTTTTCTTCTCTCTTCTCTCCTCCTTCCAAAAGATGTTACTGTAAACTGGAAGTTTTGAGTCAACATGAGAGGCACGGGCAAATTGAGCCTTGTGCGGCGTTCTTTCTGGTTTATTCAAAGACAAGTAGGGGCAGAAATATTACTAAATAACACGTGCTAAGTGCATGATGGCTGTATGCTGCAGAACTAGGTTTCCCAGCTTGAACTTTGCGTAGCTCTTTCCTGCTGCCCTGTAAGCATGGGAAATCTCTTAATACACAGCAGAGGCGAAATGAAGATTTCTTTGCCTTAGAAGCAATATTCCAGTGTGGGGCTTAATAGATTTAAAAAATCCAGAAACTATGATTTCAGGAAAGGGCTCTTCAGAATCCACAAATCTGCCACTTAGAATTCTCAAATGAATAGCACAGACCGTGCTTTTCAAAGGCACTGAAAAGTTAATCCACTGAACTCCCACTGCAGGCTAAAGCATTTGACATTTGATTTCTACGGACTCTTTAGCAAATCCCTCAGCTATGGTATATAAGCAACTTTTCTTGGCCCAAAGAAATTGTCTCCTGCAGAGACTTTTTTATGGCCTAACAGGAGCTGGCTGGGCAGCACCGGCACTGCAGCCAGCACAAACGCCCCAGCAGGAAGAAGCAAGGCCACTTCATGGGGGAGAGCGCTTCTTGCCATGTCTGTGCTCCGGGCATATGCTAGAAGGGTGAATTCATGGCTTGCCTTTTCCACCATATTGCCAGAATGAGGTATAATCTCTGCTTTTATACTTTTCATTCCTGGGAATCTTTCCAGACTAATCTGTTCTGCATGGACTGTTTGGGCTGCCGCTGCCCCCACTAAGTCAGTGATGAGGCACTTAACTGCTTTCAGTCCTTGCTGGCTGTGTCCAATGAGCTCATCAAGAGCTTGAGGCAAATCCAAAATCTCAAGTTGAGCTCCTCGGCATGTCTGGAAGACCTTTGCCGTGTCTGTCGCACAGTAATGTATTTCCACAGCTCAGCATCCTATGCAACCATATTTCTCTGCATAGAGCCAAAAAATGAAGACTTTCAAGCTGACGCTTGTAGGGTCATTCCAGCATCAGCTCCTAACTGCCAGTACATTAAGCCCAAGTCCAAGTGTTCAGCCTGATATTAGACCGCTTCATCCAGACATAGGTGCATTGATGTAGATTGGACAGTTAATACTTTTGAAACAATACTAAAATTTGAAAGTTAAAATGCATTTGGAACCAGGACACAGGAAGGTAAAATTACTACCAATAGTTTGGAAAAGCTCAAGTCAGCTGCAGCTCTAAGCTACCTCTACTAAGCTAGCTCTACTAGCATCTGTTCAGGCCTAAATACAAGATTTCAGTAATCAAAAAGAGATCTATCAGTATAAAAATAGCTATCAAATAAAATTATACAGTTTTAGAAGTAATGTAACTTCTAGTAAGCGTTTAGAGAACTTCTTCGAGTTTACAAAGAACAACTCCATACAAAATACAAAATAGAATGTGATTTTTCTAAGAATAATGCCTTTCAAAGCACGGGCTACTAGTTCTTATATTCAGTGCTTTCCAGACTGAATGTCCTGCTTAAAACACACTTTCCATATTCCCAGTTCTGCCCTCCCCATCTCTCCTCTTGTGCTTTCACACTTTACAATACTGTTTCATGTCTTTATTTCACTGTCCTTCAGTTAATTCTATGTTCTATAGCAAGACAGATATCAAGCTGTGAGAAATCTTAGCCACCAATCTCTGTGACAGACTTCAACTGAACCCTGCAAAGGACTCCTAAGTAGGCTACAGAATACGCAAATATGAAACATAGTAAACTACAAGCTGCCTTTCAAAATGTATTTATGGCTCTCGCGGCCCCCAGATGGAGATTTTCTTGTCACATTTCTGCTCATGGTTCTTCTTCATGCTTCATTAAAGCATTTCCATACACGGTAAACATGAGGCAAATTTCATGCTCAAAAACCAGTCTGGACACTGTTTATGCATCTATCATTCCTGTGAAAGTTGTCTAAGGACTTTGGTAACGATATTCCCTAAGCCAGAGAGCCTAGACCACCATCCGGCACTGTGTCACTGGGTAGTGAGTGCCGGGTCCCAGGACAGCCAGCCTCTTCAGCCACCACCTTGTTTGCCCAGTGACTACCTTGGACTGGCTGTTGTAGTGGTGCCCAGTAACACTATACCAAACTGAAGAACAGGGAGGGAAAACTCTTGTCAGTCTGTTGGTGGCACTGAGTAAATCAAGCCAGGCAGAATATACTTGGAGGCCAGCCAGAATACAGAAGGTACTACAGATCTTCCCATCAAAATGGCTGAAATCTTGGATGACAATCAAGACTAAACTCCATTTTGAAAAGGAAAGAAGACATAGCTACAAACTTACACCTGCACCGAAGGAGACCTGTACAATAATATTTTTGAAGAACAGGGGAAGAGAAAGATGTGCTCAGATCTAGTTTTTGCTGTTGTCTGAAACATGCTGCTGCTTTGATACTAACTGAGACGTGAAGACCAGGAGAAGCGACGAATGGAAATGAGAGCAATGCTCTCTTCAAACGGCTGCTTCTTTGCTGCTGAAAACAGGAACTTTCCCGAGGAGTGGATTCCCCACAGCGATGAGCAGTTTTTAACTAGAGTCAGGGAAGATCAGCCAAGGGACCAGGCCCTTTTCTATCAAAACTAATGCATAAGAATCAAATTGGCTGTTTTGGCTGAAAAACTAGTCAAACTGCAATGTGTTCTCATTACTCAGGTGACCACATGGGTCAACATCCAGGAAGGCAAAATCACCTGCCGGTGCTACACATCTGTTTAAGCATCTTATAAGCAAGCATATATTTGAGGGTTTTTTCAGTAATTTTAGCTCTGTGTCAGGTGAAAGAAATAAGAACGCAGGAAAATAAAGCAGCTATGAAATGGTATTTTTGTTTTGAGGAAATAGAGCTTTAAGTGTTTCCTCTATGTTTAGTCTTTGCCACAGGAGTACCTGGTAAATCAACAGAAAGGAGAAATACATTATGTTTTAAAGTGTCAAGAAAATTCAATGTGTCTTCAGTAATTTTTACTGTCTCCCACTAACTCTCAATGGTTTACTGATCTTCCAGATCAAGTCAAGGTCGTCCACTGGCAGGATCTTGCGCTTCCACTCCCCAAGCTTTGGTTCATTAGGCTAACTCTGAGGCAAGGTACCAAAAGATGCAGAACACAACTACTGCAGAGAAAAAAAAAATTAAAACTCACTCAGTTCCTTCAAACCAAACTTTCCCTTCTCTGGGGTCTCCCAAGCGCTTCAGTAATATCTGTGGGCTGGGCAGGTGTAGCAGGGAGCAGGTGACTGTACCAGGATGAAAAAAAGGTCTCAACATGATTTTGCTTTTAGATACCACAATGACCAACTGCTTTAATAGATGACGAGTGTGAGTACTCCTATAGCACCTTCCCATAACTACAGGGTCCTATAAGACAGAGTACCTTATCTGATAAATGGAGGCCCACATCATTACTCAAAATGCTGAGTTAGCACTCGCATAGCTGTAGAACTCCTTTCGTCGTGTCCTCTCAGCTCTGCCTTCTCCTAGATCTCTCCAGAAGCAAATGAGCAGTGAGAAACATCAGGACTGATACCTAGAGTCAAATTGCATCTAAATTGCCAGTTCGTTTAGCTAGAAGCCTCTCAACTGCTGTAATTAGAAACTGTAATGCTATTACAAACAGTGGTAGTTTCTATTGCTAACGTGACAAAGTGATTGGGTTATAATCTCTCTTTGTAGGAGCATGGGTGTGTGACAAGGGAATCAGTGAACGACGGAATCAGTAGCCATCACCCACAGCTCCTAAGCTGCTTTTTATTTAGCTGGTACCAGAAGTCCTGGCTGCACACCCATACTCAGCAAAACTCCACTTGATTGCGCGCAGTGATCATGATGAGCTCCATTCAGGGAACAGCAGGTCAGAAAACAAATCCCTGCTACATAAATATCGTCTGCAAATACAGTCAATTTATACTTTTGTACACTGATCATAGACTGCAATTTCCTGTATAGGATGGCACAGCAAAAGGCTTTGTCTCAGAAAAAAGGCAGAAATCTATTTGCATTTCTTTGTGTTTGCGTTGTTTCTTCGATAAAGTATTTGGAAAGCTCCCTTTTCAGTGGAGTTTTTTGTAATTTTGATATGCTTCATTACTTCAGTGAGTAACTTTTCCCCTTCAGAATCTTAACATCTAAATAGCTTTTAAAATCTTTAGCTAAATTTATTTCTCTCTCCTTTTTTTGCTTTCATGCCTTCCCTCTTTCGCAGTAATCTCAATTTTAAGTCATCCGCAGCACACTTCGGCAGCATAGCAGTTGCTCATATATCCCGGCTTGTTCTCTCATGTTCATAGGCTGCCTGGAGCATCTCAGTGCTACATCCACTGTTCCAGGTCTGCAGATACTGTGCTCAGCAGTGGAATTCCAAATGTCTCCTAGACAGATAAAAGTGTCTATAGAAGATTATGGATGACATTTAAAGGTCCCATTTGGGGTGAAAGCTCCATTTGATGAGCCGCCTTGCAGACTCAGATACAGGCAATTCATAGTGCAAAGAATCTACAGTCTAATAGATATAAGTCACATCACACTTGTAGCCAGGTATATAGTAAGAAGGCAAATACAGTCATAAACAGTGCTACTTCTGTTGTGTATTGGTCTCTTTTTAAAATGGAACCAAAGTCAAAGGGACTAAGTGTAGCGGGGGAGTCACTAGAGGAAGGGAGTAAGACAAGGAAACAGAGTAAATATTGTGTTGCTTCCTCAGTAAAAACATGGTCAGTCGTATCTGAAGGATGCATGTGAAAACAGACGAGGCAATACTTGCAGTGACGTATCAACACACTGCATGCTTGCATGAACAGGTAGACAACAGAAAATGAAAAAGCATCAGGGAGCCTGTGCGTTCCTGGCATTACTTAATTTGCTTTGACTCTGCTGATGCAGAAACACAAGCGTATGGGCAAACCAGCAAAATGCAGTTGTGTATTATTGTGACAACAGCACTGAACACAAGTACAGGGCTCCAAAAGGATCACACCTGCCTATGACAGAGCTCGCTCAGGCTCGTGAGTGACTGTGCCAGGAGAGCCACGAGGACACTGCTGCCTGGACCAGGAGGTCTCTCCCTCCTTTGGGAAAGCCTCACATTTCTCCTTGCCTGTACCTCTGCACTGAAAGCAGCACTCACATCCCATAATGCACAAAATGGCAGAACATCACAGTTCCATCACTGCCACAGGGAGACAGGAGCCTAGGTGTTGAAAAGTGCAAGGCAAAGCTATCTATTTGTCTACATTATATTCTAAGCCAAATGCTAAACTGCAAACGAACACCAAACAATGAAGAAGATGACATGCTTAAACACTGCTGAAGCATAAAACTCAGCAGAGAGGAATGGCAGAAGGGGAGGGAAGACTCAGCAGAAGGGAAATGGAAAATTTTTAAAGCTAGATTAATATATGCTGCAAAGCTCTTTATGCCATCTGGTAATAAGAGCAATAAAAGACCAATATGGAAGAGTGAATAAGTTCATAAAGTAATCACGAATAAGGAACTTGCATATAAAAAAAAAAAGACAGCATCTGTTACAGAGAATGAATGGAAATCACATTTATCTTATACTCAAGGAATAAGAAATGACGGACTGAAAGCCTATGCTGATAACATACTGTCCTAGAAAAGGGCAATGCCAGGATGTCTTAATGCTTCTGGGAGAGACAGCTGATAAATTCACATGATAATTCCACTCTCCATCTGGCAGGTGAAAGAGCCTTTCTGTGTTCCAGGGCTAACCACGGATCTGTGCGAGCTTGCAGCCTCCTGTCACAACTAGGTCTGTCAGGAAGAACGATACCAACATAACAATACAAATGCACAAATACTCATCAGCAACTACGACCATGGCCCAGTTTCCCAAGTATGCTGTCCTGCCAAAGACATCTGGTATCCTTTTACCCCAGTAGGAGGGTGCATGGCTGTGTACCTCGGCTCTAGCTGCAGAACAGCAGTGACAGGGGAAGCTGCAGCTCGTCTGTCCCCTCCCACAGGTAATGCAAAAGCTGTGTTTGAAGCATTGCCAATGGTCTGCAAGTGCAGGTTGGAGTGGCGGCGAGAGCAGAGACGAGATGCACAGGAGAGGAGGTACTGGATTTGCACCAAGCGGCCTACATTTGAGGTCTAATTCAAAGCCTAATCAGGGTGGGTTATGAGCTTCAGAAGAGGGACGTCTCAAAGCAGGAGGACACAAGGTGGCTGACGGGGAGTGAAGACGATGACTGGGATTTTCCTGTTGTCTCCTGTACGTCTTTGTTGGTGATCTTCTCTGAGTAGCTCCACACAAGAAGCTCGCTTTGGAAAGGGCCATTTGTCATATCTGGAGTGCTGCTCCCAAATACCACACGTATTTGAAAGAATTAACAAACATGTTCTGATACGTAAATGATAAAAAGATACAAAACCACCCCTCCCACCACCGCTATGTATTCTGTTTAAATCTGGAAGAAGTCCCCTCACTCCCACCCGGGGTAACACAAATCAGAACAGACAAGAGCAGTAGTACCTAGTCCTTTCTCGACCAATTTTCTTCTCTGCTATATTGCAGAAGGCACGATACGCACAGACCTGCACGTCTCTGCTTTACCGTTAGTTTGTGACTCGTCACAAATTCCGGCCGTGTTTGTGCCTGTAAACAGGACTGTCAGACCACTATCTGTAGGATCTGCAGTGTCGAGAATTAATCTAGTACGATCTGTTTGCTTAACCAGCTGTATAGGAAATTCTCGTTCACTGTCTATAAAGTCATTGCACATTATAACTGTTGAAATTCCACTTGTATTCAGATTTAATCCTTTATCTTACATTATCTTACTCACATTTATTATCAATTTTTCCTTACCTGTCACGGTTTAAGGCTGGGCTGGCTAGTAAACAGATGACAGATGCCCTCTATTAACCCTTGCCCTCCCCAGAAGGGGAAGAAAAAGAGAAAAGGGAGAGAGGCTTACGGGTTGGAAAAATTAAAACAGTTTTAATGAAACAGTAACAAAAAAGGTGTAATAATAATAGAAAAAATAATGGAATATATATAAATATATGCAAAATCAATATCGAGCTTCCCATGATGACGATCATGTCGCCAGGGCAGGCATGGGGAAAGTCTCAGACTGGACTCAGCAGCAGACGGGAACTGGATTCAGGAATGCACGGATCAGGATCAAAGGCGGAAGAAACGGACAGAGCCCTCTCAGGACGCTGGCCACGGAAGAAAGAGCTAGATCATCGTGATCCCTCAGCTTTATACAGAGTATGACACGTATGGGATGGAACACTCCCTTTGGTTGGTTTCGGGTCACCTGTCTGACCCGCTCCTCCCTGCAGGAGGGTCGCAGGTCTGACCCCTTCTCTGCCCTCTCATTTCTGGCGATTAAGAAGTTGAGCAGAACCAATCAGCAACCTTGGTTTCCACAGGAGTAAGTATAAGCGAGAGCCTTTCTGCACACCATTCCCACCATTACCCCAGCAATAGCTATAAACGTCGAGCGTTGTCACTCCTAGAAGCAGACACAGTCTGAAAAACGTGCTGTTGATTTCTGAGAGTGCAGTCTCTTAGAAGAGACTTTGCTGAAAAGAAAAATTACTAAAAATTACTAAAAATTGGTTCTGTCCTAGCTCAAAGCACGACCTTACCTCCCCACTTTTTCTGAAACAATCTCATTTTCTGCTGTTGCTCTATTCCTATTAAAATAATTGGTACCTCACCACATTTTTCTACTTTCATATTCATATCTGCACCTGAAAAATCCATTTTATGTTTGCAAAGGCCTAAGTCCAACTACACTTACAGGTTATTACACAATGTGACACAGCAATATGTAACCTCTAATGAGAAAGACAAATGCCAGAAGCAGAGTGAGAAAGCGAAGACAGGGCACAGAGCAATATAACAAAAGGAGCAGGTATACTAAAGGCCAGTGAGGATGAAGAGGAAAGTTTTAGCACTGTTTTCTTTTGTGTTGACACGTATGTTCCTCAGCAATCTTCCTTTCAACTGAAACCACAACCGTAGTGAAGTGAGTGGTAAGTTTGGAAATCAATCCCACACTTGAGATCGAGCAGGTCATAAAGAGCCTTGTAGGTGACCAAAACCTTGTGTTATCATCTCCCACAGCAGTGCTCATGACTTCTAGAAGCTGGCTCGTCCATTGAGCCTGTAGAGGCAACCTTTCCCCTCAACTATGAGAAGCTTTTAGTTCCACGTTTATAGCAGCATACAGACAGAAGTGAGTTTACAATCCCAATTTTCAAAAGAAATTACATCCATGAGAGAGATTTTCTTAACATCAACATGCAGATCACCAGATTCCTGGAGAAAAAATCTGTTTTATTAATTCAAAAATGCAGAATACAGCCTTTTACCTTAAATATGCAGGGAAGGCAGGTCATCAGGCAGCAAATAAAAAGCAGCAGCATAGTGTCCAATGCCATGGGAGTACCGACTTCTCTTAATCTGACAAAGAACTGAAGAGCAAACATCTCGTTGATTATCTGTTCTTCTAAGCAAAATGGTAATTGACTTAAACTTACAAATTATAAGCAGGCAACATTCCCATAGGAGACCCAGGATGACAGAACTCTGTCATATAATCAGCTGACATCAAGTCCCTACTCACTTGGCTTCTTTCCTAAAAAGACTCAGCGTGGGAGAGCTCTCACCCTCCATTGACAATATATAGTTTGTTTAGTCTTTATGTTCCCCCTCTTCTGCACTGGTGTTCACTGTCTTTGAGTGTGACGCCATAGAATAAATATAATCAATACAAAAAAAGGACATTCTCTGTTTCTCTCTGAAGACTATATACTCTAAGACCACATCCTTATAATGTTTTCTCTAATTGCTCAGGAAAAATGAGTATTAATCTCAAAAAAGATCTGTCACCTTGTCTTGACAACAACGCAAAGTACTGCCAAAAGGCAAGGGTCTTGTTTTATTCCTGGTGTTTCCTACTAGGATTAGCTTCAAGTCCCCTGTCTTCTAATGAGAGCCAAAGGAGCTTTTCTTTTGTTTTCCTAAATAAGC
Organism: Steatornis caripensis; assembly: GCA_013398225.1. NCBI lineage: Eukaryota > Metazoa > Chordata > Aves > Caprimulgiformes > Steatornithidae > Steatornis > Steatornis caripensis. Next base: position 605,395 of record VZSC01001438.1, read on the forward strand.
ACTTCATTCTCATCACATCAGACTTATTTTTAGAATATTTGAATAGAATATCTCTGTCAGTTGCTACCGTATAAATAGAGGTTGCTAAGGAAGGAACAGTAGCTGCTTCCTTAAGCAACTGTAGCAGAAGACGATGAAACAGCAGATGATTTCTTAGCAGAAACAGTAGACTAAGAGCAGCAGTTCTCTTCTACTGCAGTATTTAAAAAATGTAGAAATGCCACCCACTGAAGTATTGATATTTTCAGTCAGAAAAATACAGCAAATCCACCTCAAATTGGCACATTTGCTAAAGAGTGCAAGAAGGCATTTTCCCTGCTTCTGAAATTGATCCCCTTCTCATTTTGTAGCTCTTTATTTTTTCTTTTACAGTTGTAGACATGTTTACTCTCTGTTTTAGGTTTATTTGCCTACTTCAGAGCAGTCCTAGGAATTCACAACTCCAGGATCTCACATTCAGAACCACATGACGGATTGCCAGCAAGGTTATGAGTTCCCTGTATCTGCAGAGAGCAAATATTTAGGTATAATCTTGTTATTTAGTGAGGCATTTGTCAGGAAAAGGGTTTGGTTTCTTATTTTTATTTATTTATTTAGACTTGAATGGGGTCAGATGAGAACACTGGCGCAAAATAATTTGATTTTGGGGACTAAAACTCTTTACTGGGGCTTATACTGAAGCCTCCATTTTAGAAGATGGATTCAGTAATTTCAAGTTGGAAATTACCATTGTGCCCATTCCTAATCACTTTCAGAGCACAAGAGCAGTCCTCCGCACCCAGTCCACTAATGAAGCCACTGGCAGCTGCATAATTTAGACGCAAATCATGATTATTCTGCTGATGTGATCACTTCAGGAAACTGGGGGCTGCACGCTGCTCTGGCTGTAGTCACTAGGGGAAGATATTACAACAGTAGAGGTCCTCTGGGAAACAAAAGGCTTAGGGCTTGTCCACACAGGGGACAATTCAGGACAGTTTCTGCAAATTAGCTAGAGATTTGCTGTAGATTAGATAGAAACAAATAAAACCTTTGGGTGTATACTTTTATACAGAATTAAATTGTCCTAATTCAATTAGATTAACTTACTTCCAAATGTTTTACATCGGTAGTGATAACAGACCCAGAGCAGAAGATAAGTAAGGGTATCTAAAATGGTCTGCTGATGAATACAGGTGCTCTGCCCTTATGCCTCATGAATATCATGTCTCACAGCAGAATGTAGCATCAAGACCTGACAACTGGGACAAAAAAAATTGAGTTCAAGGCAGAGAACTGCGTGACACCATCACCTTGAGGAAAAAAGTAGTCAGAGCCTGGGCGTTGGCCAGTTATATTGCTTCCAGCTAGAGCGATCACCAAACACGCCTGGAACAATATATCCTTCTAGGCAAGTGGGAGCTAAGCATCTTTGAAGTTAGCCTTAATGACAGTTATCTCAACACCAACTTGTCTGGGATAGTGTTCATCAGACATTGGGGACAGGTTTCCTAAAGGATACGTTGCGCTTCCTAGGATTCTCTATATAGAGACAAAAAGCTACAGTATTGAGCAGGGAACCAAGTACCTCATCCTCTCTGTTGGAAGTGGACTAGGGCTTCATGATGAGGTAAATATCAGCAGTTTAGTATCAAAAGCAAACCTATTAAGAGTCGCACCTTAGCATGGCAACTCAGCAAGTGCTGAGGAAAAAAACAGGCTTATCACACAGTCACACTAGGGCTTCCAATTCCCATTCTGACAGCATTATTTCTGGGGTGTTAAGAGATTCCTCTTCCCAGAACATCAGGTCAAGCCTGGAAACTGTAAAGAGCTTTTTCAGCATCCTCACGCAGGAGAAGATGACAAAAAGGCAACACTGTTTTAGTGGAAAGTCCCTGGAGGCCAACAGCAAGAACGAAGCTGGCACCACACCAGGCACAGTGTGGAGGTTTGCGTGGGCAGAGAGACTGTGAAGCTTTCCTTCACTTTCCTCTGTGGAAGCCCCTGAAAGCCAGAAGGCCTAGGAAGTGGAGGAGAAGGCCAAGAGCTGAAGCCATAATCCTCACTCATTTGGCTTTCCACGTGTCCAAGCGAGAACCAGGCAGCTGCTGGCTCCAGCTGCAGCCACGCTTGCGGTATGCTTCGGGGTGAGGGGTGGATCTTGCCTGATCCGTCCACTTTCTCAAATGTACTTGAGGGGAGATAAAAAGTGCTAGTGTACAGCAGGAAAGTCTGGTGCGGTGGAGTAGAGTCAGCTGTCAGACGCAGAGCCTGGTGAAAATGTTCTTGGTGTGCCTGAAGTGAGGTGCTGCAGGGCTGAGAGGTCTGGAGGTCTGCTCGCCCTTCCGCCTGCAAATGCTCCTGAATGTCCCCAAGCCAAGGCTATGCATACGGCCAAGGATGTATTTGATCAAACCAGACACAGGCTATCTATTCCTAAAATGCAGTGCACTCTGCTTTCTGCATGGCAAGCCTCAGGAATACCAAAATTAGACTTCAGAAGAGTATAAAAAGCTCCCTGCTAACATAATGTGCAAATGGACTGTCGCACTCACTGTGATCTTGGACGGCAATAAAATTAGAAGGCAACAGCAAACAGCAAAGAAAATTGCAGCTGAAAAATACCAACATTATCCTCTTTTAATACGTATTGTTAAAATGAACATTTTTAAAAGCTGAAAGAGATGTAAATGCAGATGCTATCACCGTATGTCTTATGCAGCTCATGATTACGAACAAACAGCAGAATACATATAAGAGAATCTAAAATGGTATGGATATGAGCCCAGCTGGTGTCCCCATATGCCTTATGAATTCCATTTTTAGGAACACAGCAGCGTATAGCATTAGAGATGCTTCTTAAACATCTCATTTGTAAATAGAGTGGAGCTGTTTCACTGAAGTACACACAGAAAAGGTCTGCAAGGATCATACAACCAGCTGCATCCAAAACCAGTGAAGTGGTTCAACCGCAGTGTTTTTAATAGGAACCACTTTGCACCAGAATATTCCCTGAATGAGGGATGATGCTTGCTTGTCATGGGCTCATTCAGCTCTGGGGTTTTTTTAAAAGCAACCACCAAAAAGTCATTTTAGTCCGAACACACCAACTTACTTTTGTTTTAGCAAACTCTTCCTACTGAAGGCTTCTTCAGATCCAGAATGGAAGAGCAAAGGCCCAAACTCCAGGGCAGTGGAGAGCTACAGGTCATGGAGAGGTAAATTCTCGCCTCTTCTGAAAAGCAATCAAAGTAGGGTCTGGAGCTTGGCCAGTCCACATCCTGGGGAGAGTCCTTCACCAACAGGCTGTGGACTTTTCTGCAATACAGCTCTTCCTCTCCTGCTTTTCAGTTTCACCAGAACCACCTCTAAGAGAAGGCAGCTAACCGTGGGGATCGCTGGTTAATTGTGAAAATATATCACTAAATGCAGTTGACTTAAAATCATCATTCCATTATACGTACACTATCAACAAAAATATGTCTAGAGCAGATATCTAAAAAAATACACCACATACGAATGAAAAATTATTTTATTTAAAAATACATTATACAGCAGAGTGTCTCTCTTTTTGTTTTCTTACTGCTGGTTCACAGAGATAATATGATAAATTTAACCCAAATATTTGACTGGGAAAGATCCTGAGAGAGAAAGAGACCAGTTACAAGCTGATGATATACAGTACACTGAAAAAAAGAGTCATCTCTTTTAACATAAAAGAATCTCTTGGTAATCTTATAAATCAGATATAAAAAAATGCAGGTTTGCTACCATGCAAAAAATGAGTGAAGATTTCATTTAAATCTGCACACAGAGAAATCGTTAGTACCTTGGACCCTAAATAGCTAGACTAAGAGAAGGGTAAGTGTGCCTAATATGGAGATACAAACTTTGGACCTACTACAATTTTGTAAACACGGTTGATAATCTAATAGAGGCGGATTTTCAATCACCTAAGTAACACTGTTGTAGCTAAGGGCTCTATTCTAGGGCTTTTCTTCCCACTGATGTATGTATTTATTCTCAGTTTACCACAATGACTTCGTGAGATATGCTCTACTGCACTCGAAGATGACTTGGCCTTGCCCTGTTTGCCAAGCACTATCCAGGTAGTCATATTTTAGTGAAAGCAGAGGTTAAAATAAAAAGCAAAAAGCAGGTGTTACCTGGATGACTACGTAGGAATGCATTAAAATTCGTAATAGAAAATACATCTCTGATTCTACAGCCTTATGTTTCAAACATCTTCTAACAATGATTAATGCACAGGAAATAATACACTGAGTTATGGAAAATTTAAGGCCTAGAATGTTCAACAGCCCGCACTGAACATTACTATTCTCAATGCGTCTATAGTGCTAACGTTGCATCAGCTGTCGACAGAGAAAAGCTTTCTGGCAGATGCTACGAGCACCTTCAGCATCTACAATATCCGGATCCCTTTGGTGCTCAGTTTTTATAGGACAACTTCACCGTGAATAGTCAGCGAGGCTGTCTTTTGAAGGGCAGGCTCAGTTTGATTATTCACGGCGATAACAGAGATATGACAACATTGCCTGATGTTGAAGAAAATCAATTTGTCAACACTACACAGACTGACAGAGGATTGTTTTGCATGAATATGGTGCTGAAACACAGAGATAGAAAGATGTGTAGAGAGAAAGTCTGCCTGGCCTGGTTACTTAGGCAGAAGAAAATTACCAAAGCCATTTTGTTTTTTCCATGAGTGCTCCAACATGAACATGGAGAGTAGAAACTCACATGCACTTTTCTCACTAAGCCAGTGATGCTCTTCTTATCTTGGCACCCATTCTCCCAGCATAATATCAGAGTGTACAACAAGTATGAGAAGATGCAGGCTTCCTTGAATAATTTGTTTAAATGATTTATGAATAGCACAGCTTCCCATCAAGTATGCTGAGCTAAGAATGGAGCCCTTAACCTTCCATGGGATATTATTAGTAATAAAGAATATATCAATGATCAAACTTTCTATATTATTTTCATTTCTTTTAACCTAGATACATATATATCATCCAAGACGTTCAAGAACTACAAAACAACAATTCAACTACAATTATGTCAGGAAAATATCCAAATAAATAAATTTTTAATTATGATACAATACTTATTACAGTAAAAATTGGCATTTTTTTTCCTCTTCAAAAGCAGAAGCACCAGTCTTACATATAACATACTGTTTGAATGGTATCTTACATGGAATACAGCGTAATACAATGTGCAAACAGCATTTTCATACAGAACAAAATATTTGTCTAGTTTTTATACACTGAGATCGCCTTAAATGGAAACAAGTTCATGCTGAATTAAAAACATAGATTTTAAAAATCAAAGTCAAATCAAAATATGAAGTACTGCTGGAATAGGTACATGAACCATTAAAAACAACGAGAAGCCAAAATAGAGGGTATCGTCAGATAAATGTAATTAGTGCTCAGTTTGTCCCATTCCATCAAAAAGTAAACAGTTAATATTTTTGCTAGAAAGTAAAGTGACGTTCTAATATTTAAGAATTCTTCAAAATGTTGGTATCATTTTAATGATGTAAAAATCAAGTCAGAAATAGGACTTCTAAAAATTTCTTATTTTTGATACACTGCAATTATCATGTGTGGGCTGTGAAAAGAGATGAAGTCCAATGGAGTGAATATACATCAGCGTCAACATCATGTGACTTCTGCAAAGGCCGTGATGTGGTTCTACGAGTTAAAGGAAAAACAAACAGATAAAAACCTAGAAACCACACAGACAGACATCAGCCGCCATTGTGAAAATTTCTGCCTCTCGTGCTTTAGGGACCGCCTTATGCTTGGAGACGACTGCAGGGGGGTGTAAATATAAAACTGGTTTTCTCACTCACTCCCAGAGCAATTCTTTGTTAACCTCTGAAAGGCTGGGTATGTAAGTATGCTAAAAGAAAGTAATTAGGTGCGATGATTCTACAATATTTTAGTTTTAGATGGGGTTTTTAAAATTAAGTAACAATGTGACTAATTTGAGTGAGCTGTACTTTTACTGCCACCTTATTCATAATTTAAAGCAAAATTCCTAGAAATTACAATTACAGTTTCTGAGATATTATAATATCCTATTTAAGTGTTAATACTATTTTAGTGTTGCATTTTTTTAAAGATTAATTGCTCCCCATGAGCTCAATGGCATAGAATCAAGTAGCAAAATGCTACAACAAAATTGCATGCAGCAGTTGAGAACTCATATTCAAAATTTCTTTGTCAGAATCACTACAGCATTCTCTTCATTTGCAGTGCTATTCTCCTCTTTCCTTTAACAGGACAATTCTTACAAACACGAAGATGTGTATCAGAATGTGAATATACTACATGTGACTGCACCATAGAACTGCAGCATCCCAAAGAGCTTTGCTATTTTTTCATGCGCTAACCTAAGCAAGTGTCTCTGCAAACACTTGGTAGGTGAAGACTCAACTGCACAGTGATGTGCAGGATCCAAAAGGAACCGTACGTTCCCTTTAGGCACACAGTACCCTTGACTGCCAATGTTTTTTACAAAACAATGTGGAAAATTAATAAAGGCCATCTTGATGCTAAGCCACGTGTTTGTTCCCCAGCACAAAAACGCACAGAGGGGACTAATGCCACGCAAAGCACTGCAGGTTTCTTTCACCACCTCCCCTGCTGGAGCAGGCCACAGTCAGAAGGGAGGAGGTGTAAGCTGAAGAGGAAGGGTGATGTAGATAACTCATGGAGAATGGGATAGATCTCCCCCTTTTTTTTTTTTTTTGCTGAAGGGAAGTTGCTCTAAGTCCTTCAGAAAACCCCTTATCACACACCATAGAAAGTGCTGGAGAGAAACAGTGGCCACCACATAGGTTTATATTTCTTCAGTTCTTCTTTAAACCATCTGGGTATTTGTCTATCAATCTGTGCAGGGGGAAGGAGGCAGGCATTTTTGATTTTCACATTACAGAAAAGAATTTAGAAGTACCCTGAGTGGGAGCACAGGAGAGCTGCCTCATTCCCCTCTCTCCAAACCAGGCTGGCAGCTTTGCTCCCTCTCACTGTGCCACAGCTGGACTGTGCCCAGGAGGAGGAGCTCTCTTGCCCTCCCGTGTAACAGGCGGTTCAGCTCTAGCAATGCTCTTGCTGTGTTTTATGACAGCTTTCGTAAGAGACCACAACCAAGTAGTAAGCATCTATGTGCACTCTTCTCCAAACCAGAACGAATATATTTTAAATAAATAACAACGATTAAATCAGTCAGTAGGGTTTTTTTAAAAGTATTAGAAAAAAGTGAATCAGTGTGCACCTTTGTGAAAATGTTTTCAGTAAACAATATCAGCAAATGTCATTATTTCCAGATTTTGATTCTGCAGAAGAAAAGCAAACTTAGATTTCCTAATTAGAAAACAAAACATTAGTATCTCAAATATTTTTGGTTGGCTGGCCATCTTCTGCTTTCAGGACAGGAAAGGCAATATATTGGGCAACCTCAATGACTCTGGAGTTGCTGTGAGGCTATTATGACATTTTCTTCACAGTATTTACTTTTATTTTCCCTTATTTAGACCTGAAAATTATCCTGTCAACTTAAACTAGCATCAGTCTAAAATTATTCACTTTGTTGATAAGATGCTTTAAAAATGAGGAATTAGAGGAAAAAAAATCCTCTTTATTTATTCTAATCATTTTTTTCAAGTCCTGCTATGTGCTATCCCTTTCTCTAAGCAACACACGTTTGTCTGTGATGCAGAGAACCAAATGCTCTTTCACGCAGCATTAATTCAGGACTGGATAACTATTACTTAGGAAAGGAGAAAGTGGTTCACGCTCCTGCCAGCTGTACCTCCAAAACGAGCAGGCCACCATCCTTGGAGCATGCAGAGCATGGGATATAACAACACGGAAGAAAATCCTCCTTCCTCACTAAACCCTCAGAAAGAACTGCTAAGCTACCGATCGCGGAGCTATTGATTTGGACCCTAGTGAAGACTTGTCAATTCATTTCCAATTGACTCAGCAGGGTGATGCGTAACTAGGTCAAAATTAATTCCTTGCTGATGGCAAGAGTCACTGATACAGATTCACACAACTGTCTGGGTATTCAGGCTTTTTCATATGTTACCATCTCAGGCAAAACTAGAAATAAGCCTTGCTGAGACTCTTTATAGAAAGAAAAAAACCCAAAACCAAACAGCAACCCTCTTGAATAACTGCATTTCAACTCTCTTACCATGCTTTTTTTTTTCTGCTTAGATTTACTGTGACGAAGTTCAGTGTAAGATACTAACTACCATCAGCAAACGGATTCACACCGATGCAGCAGACAAGCAAAAAACCATGCGCAAGACCTCAGCTTCTCCAACTCCAATTACTTCCCTTACAGTACTCAGAAGAATTAGAATATGCTGAGGGTCCGCTCAACAGCAGCAGTTTCAGAGACAGGCACGCCAGTTTTTGTATTATTCATTCTAAATTGACAGTATCAGCACCACACGAACAAAGCATGCTTCATAACCATGCTCTCACATCACTAACAAAAAAATGAAAGGCTAAAGGCCAAGCCTTGAGTGCAGGTTTCTGGGGGAGAATGATCCATACTTGTGCATCTTCTGTTAAGATTTTAATTAATTTCTGTTTATAAACAACTCTAATGTTAAAGCATTGAAAAAATCCATGACAACTTTTTTGTGGTTTGCAGTTTTCATTAAATATATTAAATATTTTTACCTGAAATTTTTTTGTTCTGCTCTCATGATTACAGCTAGAAATATTCAGAAATAGTCATCATCCTGAAAAAGATTTTTTCCATTTTTGAAAACAGAAATTTGAAAAACTGTTTGTCGTCCTTCACAGAGCGGAGTTTGTTAAAAGAAACAGAAAAATACTACTGCAGTAGTTCAGGCAAATGATAATTTATCGTACAATAATAATGTTATCATAGAATTTTCCTGGTCAGCAAAGTATATTTTAAAATATACGTTTACTGGACAAATCACATTTTTAGAGAAAAGAGTGAGTTGAAGGGAAATTTCCCCTTTGAAACATTGCAGACCTGCACAGAATGCGGCCACCACACTGCATCTGTCTTTGCTTCAATTCCAGACTCAAACACTCATGTGCGCTCTTGCGCACATACGTTTATTGCCTTATTTGAAGATGTTCAAAACGGTCCATTCCTGATATCCAGGAGAAGAACCTAAGGATGCGTGCTTTGAGGGAGTTTCGTTGCAAAGGATCTTCTTGATTGTTACTAACACCTTGATTCTGTAACACCTACAACACATATATTTGAGGAGGTCACAATGAATACATTGTTCTATTTCCTACGTTTAAGTATCATTTTATTTGAACATCAGATGTGGTGATCACAGTTTGCATTCAAACAGAAATAATCCTAGTACAATCCCCCAGAAGTAGGACATGAATGCAAATACAAATGCTTGACATATTGAAATAAAATTGCTTATGGTCTTTTATGAGCTGCCTCTCCTGGGTATGTGTTTCTGTGTATGAAACAATGTCATATTGTATCTCCTTTAACACACTATGTGATGAAAAGAGAACGATTATGACAACAGAAATCTGAAAATCTGCCTATAAGCTACTGTAAGCACACGGACTCTAGTCAAGCTGTCCTGGAGATACACATACATGTACTAGAACGCTGTCTGTATGGATACCTATGTACACTTTTGGACATCAAGCACAACAGTATTCGGATACTTCTCAACTAAAGTATTTCAGAGCAACAGAAATAGACACAAACCCTCTCTTTCACTTGCCCATAGTATGATGAGCTAAAACACCTCTGTGTTTTGCTTTTAGCCTGTGAGCTCAGCGACAGGCGATCAGTCTCCCTGGAGAGCCCCAGGGAGCAGACTGGACTCCCTAGGCCATGCTGTGAGCACGCAAGCGCACATACCCACGAAAACCTTCTTAGTACCAAAATGCTTAGGACCAAGGAAAAAACAGTAATGCTGAGAATTAAAATTTAAAATACCCTTTTCTGACACTGTGAGGAAGCTATTCTATGTCTCATAAGTAATCAAGATGGAGTAAACAGAGAAAAACATTACATATTAAAAACAGAAGGGGGAAGCTTTCCCAGTCCTAAAATACTATGAGGATCCCTTGCATTAGCTATACTTAGTATTGTTAAAATGTTTTATCATCACCATTACCTTTGGCATGTACACAATGGAACAAGAATTACAGTGTCAAATCCAATGAGATTTTTGAAAAGATTAACCCTGATAGCCGTAGCAATCGGTATGATAGGCAACAAGAACGTCACATTCTGTTAGAGGAATTCCCAATGCTTATCACCATTAAAACTTAGAAATGGCTGTGTCAGAGACAGGGGGAAGGAGAGGAAGGGAGAGAGACCCTAACCTAAGCTAAATACCCTAAACTATCTGTTTCAGTTCACAGTCAGGCTGGAGAGTCAGTTCTATGGGTAGAGCATAAGAAACTTCATTGTAAACAAGGAAGAGTGACTGTGTTTGGGGACGTGGTTTGGGCATTGCTGACAGAAGCAGCACTATGAAGGAATGCCAAGCAGAGCCTTTGGGGATAAAGGCAGCTTAGCTGTCAAACAGAACACTGCAGAGAACCCACTCTGCAAATAATTAATATTGAACAGCTACAGACAGCGCTGATGATTAGACACAGGAATCACATCATCCCACAGGAGATAAACCATAGTGCCTGTGATAACCCAACAATTCCTTCTAAAACCTCTTACCTCAGTATTCTATCTACTGCCTCAATTAGTCCTACAATGCTCCATGTTCCCTTTGTATTTTATTTTTCAAAGCTAGAATACTTATATAAAAAAAAAAAAGGCTAGGAGAGTCAGTAGCTACTACAAGGTGTGTAGAAGCCCTCCGTAAGCCCTGGCCAATCTGAAGTGAAATTGACCTGAAATAACGTCAGTCCCCCCGAAACAGAAAACAGAAAGAAACAGTTTGTGACTGCACTGCATGAAGCTGAACTTTAAACTCTTCCAGGTATCACTCAGAACATCCCTATTTCCCAGTAACTCTTGCAAAAGAACAGGAGCCTTCTAACCTTGACTGCGGCAGGAAGAGAGCCTCCTCTCTGCAGGAGGGTGCCACCTAACCAAAACACAAATTGTCTTGTAAGAGATGAAGAAGGTCAGAGACAGGAGAGAAAAAGGAGCAGATAGATGAGTGATGAGGTTCCTTAGCTTTCATTCTTTTCATTAATTCCGAGGATGAATGTAGTTAAGGTGAAAGCAGTAAGTCTGCATTGCTGAGCCAGCTCTGGCAAGGATTCTTCAAGGAGACACTCTGCAACTATGGCTTATTTGAGTGCATGAGAAGTGGGTACCCATGCAGAACAGCTTAATCATCTGCATGCACCACAATTAAACAGAAGTGTCATGCAAACAGTCATCTACCCTTGTCATTAGCCAGCAGCAGCTCAATTCAGAATATTACAAGTACACATATTCCTATTTAAGTGCACTTCAAATGTAGCTCTTGACCTCCACCAGAACTCAGACAGTGGCAGCACGGAGAGCATGCCAAGAGCATTCATTCTCCAGCAGGAAAAAGCACTGGAATAGCAAGTAGCAGATCTGGAAACACAAAACCAAGGTGATCGCAGTCTGTGTGATGCACCACGCGCTTTTTCGTTTACAGGTGAATTTATAACAAAATTGCAGTAAAAGAGGTCCCATCTGGACTAATGAAGTCGCTCTTTAAGACAGCATCTTTGAATTGCTCACTCCCAGATAGCCATATAGTTGTTATTTTTAAATACCAATAACAGAGTTGCATTGCTTCACACTAGCACTGCCTTAGCGCACGATAACTTCAGTCAGTCAGGATTTGTGCTATTCTTAAGTAGCTAATTTCTGACAGCATGCTGACTTCAATGCTGGCACAGGAGCTTGCAGACTGAGAATAAGGAAAAGCAGATTTAAAAAAAGCCAAATGTAAATGTATGTGCACTCAGAATATGGAACTGGAACAGCCCGAACTGAAACGTAGTGAAAACTAACTTGTGCATGGCTAAAGTACGCAAAAGGCAAGTAGCACACAAATTATTTAGCACCTCTCTCTCTCTCTCTCTCCAGAGAATGAAGGATGTAAAATAAGAAGAGAGTTAAAAAGCAAAGACTAAGTTAATAATTCTTGTAGTGATGGTAGTTAATTGAGATGGCTCAATTTAGACCTTAGTTCCACATAAGCATTATTCTTAGTGCCTTTTATTTAACAGGGTCTGGCTTCTATCTAGAACTTTAAACTAAACATAAAAAAAAAGAAGAAATCCGCAGAAACTCAACACCTAAAGCACTCACACGTAAGTCACTTTTTCATCAATTATTTGCTAATTCAAATTTAAACTTTCTGAGGGTGGAAACAGAACAGTATTTTCCAACAAATACCAAAGTCTCCATGTTATCATCCGCCCATCTCATTCTTCTATCTGGAAAGGGGAAAGGCTTTGCAACATAGACAAAGATGAACACGTACACTGAGATCTCACCAACTGTAACACCCTGCTGGCAGTTCCCAATTTAGTTATCTAGAGAGAAGTTCCGTGAGAGTAAACAGCTACTTCCTACTGCCATGGGCATACAGTTTCAGAAGGAAAGAAGCTCTTTTAGATGATAGAGTCCTGGGCAGTTCACAAATGGTAGAGGTCATCCTCAAGCAGAGCAAACGTTATTCCTGCCACCACCCGCCCATACTCTCCCATAGCTTTCCTCAAAACATCTCAAACTTGCCTATGCCAATTCTTAGAAAAAGAGCATTGTTCATCATGAGTGAGAGGCTGCCAAATCAGGCAGAAACACTAAGTTAACATGAGGTCTTTATCCCTAGGAAAAAAAAAGTAAAATAAATAAATTTTAAAAATTCACCAGCCAGAGAATGTACATTTATTACTTATTATGGCTTTTCAGCCACAGGAATGGATTCTATTGCAGGAGAGTTCAGCACGTAAATAAGACATGCTCTTATTAATGCAGTATGTCTTAGGCCAACTGACATCTTGTTTTGTTTTGACATTTTACAGAAAGTTTACTGAATGGATTATTTTGAAGATACACATTCATCATCTAAATGCTTGTTCAAGCAAATGAGACTCTGACCTCCTTATGACAAGATATCAGCAGAAGTAACTTAGACACATTTGGTTCAAAAAGGCATGTTAGATCATTCTGAAAAAAAAAAAATAATCTTCTTTCCCTTCAAGGAAAGGAATAACAAACCCAGGGCTAGCTAAAGGACAACTTCCTCTACTTCCAACTAACTAAGACAGACTGGGAAGTGGTTAAAAACATTTCTTCCTATGTTTAATATGAAAAAATATCAGCAGTAATTTGAATTTCAAAGAATGCCATAGAAACATACTTTTGGTGCCCTACTCAGTGTAGAAATGTTTACTATCTTCAAACATGGGCATAACACAAGAGATTTTAACAAATAATGACAGATAAGGTCATTAGAAAAAGTAGAATTGCTTTCAAACTTTGCATTAGTAGTTCAAACTTTCCTCCTTGTAAAAATGCCTGCAACATTCTCTTTATTTGGTTGTGCTATCTACTTCAGTGCTTGTTTGCTCATAAAATCGTTCAGACATAATCTTACCTAACACTTACATAGTACAACATCATATTCAAAAACTATAAATTTTTATTACAGGAAACTAGAATAAATTTTAATCACATTGCTATACTTACTCATGCAAAAGAAGTCTTGGCATACCCAGAAGACTATCACTAGCATGTCCTGGTCCAAAATTGCATTTGCTTTGGCAAGAGATCATGGCTTTTGTGCAGTTACTGTATGACCCATGTTACTCTCTTTTTTTTATCATGCTCATGAAGCTGTTTGCCCTGCTAGCACGGATGCCAGATCCCCAGCATTTCCAACTGGGTGCCCTGTCCTGGGGCTAGCATGCACCTGACGATAAGAGCCCCACAGCTGATCCAGAAGAGCCTGCATCCCATGCTGTACACTAGCCTGTGGACATACTCCAAAGAAATAGGATAAACGCCATCCATACTGGAATTGCATAACCCCTTGGGCTCAGGGGTTACATTTCATCTTTCTAAGCACTTCAAGCTCTGTGGGCTATCAGCCAAAGCATTACTCGAACTTACTTAAGCAACACAAGGAAAGAGGGCCTCAGATCTACTCAGCTTGACTCCATGGAATTAGGAGTAGCTACAGCAGTAAACTGGACTGATATGTAGCGATTGTTCTTGGAGGCGACACGAAGAGCCTCCCAAAGAGTGTCTGAATTCTTCCCTTCTGTCTCCTTCACTGCCATGTCTCCTAACTTTAAATATTATTACCTTGGCACTCTTGTCAAGGTAGTTGGGGATCATCCTTCCCAGAAAGTTACATTTTAGGTAATTGTTTTTAAAAACTCAGACATTACCTTTTCTAAAGGGCTTTCTACTCTGGGTATGCTGATCATGGGCATCTGGGCCAGATTATCCATATGAGAATGTTCATGTTCTGGCTGACGTCCTCTGAAGTTATTTACCACACAAACAACCTAGAAGGGATTAGAAGATAAACAGAATAGCTAAGGAACAACATTTTTTTTTGAGCTTTGATCCTGACATCCATAAGTAGGCAGAACTGACACCAGCTTTAGTCACAGCTTACAGTAGAAACACAGAAATGTGAAGTTCATGTTTTACAGAAAACGTTAATTAATATTTCAAGACAAAAGATTTTCAATGAATTTATTGTTACATGCATCATCTGAGAACCAAAAAACCCTCTTATCTAAAAGCAACTCCATTACCACAGCTGAATAATAGAATACCAATTATTAACAATGGCATGAATAGATGTCCAGAACACGCGCAGCAGAATATGGCAATAGCCTTAAATTCCTATGAAGGGCCAGTACCATCTACGTTTTGACCAACACAGACTTTCTCAAATAGAGAGTGAGAAAGGGAGAATAAGAAGGCGAGGATCATCCCCAAGTTTGAACTGAACTCTAAACCTGCTCAGGGCAGCAGTAACTCTCACACAGGGATTTAGGAATGTGATATATACCAGTTTGTTAGTGTTTCTACTAATTCAGACACTCAGCCAAGCAGCAATGTTTGCCCACTGTACTTTCCTTAAAACACAACTAAACTTGATGTCATGTTACTCAAAGGAGTTTACACAATATACATCACAAAATCTAAGAAAAAATGCTGGGACATGTTTCTTTTCTATTCTGTTCTCTTTTATGACTTTAGGGCACAAACAGAATGGAAAAAACATCTTAAAAATGAAGAACCGAATGTAACTCCTGCACAACTTGTGTGGATGGGAACGTTTGGAAGTGCAAGCAGCTATTTCGAAGCAGATTTAAAGCTGCCCTCACATTTCTCAGAGAAGTGAAAACACCCACCTCGGCCAGCCCTGTGAGAGTTCTCAGCCAAGTCTTCAGATCCAAGATCTTGAGATCAAGACCTTGAGATCCAAGAATCAAGCGCAAAAGTGTTTTCATGGGGAAAAAATTCAAAGGTGTATTTAGTACCATTACAAGCTGTCAGGTATACAAACTGCAGGCAGTAAACAGCAGTAACTATTCTATGCCATAGTTTGCACTGAAGTTATCAGTGAAGGTGACGAATAGATTAGCAGCAGCTGACAGCAGACACTAGTCATTGTGAACTGTGACTAACGATCTGGTTTTGAAACAGTTCCAGAAAAGGAAAAGGCTAAACAAGGATTTTCTGATACAGAGCAAGATAAATTTCAATGTAAACGTGAATTAGAATGAAAGAAATTCAATAGGGTTACTTTAAAGCCAGAAAAGAAGTGCTATTTATTCTCTGATCAGTGTGGCTATCACTATACTGAATTTAATACTTCATAGATGAAATCACGGCTAGATGTTATTCTGAAGGATATACACTTCCTTAAAGTGGTGCCTGATGCAAAAATTATTGGCTGAAATGCTATAGTCTGGTTTATAAGGAAGTCAAAAGAGATCATTTGATCAGTCCTTTGTTGACTTCGCATTTCTGAGTGTATGTAAATATAACTATGGAAGCTGACAATGAAAAACAAAAATTAGAAAAAACCTCTTTTCTCATTTAGTTGTCTGAAAAGTCAAGGCTACCGATATTTTTTTTTAAGAGATACAAAGTTATATACTGAGTTTTTCAAACAGAAGTGACATAGACATACACTTACCAAAAATACTGCTATAGATATGCCGATTATAAATCCTGCTATTACATCTGACCAGTGATTTCGATACTCTGCTACTCTGTTGATTCCAGTAAGGAAAGCCAAGCACATTAAGCCCAAACACAGAACAGGTTTTGCAAGCCTTGTTCCTCTGGCTTTTACTGTGTTGGTGATATACATCTGAAAATTAGAAAGAAGAAAGCGTAAGACTGATGGATATCTCTCACTAATTGGTGAATAAAATCTCTGTATTTTATTCGAATAGCCTATATATGGCTCTTTTTTTTTCTTAGTAAAGAAACAAGAAAGTAGAGTGCTAGATAAAGTCATCATACTCTCTTCCTAGGGATACAGAGAATGAATTAAGACAATACAGCAAAATTACATTTTATGTGAACTTGAAAAGCCCCCAAAAGACCAGGCAAATTAGACAATTTTATCCCAATATATGTATTTATTTATGCAGAGAGGCAGAAAGACTGATTTTACTGTGCAGTGTTTACAAAAATAGAAGACCTTTACCCTGAAAGGGGCTACATCAAGGCCTTGTTTTTATTAGCAACTGCCTTTGCTCCTCATACACAGCTTCTCCATGTACTCAACTAGAAATCTGTTAAAAAGCAGTGAAAATGGAACTAAATCCCAGCATCTACTTTTATAAATAATGTGTAATAGTTTCAACCAGTTCTGAACCAATACACCCCTATACTTTATAGATGGTGACTGAGGATGTTTAGTACCAATCCCCCCCAGCACACAAACCAATCTAAATGCAGAAACTTTTATGCATCAAACTACAAGAAATCATTCTGCCCTGCTTGCAGGCTAACTCTGCCTGTGCAATACTATTGAATTAAAAGCACCGCCTGATGACAGAGCAGCCCTTCTGGCCTAAGGATGCATTAGTGAATACTAGGTTTAAGCCAGCATTTTCCAAGCTCTGACAGGCCAATGGAAGAAATGAATACCAAATCTTTGAACTTCCATTCTCCTGAATCTTGGCATTAAGGCTGCTTGAAAGTTCCCCCCTGAAAAGTTCTTCAAGTAACAAGATTTTTGAGAAAAAAGTATTTACCTTCTGCAGGAGATGTTTCTGCAATTAAACCACTGCAATCTCTAAACCCTTCACATTTAGACATACTTGAGGTTTGTAAATTGAAGAATGCAAACATTGTCTTTGGAGGTTCACTAGGCACTCCAAGTGTGTAATGCCTTCACTTTGAACTGCCAAGGGGAACAGATGAATCTGCACTGAAGAACCAGCGCAATTTTTGCCAGCAAATGGGCAGTCCTTTGTTTTTTTTGTCCTGTCTGAAACTTCAGCTGAATTTACTAGGTCATCAGTTATGAAGTGCTGCAATAATCCAGTCAAGAAGTAGTTTAGGAAGCATGGTTACAGTTACAATAAAGTAAGAGAAGGAAGCCGTGGTCAGAGCTTGTCTGAAAAGAGCAACATCTGACAGTAATTTGGTTCAAAACTATCTAGAATGATCCATGGCTTAGAGGACAAATCAAAGCTTAAGCTTAAAATTAGAGCAGAGTACTGCAACATACACACCTTCAGTGCACTTTACGTGATGAACAGCAAACTAGGAGCAAACTTTCAATAACCCAGATACAGGAAAGGTTTTAAAAAAGAGTTTTGGGGTGTATCTCCAAACCACAGTTCTCTTCTTCCTAGACCATTTCAGAAACAGTGTTTCTCCCTTTGCTGACTATCCTTTTATCTTAGCTCCTTATATTTTTGCAGGCTCTCTTCAGTGAGTCACTCTTACCATGTGGAATGCTGATAAGACAACTGCAACTCTAATTTCCAGCTTTTTAGCCCCACTGGTTTTCTGCGAGCTACAGACAGAGCAGTGTACGCTAAGTTACGCAGCAACCCTCTATTTCAGTGAGTCTCATCGTACTCCTGGATACTACCACTATTATTCACATTCATATTACATGTTAGAACATCTGGTGCTAGGGAAAATTTTCTAATATTTTGAATATGCAGCAAGATCACCAAATTTCAAATACAGCTTGGGTGAAGTTGACACAGGGAAGTTGGCAGGAAGTTATCCTGCACTTAATTCTATATTGTGGCATATTAAATCAAAACAACCACTGAGAAGGAAAAATCAACTCAAAAAGAGTGTAATTTGTTTAAGGCAGGTCTCAGTGATATATTTCAGTTATCTCTAACATCTGGTTATCGTACAAGAAGACGATCTTAATTTTTATGAAGTCAAAACACAACGTAACACAAATACTTGATTCTACAGTACTTCAGTCAAACCTCAACATTTTTAATACAAAGCTAAACCCAAAAGTGCTCTGCAGAAAATTCGCAGAATCTTTTTACAATCAAGCACGTCCTTCAAATCCTTACTCGGACAAAGCACTGAGTGAGCAGAAACAACTGCAGACTCGTGCTGTGCCTCATATGAGTAAGTCAAGTCCCTTCCTATACGTGCAGTCAAGATTGTCATGTCCAGCCCATTATTCGCAATAACCTCAGGGTTCTGCCACCACAGGTACCATTTCTACCTTTTCTTTAAAGAACAGACACCATTGATGTTAAGAACAGTATTGTAATTAAAATATTACTAAAGAATCAATAGAAACAGGGTAAACTTTTCGTGCAACAGTGTAGTGAAAAGTCTGTATATTTGCAAAACTCTACATAGCAAATGTAGACTCTTCCAAGGCAGAATTCATGGATGTCCATTTTTAAAATTGATCTCTTGCAGCTCTAGTACAATGTATTAACACAGTCAACTCAGTCAAAGATCTGATTTACGCTGAGAATAAAATATAATTAAGCAGTTGTTTTCTTCTTGCTTCTGGAAGGAAAGCTATAAACAAGCACAGTCAGTAATTGACAAAAAATAAACATCTTGAAAAGACAACAGGATTTCTCTTCTCTCACTTTTTATAAATATTAAATGCAGTATCAACAAAGGAAAATAGCTCAGTGATTTAAAACATTAGTGAGAATGAATGACAAAATAGATTTTTACATGGCTAGAGATGTTTACTGAACAAGTCCATCTCAGTTCCTTTTAAGAACAGAAACCGGGAGAGGAGGAATCTAATTAAAAAGGTCTTTTAAATTAGTTAACAGCAAGACCAACAGCAGAGATTTTGTATGTCAGGTCAAGGATTGATACAGTAGTTAGAATTAATTTCGCAGGCTGCCCATTCTCCTCCAACATAAGGTCAGCAGTGAATCTTCTCTTGAAGAACTTCTGCTATTGCTTTCCCTTTTTCCTGAAATAAGATTTTAGTATAAAAAGACACGAAGGTGACACCAGCAAGTAGACTCTGGCAGAGAGTCGTATAAGGAGGTGGATGTTATCAGATCATTCTATATACCAATGTTTACTAGATTTTCAGGGAAACACAAACATTTGACCTTCAGTCTTCAAGATGTTGGAAGCAAAGTCTTCAGAGAACCTCATAAATTGAAAGAAAAACTTTAATTGAAGTGGTTTTGAAAATACGTATTTGAAAGAGTCAGAATAATCTCCATCACCACCAAAGACAAAGCTACCTTGAGGTTTCTGACATGACTGCCTCAAGTCATAATATAAGGAATAATCATAGTGTTGGCACTTAGCTTGTACTGGGAAAGCTTTCAAAAGTGTCATGTTGCAGGCCTGACTCATGTGAAATATGTCCTAAATCTAGTGCAAACAAAATCATTCCAAAACACGTAAGGGAAGAACAGGAATTTTATGGCAAGTACAGGACAAACTGGCCTCCTGGGCAAGCTCTTCCTAGTCGTCGTCTTTCAGCTATCTTTAGGCTCACCCACACAAATGTCTATGCACACAAACACACCATTACCAGGTCCCAGAGCCCCATTTTAGTCAGAGTGCAGCTAGTCATCAGGCTGGGTGCACCAGCCGGGAGGGAGGTAAATTTTCCTAGCTGATTTCATCAGCCTGGGGTCCAGTAATGTGGTTAGGAAGATCCCCTCTGTGCTTGCTGTTTCGATTCTCCCTGAAGCAGATGGTCTGAGGGACTGACAGAGAGAGACCAGTTCGTTAGTGGGCAGAGAATAATGACTCATGAAGCGACAAGCAGAAAGAGGAAGGAATCACTGTACAGGCACCTATCCCAGGCAGCACTCCAAATATAAATTGTCTCATGTTTTGTTTTGCTTTTATAACGTGCTATCGTTAAAGAAAGAATCTTGAACTGCTCAAGTAATATAAGTAATGTTATAGACGTTCCACTCGAGGAATGCACAACTTTCAGTATTCATCATATCTACAAGGAAAGAGATACTTGGAGATCAAAAAGCTGAAAAACTAGTGGGCTATAGTGGATGGTAGTCTATAAGCAGGTTCAATATTTAGTTAGACTCCTGTTTGACAGTCTAAAAGCTCTTCAGCTCCCTTGATTAATAATTATTGGGTCAAACTATTTCTAGAATAAACCACAGTCATTCTCAAATCATCTCGGCTTTTCTGCAACTGCAACCTGAAGATTTTTGTGCTTTTGAAGCCTCCTCCAGCTTTCTCCATAAGTTTTCCAGTAATTACTGATGACCCTAGACATAAATTGGCTTTCAAAGTTAGGGGTCTGGGCTGGCAAAAGGAAGAGAAAGCTCTAGAAATGCTGGACCTTACTAATAAGTTTCCCACTACGAGGTCCCCACAGTTGTAAGTCTAAACAACTGGAGAAGGAAAGATGTATCCTTCAATGTACCAGGACTGTAAGATACAATCAAATATTAATTAAAGCTGTTTCAGTCTACAGAGATCATTACCTTGAGCAATTGAATTGTAATAAAGAACTGACTGACAAGAAATATCTAGAGGTCTTTAGATAAATCCCTGGATCAAACCGTGAAGTTATTTTACTATCAAGCCTGAAAGTAACTAATACATACAATATATGAAGCCCGTGATATATGCTCTACAATCAGTATCAAGGGATACTTTTACTTGCTGCACCAGGTACTGAAAAGAAGTTCCACTTTCCTAACACCGCCCCCGAAAACCAGCCAAAATAATCCTTTAATTCTTCAACTTCCTAACTAAAAATGGACACCAAAGCTGACTCAATACCAATGCTACTCCTTTTCCTCCTGAACACTCCGTAAAGCCTACAACACAGAGGCCTGTCATGCCTTCACCAGCTGCCCATTGAGCAGGAGCCAAACAGGCACTTCAAGACGAAGGAGAGGTGAGATGAGGCCTACACCGTAAGACTGGATCAAGGAGTGACACTCAGCAGAATGTCACCATGCTGCCAGCACTGTGACCCACACTGCCTTATTGTCTTTTCCCAGTGACTTATAAACACAGTAAACAGCAAGACAATACAGCAGAATGTCAGGAACAAGAACCTTGCAGAAAAGATAATCATGGGTCCAACAAAAGCTCTGCAGAGAGGGAAAAATTGTCAGCTTTACCTGCTAGCCCTCTCTGAGGCTGTGGTTGAGCCAAGGCTTCACAGTACAAAGCAACAAAAGCAGCTTACAGACCTAAAGGCTACGTCAATTATCAAGACGTTAAACCTGCGCCCCTACCATTGCAAATCCAAAGCAAGTCTGAAATGTATGCAGTAACATCAGGTTCGAACACTACCCTACAGACAGGCTGGCTGCCAACTGCTCTTGTCCATCACAGAACAAAACAATGAAAAAGCAAAATTTTATAGAATGAATTAAAATTTGTCTTAAACTACAACTAGCAACGACCAATCCCCTAGGTGTGCAGCACCAAAGGACAACTGTTAGTCATAAGCCTCATATTTACATCCATGGGAATAGACTGACTAAATCTGCATATATCACTTCCAAATCCTAACAACAACAAGAAAAAAAAAGACTCATGACTTCTCATTTCTGTGTCTCAGTTGTGGAAAAACCCCAAGTACATGCATACTTGCCTGCCTCAAAATATACTCCTAATTGTCCAGGCTGTGTCAGCTTATTCATATAAAAATGTGGCTTATATAATTATATTCTATTTAATAAACTTGCAGCGTTTACTTTAATACCTGTGCTAGCAGATGATGTTCCAGCTGTGAAAGGGTGAATTGCAATGTTGATAAGAAGTGAAAGCTGATGCAGTCCACTTATTAACCCAACTCAAGCAAAAACAAACAAACGAAGTATCTAAGACCAGCTGAGAAAACACCTAAGGAGAAATTAAGGTATCGGCTGCTTAGTTAGAGGTTTTGGAATAGATTTACTGTAGTTCAGTTTGAAGACTCTGGTACACTGGGAAGAATAAAGCTAGAAGTCTGAAGACGACAGGTAATGCATCCTTGAAACTGTCTGTGTTTGGAGCAGGGTAGAGAAAACACCTAACCATAGTACTACCACTCAGCACTTCCATTGCTAAGTTTTTCTTGATAGGTACTGAAAGTAATGGAGGCAAACATTACAGAGAGGTCTAAATATTAGCAATACAGTTGTTTGAAAAAGAATGTACTTTCAGCAGGAGGGGAATTCAGAGTTACCATAGCAGCCACCTACTCTCAACAGAGGGGAGGGGAAAATAGGAAGACTCAAGAACTTGGACGAAAAAAGAAGCTATTGTTAACAAGACAATATGCACAGATGCTAGGTGATAAGGACATGCTGCACTTAAATGGAATGAGATAGGGGAATTATTAGATAAAGTATAGGCTTTCTTTCTAAATGGGTTGATCCATGAAATCACACAAGTCTGAAGTTGTTTACTTCGCCTTCTCAGAAAGCAAAGACTCTGGGTCAGCTTGTTGCCTGTTCATGTCTTTAAGCTGGTATCATTTTGCACACAGCTGGCTGCAATGTCCAGGGAGGATTCTGTGACAACCCCTCCCTTCCTCCCAAATATTTCTGTTAACCAAAAAGAAAGCACATTTTGTACTGGATATTATATGCTCATGAAATACTAGCTGAGTAATATATGGAGGTCTTTATGTCCATGCTCTCAGTAACTGTTGTACCACAACTCATACAAAGACTAGGCTGCTACTTAAATCTTCTACTCCAGTGAACAGTGATGAGAAACTTGTTATTCAGGGCCAACTATCCTAATAAACATCATGACAGTGTAAGGACATGACCCCAAATATTGAAACATTGCATTTCTTTCCCTCTCCTGTAATAAACAGTATTTTTAGCTGCAACCATGCAATAAGATTTAAAAAAAAAAAAATTAAAAAGACTGCCAATATTGCATCAAAGACCTAAATTCTAAATTTGCAGGCTACACTCAGCTGATACGTCATGGCAATTCACTTTATCATGCAGCCTGTAAGAATTCAGAAATCCCGAGAGCAGCTTGTAGTGTCATGCATCATGCAGGGACAGAGTAATGACATAGGACGTATTCATTTCTGCAATGACTAAAAGATCACACAGTCACGAAACAGATCATAGCCGTTTTAATTTTTGATGTTGCTAACTGTAGACTGACCACTGACAATGTAAGGTTTGCATAAAGTACTCTTGCTTATGTCAAAATCCATGGATACTAGGTATTAGACCTTACTAATGTCTACTTTTTGTTTTTAAAATGTATTTTTTGTTTTTAAAATGTATTAATACTATTTCCCTTTCTGCTTTGCAGTAGCTGAACAGTTGGTTTCCTTTAGTTACTGTGACTCATAGCAACAGTGGAAATCCAACTCTACAGATGGATGAGAAAAATAGGAGCAATTAAAATAAAGAATGCTGAATATTTTCTAAAATAGCTTGCGCCAGATTTAGAGGTATGTTTCAGTGAAGCAAAGCCTTAGATATTTCCCCAAATAAAGACAATACTATTAGGAGCCTTACACTTGCCTCAAGTTAGAATAGAATTTTATTGCTCATCTCTTATTTGCAGATAACACTTGCCTGTACTTTCCACACCTCTTAAACAGACATTGCTCACAAGGAAGTTTTGATAAATGTTACTGTCAGTGCTGCAGATTTTAAGCAACTGGTTCTAAAACCATATTCAGAAGCATGGCGTTGGCACACTGTCTGTAGATGGTGTCGGGATCTTTGCCATGTTGGCAAGTATCAGTTTCCAGATCAATCAGGAATTAAAAGTCACCTCATTAAACATATACTTAAAAGCAATGCACACTCACATGAATATATATGCACACATACACACACGCACATGTATAGGCAGGCCACTGCTCAAATACTGAGGGAATTTAACGGATGACTCCTGCAACGACCATAGAGGTACACACACACTTGCCTAGTTTCCCACTGACACCATGAGGGCAGCCCCGGGCAACCCAAGGGCTACAAAGGACTAGCGCAGGTCAGGTAAGAGACTCCCATAGGCATGTGTCAGGGTCAACTTTACTAAGAACAAGATGTGCTTCTGCTTAAGACTAGAATGATGTGCACTCCAAACTAAGCCAGGGAGTACTGCAGAGTTACTTGAGTGAGATTTATTAGTCACACTGCCTCTCACTTGCCTCCCCATACTTCTCAATAGCTGCCAGAACAGCTCTGATGACAGGCATTAAACACCAGCTTTTATCCCAGCCCTGTTATCACTCCCTTTATTAGAGAGGAGAGAGGGAAGAAAGGCTGGATTGTCTTGTAGCCCAGTTCATTGCAGAATAAGAGCCACAATGACCTTGCATGAGCACTGAGGTACCTAAATACCAAATCTGGTACCTAAAGACATGCACAGATCTTGGGAAACCTGCAGCGATCAGACACTTACATATATGCACTCTTCTGCTTCACCCCACCAAAGAATATGGCCATGTGCAATTCTACTAATCTGTACTGGGTTAAACCATGGAATGGAACCACAACCAGTCACGGGCAATCCCTACCCTTATTCTTTACCACCCAGCAAAGCCTCCTCCCACATTCTCTGGAAATGGGGAAAAAGTAAACGAAGCAGCTGGTTATCCTAAATCTATAACCCTTTTTGGACAACTTGTCCTCTCAGCATTGCCTCAGCTTCCAAGGCTCAGAGAACCACTACACATCTATAATTGTCAGAACTAAGTCCAATGAATCAAATTCTCAAAAGCCTTACAGTAACTCATAGGTATACACATATAAAATCAGCCAATAGTTGTCTTATCTTCTCCCCATTCCTCCCTCCTCCCCTCACAGTGTGAGCCATTTGCTCTAAAAAATACAGTGACATTAAATAGTACAATATACTTACAGCCAGATACATAGCTGCATATATGCTTAGTGCTGCTTCTTTGGATGGGAATGTCTTTCTGGCTTTCATGATAAGGTCTGGATTTCCAGTACAGGCATGTACGCTACTGATGAATTGTGTATACTGTTTACATCCAAGTGCTGTATAGTTGGGTTTACAAAGTGCAAGAAAATGTGGTGCAAGATTCCCTGTTACTACTTGTCCAGCATTTACAAAGATGTCCGTAGCAAACAGTCCAAATGCGTAAATTCCTAAAGAGGGAAACAAAGAGTTAAATTTCCTGACAATTTCACTCCAGGGCAACATATTATATTATTTATCATAGCAATATACCAGCTCCTTCCATTTAAGAACATGAAAAACCCTCATGTGTATTGTACCCTAAAGATCCTGGCTCATGTTGGAGATGATGCTTTCCTACACAACCACACTGCCACGGACCGGCATACCTCATCTCTCTCCATCCTTTGGAGGAGTGTGCTCACCTCTTGTGCAAACAGCTCGCTTTCCTAGGTCCCCTAGCTATGAATCTCCACCATTCGGCGTAGCTAGCTATACTGGTATCTAAATTTTGCCCATGTTCACTAAACAGAATTGACAAAGGCAAATTCTTCACCCTATAAATCTGCTTGAGAACCAAGGAAGTCAGGTCCTGACAGAGAAGTAACTTGAAAAGTCCTAACACATAGTGGACAAATATTTTCTTTTCCCTTGCAGCTGTAAAGAAGCTGAAGTACTGAATAATTCAATATTGCCATGCACAAGTTGTCTTCATCTGCCTGCTACCGGGTGCATCTCCACACATGGAATATTAATCACAATATCACCACAGTGAGCTAAAGTTCTACATATTTGAGGAGCTACTTATGCTAAAGAGTCTGTGTCTGATAAAAAACCCATCAGCAAAGCATTAAGCACATGTACCGTTTGTCAGAATGGAAATGCATGTATCTGATTATGTAGAACAGATTTCTGCTATTCTGAGGTCCCTTTCNAACCAAGAAGTCAGGTCCTGACAGAGAAGTAACTTGAAAAGTCCTAACACATAGTGGACAAATATTTTCTTTTCCCTTGCAGCTGTAAAGAAGCTGAAGTACTGAATAATTCAATATTGCCATGCACAAGTTGTCTTCATCTGCCTGCTACCGGGTGCATCTCCACACATGGAATATTAATCACAATATCACCACAGTGAGCTAAAGTTCTACATATTTGAGGAGCTACTTATGCTAAAGAGTCTGTGTCTGATAAAAAACCCATCAGCAAAGCATTAAGCACATGTACCGTTTGTCAGAATGGAAATGCATGTATCTGATTATGTAGAACAGATTTCTGCTATTCTGAGGTCCCTTTCTATCCTTTTGGAAGCAGAAAATGAGCTCTGGAAGGAAACGCAAACATAGCACCCTGACTGGGAGGCAAAGCCAGCAGGTGTGTGTTCTATTTCCACCTGAGCTATAGATTTCCTCCTGTAGGACAAATCACCTTGCCTTTCCCATACTGCAATCCACTGTGAATATAGCGTGAGTTCTGGCAGTTCCCAACTTCATGGGGCACCAGGAGGACTTTAATGGATGTACACCTCAGCAGACATGATGCCACAGAAACACGTGCATTTCTAAAGTCAGGCTTTTTCCTCAGCAAAGCTATAGTATCGAGGATGATTTCAGGGATGCCGGCTGGTCAGCAATGTCACATTAACGTTAACTCACCCTGTGCTACTAGACAGTGGCGAGCAGTGGATTGTGCCTAGCCCAGCCGCTGCACAGAAGGGCCCTTTCAGCAAGCCCTGAGGGTGTGCGCTGCCCCAACACAGGCGGCCACATCACTTTGTGTGAGCACAATGCGTAGTGATGCCTCCTCAGGTAGAACAGTGTGGAGGCCATTCTTCATCCTTTCCCTTCCTCCTCATTTTTTTTTTTTATTCAGTGAGCAAGGAGGGTCCAACAAGCGGGATGGAAACTCAGGCACTGATCACACAAAGAGCAACTGGAACGGGAGGAGCTCCTCCTCATCACTCCCACCCTCCTCTGCACCTACGCAAAACAGTCTCATTTTAATGACTTTTAGCGCTCCAGTGTGACAGTGAGCATTCACGCTCTCAGAAGGCAGGTACGGCCGTTAAACATACACCGCAAATATAGCCACAGCTGCACATCCCCTCCCCTCCCCCTGCGACTGGGGCACGCAGGAGGGTTAGCTGCCCCGAGGCTTCATTCCTCCAGCTGTTTCTCTTAGACACAACCTGAGTGAGAAGCAAGCAACAGAACTGAGTCCTGCTATGGTATCCGTGCGCGTGTTAAAAGGCAGCATATGGGAATATTCAACAGACATTTTGAGTGGTGGTACTTCTTCCTCCAAACACATTTACAATGAACTAAGTAGAAAGGATATGTCCTAAAGTCAATGGGGGAGTTACAGCTGATTTCAGTGGAGTATGGACTTTGTATGGCTCTCTCCTAGGGACTAGAATACAATCTGCAGGCTAAGAATGTACCTAAGCCGGGTTTGGCTTCACACACACATTTAAATCCCAATGTCTTTAACTTTGGCTGCTCCATGTGTG
Organism: Steatornis caripensis; assembly: GCA_013398225.1. Classification (NCBI taxonomy): domain Eukaryota; kingdom Metazoa; phylum Chordata; class Aves; order Caprimulgiformes; family Steatornithidae; genus Steatornis; species Steatornis caripensis. The sequence goes on from VZSC01001438.1 coordinate 633,257, forward strand.
CGTAAAAGAAAGAAAACTATCAACTATAGATACGGCACAGGGGTATTTCCCTTCACTTCATCCTACTCCAGGTCTGCTGGTTGTTTATCCCCCTTGTGGTCCCAGTTTTTTCTATTTTTACTGCTGTTTCTGCAACTATTTTTTTTCTCCAAACTTTCAATAAGCTTCATTTGCTACACAAAAGAGAACTCACTGCACCTGAGTTAAAACTACACATGAAATGTTGTATGGTTATCTATTTTCCCCAAGCCAAAATTAAACATAATTGATCACTCTCACCATTCAGAAAATGAAAGTATTAATTTTGCTCATACCAAGGAATCTGATGGTCCTGCGCACCAGTGGATTTATATAACAACAGTCTCCAGTTAATATTGTTTTTTCTTGGTTTTCAAAATCCTTTGTAGCTAACTGTAGACAAAACACTGCAGTTTCTCCAATGATAATCTTAGGGAAGGAGAAAAAAGGGGAGAGAAATCGTACATCAGATTACAGCAAGTAAAATATACTAATATTACAGAGATGGCTATCTCATCTTAAGGAAACAAGACCAAACCAGCACAAAAGACAACATAAGTGAACCAAGTTCCGTACGTTAATCTTCCTGTAAGGGAAATATGTCTTATGGCTTTCTTTACTTTATTTACATTAAAAAAGAATAAGCTTCTATAACCAGGACTTGGACTTAACATAACATAACCTAGTTTTCAGGATGAGGGGGAAGAGAAAGAAATCCATTAGTTCAAGAACAACAGATTGCATAATGCACAAGATGTGGACCAAAGTAAAGGCCTAATCCTGGAAGATGCTGAACATTTTGGTTCCCATGTGGCTTTCACTGACACTCAGCACTTCACAGGGTTGTGCTCTAAATTTTAGAGCGTGGGGAGGTAGGGGGAGAAAAAAAAGAAAACAAAAATCACAACAGAGCTCCTGTTCACATCAGAGGATTGATTTGCCAGGAGGTACTTAATAGAGTTTGATTCATATTTTGCCAGTTGAATTTATCAAGTCTGGCTTTAGCTTTGTTCCTCATGCTTGAACAAAGCGTCACCACTGATATTTTAACATTAAACATGGCCTGTTTCACATCCGTTACACCAAAATAAAGTTCTCATGTCTATAGATCATTCACATTGCATTTGGAAAAAAAAAAATCACAAATAAGAAAAGAAAAATATGGATTTTGAATGTAAAATATCCCCTAAGACGTGTATTTACCTCTACAGCAAAATGTGACCTTTAATCTACTCATGACAATTACGGTTTCGAGACTTATTAGCGAAAGCGAAGCCTTAAGCTTGTATCTATCTACCCCTAAGATACTGAAGCTTTACGGCAGGTAGCACAGGCATGATTAAAAAGAGCAGAGCAGAAGGGTCAAATATTGACCACCATATTCCAACTTTGATTCACTGTGTGACTTAAAGGCAAGGCTCTTCCACTCTTCTATATGAAAAGCAGTAAAGCTTATTGATAGTACATCACACTTCGACAAACAGGAATGAAGACCAGCAAATTGAAGTCTTAATACTGCACAAATACAAGAAATGAATCAAATCTGATTCATTGCCTAGGTTTTTCTAAACCTTTGACCTAACAGGAAATTATAAACCTTTTCATATATCATAATAGGTCTGAATAGTTCTACATATAGCACTGTAACAAAAAAATCCAAAAAATATGGGCAATAGCTCATAAGCACAGTTGTTAACAGGAAGAATGCAATTAATGACCTTACTTCATTATTTGTAGATCTACACAGATGACTTTGGGCTAAATTGTGACACACAGAGGAGGAAAGTGCTTCTTATAAATAATGTGGCACAAATAACAAGAAAAACTGTGGTGGTAAGCGTGCAAAAAGCAAAATTCAGTTTGTCACAGAAACAGTCATAATCTATTACTCTATACTGGCTTCAGATCCTAGTGGAATTTTTAGATTAAACAGGAATTTCAATACCTGAACTAACAAGTATCCTCTTTTTACTTCAAATCAAGCAAATTTTCAGCATACTGAAGTAGAATTCCTTAATCTATAATTAACAAATGATTGGTACACATATGAAATGTAACTCAACCTTGAATTCAAGTTCATCAAAATTATGACAATAAGGAGAATTCAGCCCAATGACCCCTACAGCTCTCATGAAAACAAATCAAACAAAAAACCAGTTTTAATGATTCATAAATGTGACAACTGAAACATTAAGGTTTCAACTGAGTCATAGTAACTCCCTTCTTTCAAATAATGAGACACCAAGGACGAGGCAACCTGAACACGGTCAGATTCTGCATTTAACTGTTGGGGTTTTTTTGCCAAACCCAATAAATTTCAGTAAAATTATCGCAGATTTCCGAACTCCAGGTAAAAGCAGAATCCAGCACAAGGAAAGCATCTGTGATATACAGTGCTCTGCCTCTTGCAAGAACACAAAGAGAAAGAGTGCCAGCAAGCTCAAGCCTCCAGCTCTGAACGGACTCTCTGAACCTGCTGATCTAGGAATACAACTTCTTCTTTTTGGTTGGTAGGGAAGCTGGGGTTAGCAAACGGGGGAACTGCTCATTCACTTATAGGAAAGGAGATCCTCGCTTCGAGCACTCTGTCTTCATCAGCTGCATGTAGGTCCTTGCTGCTAGCAACAATTTTTCCTTGTCCCATTTCCTGTCTTTGATGGTGACCTGGATGAAGAAAACTCTCTGCTTCAAGAATAGCAGGGAGCAGTGTTCAAGTTATCAGCTGAACGAAAATACTCTTAGAGCGGGTATGTAGGTGCAAGGGTCAGAACAATGCGGAACTAAGCTAAAGACAAAACTTTTGCTATACTAGGCCTAGTGCTCTACCCTCAGAAGTAATCAGAGCGGGATATGCCATTGAGCACAACAGGCATCCATCTCTGTGCTTCTGTGACTTGACTTTGATAGAATCCTTCTGGAATCGGCCAATAAATACAGGTTCTGTATTTTTCTATACTGGCAGCTCAGCTAAAGCTGTTCTCCGTCCTTCATCCTTCAGCACAAACACTGCTCATCTCAATAATCAGCCTATTAATGTTTCAGGAATGGAAGGAAAAGTCTTTTTCAATCTCAGTAAGTCCCAGGAGAGATTCCGTTTCCCAGTGCAATTCCTTCCCCTTCTTCCCTCCAGCACCACTGGCAATAATCAGATCTATAGGGCAGAGGAAAGGGAGGGCTATCTCCTTCTTGCCCTTTGCTATGATTTGCATGCCTGGTATATTCCAGGAAGGAACAATTTCTGTATTCCCTCTGGCACAGGGACTGCCATTACCCCTTGCACTGCATATGCAAGTTGCAACCAGTCAACAAACGACATTTAAAATAAAAGAATTACTTGTGTACTTCCTAGCTAAGTCTTGGGGCAAAAAGTTATTGGAACATTCCAAAACTGACAGTGAAGGATTACAACGGAGAATTTGAAAGCCCTGACAACATAAACTTTTGGACCGAGCTACACAACTTCAGGTATAAAAAGATAATTTGCAATGAAAAAAGTAAGGATATTGGAAGTATCTTTCACCTTATTCTGTCTAGCAGGGTCTCACTACTTTAGATCAATGTACAGAATTCCTGAAGAATTATATATATTAAAAATCTTAGCTCACAGGTATTTTAACAGCTGTTAAAAGTTGAGACTGAGAAAATTTTTTCACACATAACTACAGCATGTAAAGTACAAGGAAAAGAAAAATTTTCACCTAAAGACTAACAATACAAGGTGCAGGCTTTCCAGTATTCTAAAGAACATACATAAAAATAATTTTCACAGTCCTTAGACAAAAAGGCAGTGTACATATCTGTTACAAGAAGAAGCAAGACAAGCATCGGCCTAGGCTCTGACAGGTAGTGATCATGTCCTCGTTCTACTACAGCTTCCCTCTGTAACCACAGGGAAGGCTCTCCGTCCTGGTTCACAGTATAAGGTGTAATAGGAACAACACAAAAAAATCATCCTACATAAAGACATTTAATATTAATAGATACTTCACAACTAGCATTTAGATAATCCTTTCTTTTTATGGAAGCATGGAAAAGAAATACTAACCCAGCAAAATCTAAATTACAGGAAAAGTTCTTGTAACCATCTCCATGGCAATCATAGCCTGTCTGTGATGTGACAGCCCATTCAACAGCCAAGGACAGAGTTTGGGAGGAGTAAAATCTAAAATTAATACTTCTTCTTGTTTCACCTCTTCGCTCCCTATTAATATATTAGCTGATTTATTTTCATGGTGTTCTTGTACTAGTAACATTTTTATTGCTGACCACCCAGCACCTGTCCCGTCCCTTGTTCTCTGCACAGGATACTTAAAGCACATGTTTGCTACACTGATTCCCTCCTCCCGACTAAGTTCAGTTTTTTTCTGTATTAGTCATTTTTCTGAATCCAGGCAAGCTGTTCCTAGTTTTAGCACTGCATGTCAATTAGAAATCTAATTTGTCCTTCCCAAAATCATCCAGCCAGTATATTCTTAACTTATGAGTTCTAAATTCTGAGCTCTTTTTCAACTTGAAATGTCAAACCTGACTCATTCCAGATACTAGAGCTAGAGCAGCTCTGACCTTGTTGATTTTCCAGTAAAGTGACTCCATAAACAAACTTCCCCTAGTGTCACGTATGGTTTACTACAGCCAGCAGCTATATAAATAAGTAACCTTAAATCTGCAGTCCTGAAATACTAATGAGGTTTATTTTATGGACTACCTTATCATATAGGAAATAACTTCCTATACAAACACAGGACTCAAGTAAGAATTAAACATTCATTTGAATGACAAGATATCTGAGGGTACATGAATGCATTTAAACAAGATAAATCTTGAAATGTAAGGCTGATAATCTCTATTTGGGATTAGGAAATAAATTTCTGCGCGCACACTTACAGATCTTTCCAGCTAACACCTACTTCAGGGTATACAAATGTTCCTGAAATATTTCATATGAGCAGGGGAACATGATAGAATACATGATTCCCGATCTGCCGATGCTCAGGGGTATGCTGTAGCTACAGCAACCGCTCAGATGGATGAGTAACACTGAAAAGCAGTTATTGCATTAAAAAGACCACTAAATATTAATCCACGTTCTGAACTTCTCAAGTTAAGAAGGATAGCTGACAACACTACGCAGTGTAATTTCTGAGTTCTTTTCATTCATTGTATTTCTCTCATGTAGGCATGACTTGAACCCTAACCAATGCTTCTGTGCGATCGCTTTCAAGAAATAACATGGCAAGAGAGCGCCCCTTTGGGGAACGAGCATCTCGGGCAGTCCACAGCTCTGCTTTTCTGTCTAGAATGAATTTCCTCATACTTCCTTATCTGGCAGGAAGGGGAGCTGGGAACTGGAGCTAAAAACCTTGGGGAAGACCTCTGTATCTCTAGGCAAGTTGTTGTAAGTTACATGGCCTCACCATTCATTTCACTTATAAGTTTCCACTTAAAGTGTGTGGGGTAGACTTTTAAAAATAGGGCTTCCACAGGCTTTGTTGTTCCTGTTCTTTATCTTTTCTTCTTAACTTTTAGAAAGACTATGGGCTATTTCTGGCCTATTTCCCCTTAAAAACCGCCATCAACATACCACAGAGCATAGCGGTCTCTAGAGCTCAGAAAAATCTAGCAGCATAAACCTCGGTCTTTAGTGATGCTGTAGGTAAGCTCCACTCTCTGCTGTAAGCTAAAATTGCTGTGTGAGGTGACAGCCCTGGCAAGAAAAGCAACAACAGTATTTCCAGCAGAAGCAATTTCAAGTTCATTATGCAGAGCTTTCCCTTGAGGCCATTTTCTTCGTGTTTTTCTTGTTCTCGTTGCTTCTCGCTTGCTTAAACTGACAGCAAATGCTCTGGTTGATTTTCACAGAAGCACATTTTCTACAGTAAAAGTGACCAGTAGTTTTGAGGAAAATGAGAAAACAAATCATAGATAATCTGTCTGCTATTGATTAAATACAAAATACCCCTCCTTGCATTCAGCATGGAGCTATAGGACATACTGCATAGCAGCTTCTGAAGTTCTGGAGAAAAGATGTGAAAGGAAAATTGCTTTTCTAGAGAAAGATGTGGAAAAAAATACTCAGCCTTTTTTTCCAGTAAATTTTGTTTTAAAAATATGTACTCTCCATTTCTTGAGAAAAATATCAAAATTTTAATAGAGTTCTTGGTATATATTTCGTCATGGCCATTTACAAAAGAAAAACAGCAATATAAGATTATAAGTATATATCTAATAATCAAATCTCATCTGCTTTACTTATTTCTCTGTAGCGCACAGTATAGCCATATGCTACTAAACAGCAATGTTACTTCTGACAGGATCAAATATTCTTTACTGTTATTTGTAATACATCGTACACATAGTCAGTAATGGTAAAGGTTGCTCACTTCATGAAAACTTTTTTGCGATTTGAAAGCAAAAGGCACATAACAACCAAGCATTTATAACCAGAGAGCTTCAAGTGAACCCCATGTACACGTACTCACAGAGACACGGACAACATAATCATTCACTGAATTATCTTCATTCCTTATTTTACCATATGACAGAAAAAAATGAAATATTTTTAAGTACAGTGTCTCTAAAAGCTTCCTTCCCCGTCCCCCCCTTCTTTTTCTTTTTTTTTTTTTCTTAACTGAGCAATTGACCGTGAATGCAAATGGCATCTCCTCTAGAGCATGCCTGCATTACCCAACAGGCAAAGCCTCTGCACAGCAGCACACTATCATCAGGGCTGGAAACACACAACGGTGGAGCAAAGTTTGGTTACGTAAAAGATTATTTTGAGAAACAGTTACCAGGACCCTGCTATTCTGTGTGCAACTAAGAGAAGGGGCCTTGTGCCATCAGCACAGAGGGCCAGAGGGCAAGTCTTGGCATGTGACAGCAGGTCCTGCATTTGATGCTCCGCGACAGAGGCAGAGCTGTGAGCAAGCAGTCCCAAGGGGTGCGCTGGCACTGCTGGGCTCCACCTCGATGGGAACATTCGCTCCACATTCAGCCCACTTTACCCACTGCACTTGGCATTACATCCCCTGCTCACGTCTACTAAAAACCTTTTATATCACTGTGAGATGAAGAGTATCCAGCTGCTCTGCACCGCAGTTCTCCAGGGGATTAGAAATGGCCAGGGCACTAGGAAAACAAGCTCAGTAATGCTAACAACGCAGTCTGGGGGCCAAATCAAGTGTCTGGCACCTGGCTCCAAAACCATGTAACTGCTGGCACAGTTTCACAGTACTGAGATAAGTATTCTTGGTGAACACATTCCAAGAGGTAGTAGATAAACTTCAGCAAGAACCCTTTTGCCCATCCACTGAGCTTTTCTAATTTTAAAAACTAACACCCAAAAGCTAGAAAAAAGTTAATCCAGAGAAAATTCTCAATGTCTAAAAAAAACAGTAATTTTGATCTGAACATGGTGAGGGGAAGAGAAAAGAATTAATTCAAAACTGCCTTCTAAAAGTGTCAATTCAGTTTTCAAAACGTGAAGTTACTTCAGGCTGAAATATTCCAGATAAGGTTCTTATAAGAGGGAATTCATACAGGTTTTAAGTTGTTCTCATTTTCTTTTTGCAAAAATGAGGATGCATTATCCAAAGTTTCCAAGCGCCATACTTCAACTCTATAAACACACCTCATTAGGAAGATAGGTTGTAACATGACCAGAGATCAACTAACTTTAGTCTCCAGATCTCAGAGTGACACCTGAACAAGGTTGTTACATGTAATCATTTCATTAGGGATTCTGAAAAACAACTTTACATCAAAATTTTTCTTTTGCTTAGCTTCAACATTTAAAATACCATAATATTTGTGAAGGAAAAACAAAATCTTCAAAGCTCTACCATTTATCTTCCCTATTAGAAGATGAATTCCATACAGCATGTTCAGCTCTGCACTCAGCTGTATCAAGGAAGTCTTCTATTGGACTTCAAGTGATACATGTGAAAGAGACTGTGGTTCCTTATGGCCTGGCCTTGGTAAACCCCTTTGTTTCTTGCCTCTCTAAGAAAACAGAGCTTTGTTCTGTCTGTTGAGGGAGATTGGTTTCTTAACCCTTCCGTGCACGTTGAAAACATTATTCCTTGATGAGCATAATACCGATGCTTACCATACTCCTACCAACGATCATTTCCGACACCGATGTTACTTTATGCATAAAATCTTAGGTGATCTACACAACTGCACTTTTCTACCCAGGATGAGCATTCAATTGCAAAATTCAACATAAACGGTCTTTCATCCCTGTTTGAATAAAAACTGATCACATAAAAGGCATCTTTTAAAGATTCTGGTCACAAAGTAGTGTTTTTACAGTCAGTAAATGACTGGAGCCAACTGCTCTCAGAGGCTCAGAGAAGAAGAATATTGAATTTTCTGCTTTTCACTGTCTTATTTCTATCTCACTTCTACTCAAAGCCAGTCACATTTTGCAGATGTACTATTCCCAAGATCAGTTAAAGGAAAGCCTCTTTCACTGAAATGCCATAGTCATCAAACAACTGTAACTGAAGGACCAAACACTGTACTGGTATAAGCACACTGTACTGGTATAAGCACCCTGTGTTTTAACACAACTATGAGAAAAAACAGGCTATACACATGACGAGTACCTGAAAGATTCCGCAACAATTCTTTTCTGGATTTTTGTGGCAAAATACGTGTGTTTGCAAAACATACACATGTAATTGTTTTTCACTTAATGTTTGTTACTGTCAAGTAGTATTTGATTCATAATGATAAATTTACGTAGACAGCTCAATAAAACAATTCTACACTTCTTTATTAAAAATTATCTTCACAATAAACCAGCTTTCTTTGAAAGCACACAACTAGCTCCACTCCTGTTATAACAGTCCTCGTATAAGCATCTCTTCCTCCACAATTATCTCAGGCTACAGTGTAATTGCCAACCCACCAAATACATTAAGGTCATTATCTTTTTCCAGTTGAAATCAAAGGTAACATCCCCACTAAATTCAACAGGAGCTGCATTAGTCATGAAAACCTATGGCACTCTAGATTAAGAGCAGTACTTCAGTCAAAGTGAGGAAACGGATCTTGTCTATGAATGCCATCCCAAAAAGACAATAAACAAAAACACAAAAACCAAAAAGACAAAACTAGGAAGCCAAGCCAATTTCTGCCGGGGAGTAGTACTAAATATTTGGGAAAGAGGTTTAACAGGTCAGATAACTGGAAAGAAAGTCCAAAACTGTAATGCCCACTCCTGAGCATATTACCTTAAAGGCATTCTTCTTACATAATACAACATAGTCTTCACATTGTAAGCAATTACTGCAAAGGATCCAGGTGTCATTAAAAATGAGTTAAAAACACTCTAAAAGCCATTGCATGGGAAGCATCTGATCTAGAACTATGACTTTATTCTGAGCTGTCTCACATCAAGGTTACTTGTGTGCAATATGTACATTCAGCATAAAATCGGCAGTAAAACTGCTGAGTAACAAACCCCGACAGTATTAATCCACATTTCTAGTGCCTGTGAAAGCCAGAAAACAAATTACCAAATAAAATCTTCCAAAGGAAAAAAAAAAAGAGACTGCAACTTGTATCCATACTTCAGTGACACAGTTAAAGCGAATGAAACTGTGGCTCTACCAATATTAACTTCTGAAGCTTCACTGACTTCAGGAAGACCCACGATGTTATTCCCAGAACAGTCACTAAAGATGCTGGTCAGTGAGAAAGGACCAGAAAGAAAGAGAGATCAAAAGTCACTCTTCCAGACACTCCCCAACCAACTAGTAAGCCCAGATACAAAACAACGTGTGACCACTCACCTGCATCTCTTTCCCGAGTTGAAAGCTGTAATTTCACAGTGTGCAATTATTTCTCCTAAAGAATGTTATTATAATAAATTAATATACTGAAGTGATGTTTATTAGAAAGAGAATCTTAATGAAGGCATACAAGTGGGAGCAGAGAACTGTTCGCGAGCATCCGAAGTTTTAATAATCACTTACCTCTTCTCTTAACAATGCAATGGTAGTGAACTAGCCAGCAAGCTTTTTCACAGAACATTCCCATTTGTCTTTATTTGATAAATATACATGTAGAAAGACCATGACAATAATGATTCTGTATATCCTGTAGATCAAATATGGAGCATTTACTTCATGGTTTTCTGCAAATACGATTTGCACCACTCTTGTCACTCTTTCAACTCTGCTACACAATGTCTATTTTACTGCTCCTGCCACAAATCCAGATGGCTGCAGATGTGCAGCTGGCAACACTATGTTATCTGACCCTGTTTAGGAGTTTACACAATGCAGTGCTTGAATTAAGAGGAAGTCCCAAGTGCCTTCATTAGCACAGCAGCCAATGAGCTGAAACAGGAGCAGCAAGAGTGGGAAATTTTAGCAAAAAATTCCTAGTACAGGAAATGCCTACAAGACAGAGGGGAGATTGTATACTTTGCTGTGAAGACAGCAGAGCATAAAAACAGCTCTTTTAGGGATGCAATGGTATTCTGAAAACTAATTGCGAAGTCTACAGGCCAAAGTAAGCCAAGCTACTCGTCTTCAACAAGTGCCTGTATCTTCTTCTACTCGTAAAATAGGACATAATGGTTTACCTTAACAAGGATCACCGCCTTTGCACAGAACTGTAAAATAATAGTAAACATGTTGCTGGCTTTACCAAATATCTTCAAAAAACCCCAAGTGGTGAGGAAGTGTTTTAAGGGTGAATGAGTCTATTCAAAAATTTTAGGTCTTATGAAGCTTTGACATCGGCTGTCTGCAAGGCAGACGTTATACAAGCTGGCATTTGGTCTTCTCTGTGAAGACAGTAAAGGGGTATTAGATAAAATAGATAACTGTTATGTAAATGTATGTACATATATATTGTTTTTAATCAGTGTTGGATGCAATTTCTCATTATTTGAGCAACTTACGTTATTACTAGAAATAGAAGTTCAAAGTAAGCTGTGTTGAAAGGTGCTTTCAGACATTCGGTGACACGATAACCTTTCTAGGTATTCTGGTGTGGCGAACTAATTCTTTCAGGCATTACTTTGCCATTGGCATTCAGGGTTAAAAGCGTATGAACTAAACTATGGATACAAATCAACCATATAAACACGACTATTTTCTAGCAGCATGTTGTGCATATGCTCGCATATGTAAATATATTGAGTTTTTTTAAAGAAATAGTCTCTGCTCTATGATTTCCTTCTAATCGCACAACAATCACAATCAACTCTCAAACAAAAAAAATGCTAAGCAAAAGTGCAATATTGACTCTTAAAATGAATGTTGTTCCATGAAGAGACTCTATCAGCACCACACTCATTCACATACACTATTTCATCTCAGGAAAGCCTTGCTATTTAAAGCAGCACTGAAGCATGTGATTAAATCCCACCAATACCAAGACAATTAATTAACAATTAGTACGTACCTAGCTCTTGTATAATTCTTTTCATGTACAAATCACCTAGTGTTTTACAGAGAAACCTACTTTCACAATTACCACTCGACAGCTAGGCAGTAAAGGCTAAACGTACCTCCTGCTTCGGGGGCCAGACTCCTTTATCAAGGCAAAGCCTGACAGAGCTCACAACCAAGCTGCATACATTCATTCTGCCAGCTGCAGATGTATGCAAACTACTTACATACCCCAAGGCCACTCTGTCTACAAATCTCATCTGCCTTTGGTAAATGCTCTGGAAAGAGTCCCTGTGACTGACTGAAGAGCTGACTTTAGTCAAGCCTGAGCACTTGGCAAAGAAGACCATCGCAACAGCAGATGGACTGTCCTCACCACCGTTCACAAGTATGCTTGTAGCCTACAGTACAACGCAGCACAATCTCCTCATTCCTCCTTCGGACCTCTCGGCCACTCAGACTCACATCTGTGCAGTCTGAATGCACAATGGCAGCAGCCTCAAGCCTGGCCTCATGGCAGAGCCCAGATACACCCTAACAAGTCCAAGGACACCCCCCCGAGGAACAGGAGTGGCAGAAACTGAGCAGTAGATTGAGCTTGGTGTCCAGAGCCTGTCTGCATAAGTGCAATCAAATTGCTATTAAGTATGTGCTGAAATTCACGCATGTCCAGACATTGTTCTGCATAGAGGTGAACTTACGCACAGAGCCATGCGCTTCTACAAATGGGAAGATCTGACTTCAGGCATCAGCCAGGAGCAGTCTGACCACATGAGTACCCACTTGTCAGCAGAGCCATGTTAGACAGTCTGTGCGCACACTCTGTAAAATCAAATGATGTAACATGTATTGGCCTAAGTCTTAATTAAAGCAGGTCAAACTCAAATACTTCAACTCACGCTCCCCACACGCTGCAAAAGTTGCATATGGTTGGTTACTGCGGCTCAGATGACCTGTGATTAACAAATCTTCAAGCACAATTAGTTCAGTCATGTCTGAGCCCTAAATTGCTATGAACAGGTCACAGAGATCTCTGTTACTACCCAAAATAACTATACTGGAAAGCTGAGTTCCACTTACTGATTCTAATATTTAATACTTGATTTACAAAGAGGCAAACTACAAATTGACCAAATGAAGTCCTCATAATACTACTCAAAGCTTGAATGGGGAAAAAAAAAGGGCATGATTCAGATCCCTTTTAGAGACAGCATGAAACCTACCAGCCTAAAACAACGGGTGTTTCAAAATGCTATGTAGAGAAAGAAAAAAAAGAATCAGAACAGCAGGATGCTGTTGCGCTGACTTCTCTTCAAGATAGCTTTTTTTTAATTTAGAAAACAAAAAACTCTAGTTTAGGAATGAATGCCTTCATACATACTCCTTAACCCTACACGGGTGAGAGGCAAGTAATATATGCAGAGAAGGAAAAATAATATTCATAAAGAAGAAAGCCCTTAAAATATAGCTATATTGCATTTATAATTGGTTGCACATTATATAAGGTTAATGAAATGCTCATATAAATACATAATGTAGAATAATTATACAATTAATAATTATGATACATTTATACAATACATGCAAATTTACAGGTACTGTGTATGTTGTCCAGAATGGTAAGCAGAAGTGGAATCCATAGCCTGCTGAGTTTTCACGCAGTATAACCAGAGGGGTTTTTTTATCATGTCTCGTACCCCAGGAAACGGCATCCAGGATTGACATTCAATTTTGGAGCAGTACTGAACAATTTATTAGATTAAAAGTAGATTAAAAACATCTTAATACATACAGCAATTTTTCTACTGCAGATTTCTCAGTGCTTTACATTGAAAATAAATATATTCCCACCTGCAGGTGAACAGAAGTGATCTTATCAAAGCCATGTTGCTGATCAGAGATAGCAAGGGCTATAACTTTTGCTTTCCTACTCCTTCTCCAATACCATGTTCACTGTACTATGTGTGAGTATTAAAGGACTAGCGCGTTCACAACGGATATTCCTCATTAAAACAGCACGTCATATATACATGTTTTCTGAGCACTGGAGATGTGGTATATCTACCACACCTAGGCTTTTTATTTGCAATCTATGAGGTACCACACCTCAGCTAAGTAAGAACCACTTATGATGAAAGCTGGGCCATCACTCACTCCAATGTATTTGAGAGATGCTGCAAGAGCATTGTAAAGCTTTTTAAACCTCACGCTGCTTTTAAGGCTGAAAAACACAGCTATAACTACTTACAATTCTACTTTGGCTGTCATTTATTATGTATCATATGGACCCCCATCTCAATCCTGCATGATGTACACGGAGCACCAACTGTTTGGTTGAGAAACTGGCTATTACTTCAAGCCTACTACTTTAGCTTACAAACAATGCATACAAATTCCCTAATAGCACAGGATCAGTTGGATTAAAAAATTCTCACTTAAACATAAGTGCATCTATTATAGGACAAGCAGGCATTCAGCTGTTGCAACCAGAACCCTGTCCGCCTTGTTCACATCTGCTTGCCACTTTACTTCCAGAGAGCCCATCAAGGGATGAAGCATATGGCCTCGATAGTGTTGGCGTTTGTAAATAGCATGCATAGCAAGCACAGCAGAAATCATACATTCAATTGGAAATACAAACATACATGGACAGTGCCTGCAAAAGTTAAGCCATCACAGCACAAGAGGAAGACAGATAGATGAAGAATTCCCAAGAAAACCCACAATGATTTGGAATCTGTTATTGTTTCTCCTGGTTACAGCTCTGTTGGATTAGTGGTTTTATGCTGGGATAAAAATAGCATCATACTATCTAACCATGTATTTGTCTTGCTGTGTGTGCCAACAGGCCAATACTGACATCTGGTACACAAAGTTACTGCAGACCTTAAGAATGAAAAAAATAAACCACACTGTTAAGTAAAGTTGCAATGCATTTATCCCTTCACAAAGAAAGAGGATGACATAAATTGTCCCTTAGCGTTAACATCCGCTGGCATTCCCCCCTTCCAAAAAAGTGGCTTTCTCAAGTCTCCAGCATTTGCACATTAAAAAAAGCAGCAAGTTTTACATGTCTTCCCCACCCCCATCCCCCAAATGTGAGAATGGAAGAAGAAAACTATCAAGGAAAAGAATCATAGAATGGTAGGGGTTGGAAGGGACCTCTAGAGATCATCTAGTCCAACCCCCCTGCTACAGCAGGTTAGCCTAGAGCAGGTTGCACAGGAATGCAGGTTGAAGAAGTTGCAGATTGAAACAGAACTACAGAGACCAAATGGGCCCTTCAAGAACAACACGGTCACAGAGCAAGCAAAAGCATTTCAGCAATTCCTTCTTCATGTAAAGTCTCAACAGCTGTCAGATGTGCCAACAAGAAAAGGACACATAAATAAGCTTTAGCTAATCAAAGATATTCCAGGATTATTGAAATAGGTCACATATCAAAAAGCTGAAGAGAGTTTCTCATACAAGTAAAACTACTTCCATTTGATTTTAGAGGACACGTTTAGCTTACCCAATTCATATGAGTCTGGATGGACAATTCTAATCTTCTGCTGCATTACCACTGTCTTACAAAAACGGCATTGTGAGATGTTCAAATATTGCAGCTGGTTACCTTGCAAAAAAGCTTATTGCTCCCAAAAAGAGCACCAGGACAGACTGAACACTTGAACACCTCACTACACATTCTGAGATTTTTTTGCCCTGTAACACAGAGCTGCTGGCCAACTGTGCAACCTTGCACTATTTACTGAGTTTCCTCGATTTCTTTCCGGCAGAAGTGACAAAACAGCTTAGTTTCCTTCAGGATGCATAGAAGCCGCTTCTACATTCTGCCTCTGTGCTTTAGTGTTTTCCAACAGCATCAAAGCGTCCATAAAAGCTAAAGTAACTTGGTACAAGCCATGAAGCAGAAAAATAATCAGCCTAAAACAGATGGAAGAAACATCTGTGAAGATAGTGCTTTTTTCTGACTAAGGTCAGGAATGCAAACCATCTAGAGTTCTCAGGTATGAGGTAAACTTACAGATTCCTGGCACAGCAAATTCACAGAGGACATTTCCAGAAATATTTATTTTTCAGAACTTTAATTCTAAATTATGTTCTTCCTTAAGATATAAGAAACAGATAACAATATTTTGACATCCCCGAAATGGATCACAATCCAGCACCCTTCTTCATGTACGGCACTAAGTTATATCAGAGTAGAATAGTTTCAGTGAAGTACAGGTTAACTACAAGCTACTCTGATGAGAGCATTTTGAAAACTCAGCCTGATAAAATCCGATCAGCCCCTGATGCCACAGCACACAGAATCATAGATGCCAGAAGCAAAATAGGGATGAGCAGGTTTAAAAAGGAAGAGTGAGATAGAAGCATGCCCAATCACCTCAGCTAGATGCATGTGCTGGAAACAAGCAGTGCATCCCCTTCAGGTCTCTGCATATCCTTCATCTACTCTTCAGCTGCTCAGACTTGGAACTATTAAGAGATCAGCAAAGACACTGAAGGAGAGACTTGAGAAATCTTCGCTGATCCTTCAAAAGGCAGCTGCTTTTTCTCATTCACAGAATGATCTTGGATTTTCTTAAAGCATCAGGGTACGGTAAACTGGATATGTGATGTTGCATCTCTCACTTTACAGTCTTTTTTGCCAGGTTTCAAAAATCCTTCCTCAAATGATGAGAAAGGAGAAAGTTACTGACTAAAGCTAAGCTGAAGGCAGAATGCCTCATTTTTTCATATCAATTTCTTGCTTGGGATGTGCCAATTTAAAGATTCATCCAATCTACAAAAGAAAATAAGAATACAAAACCTCATGTCTGAATACAAGACATTTTTTCAATGATGATATTAAGAGGATTATGCTAAAACAAATTAGTCTTTAATTGGTTTACAGAGAAAATATGACTATGCTACGAATTCATCTAGGCAAATAGATCAGTGTATATTTTATGAATAAGTACTGTAATCATCTGCTTGCTACTTGAAAACAAAAACAAACAATATTTGTATAATAAAACTGTTTGCAAATCTTAATGAAAGTGTGTCATTACTCCTCTTGGCTTTTACACAACAGTCAACGTACATCTTAGGTTCAATACATTGAGTTTTACGCCAATTATTGCTTAAAAAATGTTGACATTTTGAGTAACCCACACTAGCACGTGGACTCATTAAAAGAATCCTTGAGCATAGTTAATAGTATTTTAGAGAGGTCAAAATTATGAAGACCTACCAGAAAGAAAGAAGGCAGAACTGAGCACTCTATAGATTCTGAAAACATGAGACACTAGCCTCACAGTTCTACAAATCATTTCTACTGGAAGCTAAAGGATTAGACTGACGTATATTTCCCAAGCTACATCTGTCATAACAAGTCTAAAAAAGCAACCAGCCCACCGAGCAAGAATTGGCACTTTGGGAAATGGTTTAAATAGCACTGAGCTCTCAATGAGCACTTTTATGCTTATCACATATTTGAATAGACTCAAATCAAGAGCGTATTTCTTGTAATCTTCACATTTGACTTAAAGGTAAAAAATAAATTTAAAAAAAAAGAAAAAGTGTATTGATGATTCCTCAGTATACCAGAGATTTCTGGGTATTAATTCTACATGCAGTAAAAGGATGGGAGCACAGAGCCAGCAGTACTCTTTCAACCCTGAGTCACAAATACAAATGGGAGGAAGAGAGCCCATGGGGGCACTGCCTCTGCAGGAGCCTCATTCTTCCATCACAGAATCTCATACTCAGGGCTTTTACATTCTTCTGATTGCAATCTCAACCTCATCTATGTTTTGTAGAACATTTTGATTTTAGTCTGCCTAATGCTCCTTATGCAAACACATCTACTCACTCAAGGCATTACTTTACCGGTGCCTAAAGGTATGGCTTTAGAGAAATTCCACAAATAATAGTCTAACACTGGAACGGACCAAATATTTTGTTATGTGTTAAGCTACAGTTGTTTTCAGTCTTTTTTAAAAAAAAAGAAAACAAACAAATCCAAACATTTGGGCCCTCAAAATTCTCCAAGAGAAGAACTCATAAACTACAGATTTAACAGATAAGGAATACTGCATACTCCCTTTAGAGATAATCCATAGAACACAGAAAACCAATCTTGTAATGTATCCTCCTTCATTTCACGGAACCTGCATAAAAGCTGGGAAACCAACTGGAAAAAGGGAAAGGAAGATGCTCTTATCCTACAGAACAGCTGCTGGATTCCTCTGCACGTTTCCTACTATTGCTGTTACACCCATGAATCATACGATGGTTTGGGTTGGAAAGGACCTTGAAGGCCACCTGGTTCCAACCCCAATGCCATGGGCAGAGCCACCTTTCATTGGACCGGGTTGCTCAAAGCCCCATCCAACCTGGCCTTGAACACTGCCAGAGAGAGGGCATCCACAGCTGCTCTCAGCAACTCTGAAGTTGCAGGGACTTCAAGCAGACGTGTCTCTTAGTGGACAATAAATTGATTACTGTTGAAGTGAATAGCACATCAATTTGACTTCTTGCTAGCTCCTACATGACCTAGAGGATAATGTAGAATAGAACAGTTTAGTTGGAAGGCAGCCACAACAATCATCTAAGTCCATCTGCCTGACCACTTCAGGTTAATACTTTGTAAATACCTGACAAAAGACTGCAGATACACAAACCCAGCAAGTTCCAAGAGCAGAGTACAAAACCCTCTTCCTTCAGCCCCAGTTTCCCTTTCCCATACCAGACCTTTAGAGCAGAGCCAGCAGTCTCTGCTTCTGCTCCAGGACTCCATTTCCCAGATCAGACTCCCAAGGACCTGTGACCTGACAGCCAGCTGCATCTGTCCTTGGATGTCATGCAGGCAGATGGGAGGGGGAAGCAGATGGACTCAGGAATGGAAGCGTGGCAGCAGTGCTGCACTACGGCTGCAGGAACGTATTAGCAGGAAGCAGCATTTTAAAGACTAACCTAAAAGTTTCCAGGATTAACATAGCGCTCACAGGTACATCCCTGTCAAATGACCCAGCTCAGTATTTATGTCTCAGCACATGCATGTTGCTGCCCTGTGACCAGACACTCAGCTCTACCGCACGGCTTGACACTCAGGTCTGCTACTGTGCCCTTTGATGTGGCACAGGAGTTTTGGATGAGCAGCTGTATGACAGCCTCACAGCAGCAAGAGACCCATTGCTGATGGGATTGCTCCCCAAGACAGATCCAGCTACCGGTACTTTACTTTTTCAGTTTTTAATCGCAGGCATGTGGAAAAAAGGAAAGTCACTGGAAAAACTCATTTATTCTCTGATTTTAGAGCAACTTCATTAAAACTCAACACAATGGAGCCATTGATTGAGTAACACTAAGAGAACCTTGGTTACCTTGAAGTACCTTATGGTGGCAATACGACAAGTTCCATCCTTCAAAAAAAAAAAAAAAAGTAAGTTACCCTGAACACCAAGGTAAAGACTGTTGCTCTGTCTCAAAACTCCAGAAATAGCATTAACCCACCAAACAAACTAACAGAAAGGAAAAAAAAAATTTTTTTTAAAAACTGTCACAAATCACAGTATTTAATAAACTATATTCCACACCAACTGCGATTAAAAAAAGTAGTAAAATTTCATTCATAGAAATCAATTTCCTTCACTGGCCTATGTTTGTATTTTTACAGGCAGAAATATAGCACTGTGACATGATTCATTTTTATATTTCATTTAGAGAAAACCCAAAAATTTCACAGAACATCTATGTTCAAACTTTCACATAGAAGAAGCAAATGAAATAGAAGAGAATCTAATTCATCTCTGAAATCTCGGGAAGGAAGCTCAGCTACTGCTAAAAGCATACAAGTCGCTTTGGTGTAGAAATATTACCTTCATCACTTCTTTCAACGAGAAGAACAAGCAAAGGCAATGTCCATATCCTGCACAACTCAGCAAGAGCTACCCCATGTAAACACTAAATCCAGGTGGATTGCCCAAGGAGAATCAGAAAAGAATTCTGTCTGAAGTCTGAAAAACGTTGCCTTTATTAATAACGTTAATGAGTAGACGTAATGCTGTGGAAGTCACAAGACTGACATTCCCAGGGGTTGAATTCTGCATTCAATAAAATAAAACAAAAATTTTTTTAAAAGTGCAACACAGGCACCTGCAATGTGGTTTTTCATGCCCTGACCTCCAAAATGCACATCATTTGTCTGAGAAATTGGTGACCGGGAGAGGAAGCACAGTTAAATATCATTAAATTCTATTATTAGCCTTTTAGCAAGGCTAATTGCAAGACTGCCAACCCAAAATGTCATGGTGATTTCTCTGACGTAATCACCTAGCACCCGGGAAATGAATGGAAACTACCGATCCATTTTGCTTACACATATTAGGAAAAAGAGATGCTCATCACGAATAACTGAAATAATCTTTGTAACTTCCTGAGCCAAACAGAATAAATAAAATTAAATCCAAAACAAACACCATACGCAAACAACAGAAAAACATCACCAACAAAAAAAACCCTTTTAAAAACTCAACGGCATTTTGGACTTCAAAAAAGCAAACAAACAGGTAAATAAAACGGTCAACTAATTGATGTTAAAATAAAATGGAAAGTGAAACCAGAAGGCTATGTAATGTGTTTTTCCAAATGATGTAGTTCAATCCCTAGAAAAAAAGAACCAAGTCTTAAATACTAAGGCTGAGCCTGACCATGAGGTTTTATGCTGGATATCATCTGAGACCTCAGGGTGCTACAACGCAGAAGGGAATTGTGTCTGGGATTACCATCGTATCACCTTGATGAAGCTTTCTCATCTAATATTTTTTATATTTTCCTAGAAAGCAATTAATTGGTGAAACTAATAATTACTATCTTAAGAGGCCTCTTCTTACTGTAATTTTCTTTTTATTCTAATGCTTACAGCTGATTGAAATAAACTCCCTTCAAGGAGTTTCTGAATGTGTAACTGTGCATGCACCTGGTGAGTCTGTATATAATCCATCCCTGATGGTTACACACTTCCATGTCATTGCCTCGTGGTCTTTGCTCCACAGTATGGACAGGGATTATTAAACGATTCTAACGCCCTTGCTATCT
Source organism: Steatornis caripensis (assembly GCA_013398225.1). Classification (NCBI taxonomy): domain Eukaryota; kingdom Metazoa; phylum Chordata; class Aves; order Caprimulgiformes; family Steatornithidae; genus Steatornis; species Steatornis caripensis. The sequence goes on from VZSC01001438.1 coordinate 653,773, forward strand.
GACAACACAAACAGTACATTCAACAACTTGAAGCAAAGGTATCTCACTGCTTTTCCCTCTTAGCCATTTTCCCAAAAACCCAAAGAAAATCAATGAAATAAATCTCATTTTAGATACGCCTACTTAAATCTGATTGACAGAAGATCGTATTTAATGAGACACGCAGGTTTGGTTTGCACACACGTCAGTAACTGTGACATACGGAGACAACTACACCAAGCAGCACTGCTCCCTATTCCTTGCACGTTATCAGTTTACTTTCAAAAAAATAAAGTGACAGAGAGGCTTTCTAATTAGTACTGAGTGAAATATTAGTGAGCGGCTGCTGATAAGCGAGTTTCCCTCAGGTAGCCCATCCACCTGCAACCGACACACATTTCGAAAAATAAAAGATTATTTTTACCAAAAGGAGACGAACAGGCACTGGCAGTTACATAAACCGGTGCTAAAAATAAACTTCAGAGGCGCGGGGTGGGCAGCGGCCGGGGCCGGGGCCGGGGCCGGCAGCGCTGCCCGCCGAGGCCGGGCTGCAGCCC
>VZSC01001438.1:655013-711425 GCA_013398225.1 Steatornis caripensis
CTATTAAAGCAATTAACGTGTAAAGCTTTCGTTTAACAGCCATAAAGAAAATGGGTAGCTGGACACGAAGCTGTCCTCGCCCATCCCAGAGTAAGAGGAGACTCCGCTCCAGTGCTGGAAGAAATCATACAGACGTGAACACGGAAGAGTTGCACTTAAAAATACATACACGTACACTCAGGGGTGGACGCCCGTGCCCAGTGCTCGCACAGATTCACCCGTGGGCGGGCCCCAGTCTGGATTCCCAAAGTCAACAGATAAGAAGTTACTTAAAGGTACTCACCCTCACGCAAAAACGTTATATGGCTGGGAAACAATCCTTAAAGGGACACCTTAGCCCTAAAGAGTCCGCTTCCTTACTTAGTAAAGGTTATTAGGAATAACAAATGAGATTTGATCGCCCTGTTGTATAACGTGTAATCATTCCTTCAGAATTGTACTTTTGTCTTTAACTGTTCATTTTCCTCCCCTTTCTGGAGAATTTTGTTTGTATTCAGGGATGTTAGCCTCCGTGCATTTGTTTTTAATCTGCCCTTGAAGAACACTCTCCATGCCTGGATTCCACATCCAGCCTATTTTTATGCGTTCTTAACATACTCCCCGGAACAATCTAAATCATGTCGTTCGCATTGCGCTCACCAGCCTTAGCTGGATAGCTCCCTACCGTTGTGAAAAATACGTAGTGAGACATGAGACATCTTGTGGTGAATCCTGCCTAGCACAGTTTATTTTCCCCGTTTCTTTAGCACAGTCCAATATCCATTACCATACACATAACAATCTTAATTCTATGCTGGAGATTGCATACAAATACCCCCATTGTTAGGATACAAGGCCTAATCCAAAGACCAAACTCAACAGCAGGACTGCCATGGGCACTAGACTCAGCTCTTCAGCTCTATTTGGCAGATGCCCCAGAGAAACACTGGCAGTGTATTTCTTTGAAAAATTGACATTGGGAGAAATAAACCTTTTTTCCAGTAACTAGCTAATAAAATACTCCTGCATTTTGCTATTACAAGTCAACTTCTTTTTATAGACACACCAATGGAGCTATTGCTTAGAGGAATTAGAGGACATTAAAAGTCCTGGTTTTAGAAACATTTTTGAAGCTACTATACAAGTTTCTGAAGGATTTTGGATCCTAGATTTTGGAAAGAATCTCCATGGATCACAGTCCAACCTCCTGCGCAACACAGCTCTCATGACATCAGGTTGCTCAGTTCAGTCAACCGTCAAGTGTCTCAAAGGATGGAGATTCCACACCCACTCTAGACAACCCGTGTGCGTGTCCAACCACTGACATTTAAAACGTGTTTTCTTTATATCAAGCTAGAATTTTCTGTGTTCCATCCTAATGCCCACGCTTCAGATAGTACAGGTGGACTGGCTATTTAATAGCTACAAACCAGAGAATACAAGGTTTAAGTCAAAGAGGAGTTTTAAAGTCGGCTTCATTGGTAGTCAACTTGGAGTCAGCTCAGAGCAATCTGAGTTAACTCAGGTCACTGATGAAAAAAAAAAACCAAACATGAAAATGTGAGGCTCTGTTTTTCATTCAAAAAAATGGTGCTACATTGGCAAATTNGCTTCATTGGTAGTCAACTCGGAGTCAGCTCAGAGCAATCTGAGTTAACTCAGGTCACTGATGAAAAAAAAAAAACCAAACATGAAAATGTGAGGCTCTGTTTTTCATTCAAAAAAATGGCGCTACATTGGCAAATTGATTGATTGTCAACTTCATGCTTCACTGAGGAATTAAGGGAATTAATTATTCCCTTTCTCCAACCTCCAGTTTTTAGAGTAAAGACCATTAGGTGAGAAAAGGAGTGAAGTCACCTTATTGAATAGCAAGGGGCTGAAATACAGAGTAGATGACCGAATACCAAAAAATTTTAAAGCATAAAAAAAGGATTTTTTTCTTTGAAAGTTCTGTGAAATCATGACTTTCTGAAAATAATGATGAATCGTGTATTTATTTTTATAGAGGTCAGGCCTGCTCTGGCACTGTCATCCTTTCTCAGCCCCTTATTCCTCTTCTCCTATCTGGAAGATTTTTTTCCTTAGAACAAGTCTGAAAGGCTTGGTTTCTTGCAGCTGATAAAGTTAAGTTAAAATCTGGACTAGCTTCTGTATGACTTGAACCAGTTGAAAATTATACATGCACATTATGCTTGCTACCCTTCTTTCCATAGAAGTTGACTGTTGCACTATGTAGACTACAATTTGGTATAATAATGAAGGGTAGAAATGGTTCGGAGTGCACAGGTAAGGCAGGTCCAAGCTCCACAAGATGCTTAGAACATTACAAAAGCAAAAAGACAATAATAGCAAGTATTGCTTTATTTTAATATTAGTTTAAAAATTCCCTTTGTTGCAGATGTCCTTTATAAGCGTGGCCTGCACACCAGTGGCTTGCCTTCATGAATATGCAGTTAGCTGATCAAGTAAAACCAGAGCTATGCTTTTTATTATCATGAACATGGTGTTTATCGGCTGCACAGTTGCATATGCAAACATGCATTAAATCAAACAAGTAGAAGCATAAGAACATACTCCCCAGTGACTAATGCAGCCAGCTAAATATATTCTGTATTCCCTGCTGATTTATATCAGTGATATGCAATGACAGCAGAATGGCAGAGAATAGCCCAGAACCAATAATTTTTGTTTCAGAAGGCTATTGGTAAAATTGTGAGTTGAAACTCAGATGACAGACAGAGCATTTTTGAAACTCGCTTTCCTGGGAATAGTGCCACTGATCTCAGAGCAGGAACTCCCTGATAATCCTCATAGATTTATCTTGTTCTTTTCATTTGCTACCTAATTTTAAGTGAAATAATCAGCTCAAGAGACACAACGTAGAGCAAGGTAGACAAAGAAAAACCTTAGCTGCACTGTTTTGCAATACTTTGAAATTATGACCTTCATTACTGGGAGGTATTTCCAATTCCAAATCAAATTCACTAAGCTTCCCTGTGCTTGTATCACCAGTTTTTATAGTATTTTCTAGTTATAAAACACTGCCATGGCAAAAGGCAGTAAAGAAACAAAGCCAAACAAACAAAGCCTTCTCAATGGGAAGAAAAACAAGAATTAATATCAAGTCATCCCACTGTTTTTACCTTTCTGTTTACCTCTTTCACGCTTTACCAGAGCTGGCAACCCCATGGCTGTTTCCCTGTTACAGCTCCACACTACTACACTAAACCAGCCCTTTCTGAAGGGAATACTGCATCCGTGTTGATGGCACAGCAGCAGGGGAGAGATAGAAACAACTAAAATCTTTAGAGACCTCCTGGCTTTATCCAGCAGGAAAATTAGGAAAAGCCCTCTTATTTGGGAAACAGAAGGAGAGAGATTTACTTGCACACAAACTTTGAAAGAACATTGTATAATACTTGCTTACTTGATCCGAACTTTACTCTGACAATATACAATGGTTTCTTCCTCTGTATTTAATAACAGATACTGTTAAGAGATAACTAAAAGGAAATTGTAATTGTTTAATTAAATTGTTTAATGATTTGCAGTGATTTAAGTCCTAAAGCCTGGGGCATTTACTGCTAAAATTTATGCTTGTAGGACCATCATAATGCAAGAGAAAAACTAATTTTCTAGAAGCTGGAGCACAGCACAGAATCAGAAATGGGGGCTGGCCCAGAACACTTGCAGTACAATTCAAACAAGTTAGGCACCAAATCTAGGCTTTTCATATGGTCTTGGTGTGTAGTTCACAGAGAGAGACAACTCCGGGAGGTGACTAAGCTCTACTACATTAGGGCAGGATGATTCATCCTCTGAAAATGTCATTCATTCCATCTTAAGAAATACCAGCTTCTGATGACACCACTTGCAACAATAAAGAACCAAGCTTTGATGACTAGCTTAGACTAGCACCCTTCTTTTTAAAGGGCTCTAGTGAGGCGTCATCAATTTTACTCTTAAATTTCACATGCGTATAGCTAAACCAGACCCAAAATAGGAATTATACTTCTTAAGAGTCACACAGGGAGAAAAAAGTCAAATTAGTAACAGCATAAGCATTAATATTGAATTTGTATTGCAGTATTATGTAATTATTATTTCCATAGAAGACAATGTTTTGGCCCAGTAAGCTTGGGCACCTCGTACAATGCAGTGCAAGTATAGGAGAGAGTGAGCAGATGGAGAGGAAACAAATGAGGAGGAGGACAAGGCAACAATGAAATGATTGAGTTTGATATAATGAGTAGCAGTCGCAGCACATTAGTTGCCTAGTCAGTGTTTACATCAATAAGATAATTAATCTCCTTAAAACTGCTTGCTATCTTCAAATTAAGAAGCATTATTGCATGCAAGTTCTTCATAGGTTAGAACAGAAATTTGAGATGCCACAGGGACACCATGTACCAAAGGCCTGTACATCTTGAGAACTAAAGCCTGTGTTAGCATATCTACCACTATACTGTCAAAATAAAAAAAATACAGAACACAGTTTTGTCAATGTGAAATGAAATTAAATGAAACACTGATATTTGAAAGCTCAAATAATGATTATTTAATCTTACCTAAGAGAAACTTAGGAAAAAGCCTACCAGTTACAAAATTATTACGGCACCTATAAAGTCATCTTCACTGGCAGACACATTTTCAATAACTGCAATGTTATACAAACTGACCGTAAACTTGGCAATCTTTGGCATAATTGGTTCGATAAGAGTCATGTGAGTAGCCTCAAGATTTTGGAATAAACTTCCTCATCTTATTCGCCCAGAATATCGTCATTCTTATGATTTCTTTCGATGAAAGAAAACCTCTTTCTGAGGTAATCAGCGAAACCTTGGAAGATTGATGCAGCAGATTGCTGAGCAGTAGCTGACATAAGCAGAGCACTAGCCTAGTTGTGGTGCAGTTGTCAAGTGGGAAAAAAAAAAATCACACAGACCCGCCCTGTCAGTATACTGTATGTATCTGTACAGCTGATTTTGTACATAATCCAGCATTAGTTCAGACACTTGTACAATGCTTGAAGGTTTTCCAGACCAATCCTAAAACTCCCTTTACATGTATATTACATATATATTACTGAATATTACTCCCTTTACATATTACTGAATTATTTTCACTCATTTGAACATGGCAGTTTGCTGCATTGTAATTTGCCTTCTCTTTTGTACCTTTTTTATTATTTTGTACTATTTTTATTAAATAGTGAGACTAATTAATACAATTTATTGGCTAAATATTCTGGACAGCCATTATGTGCTTAAAGTAAATGTTTGCCCACACCTCTTTACACAAGACTCTACATTGTCAGTACAAAACTTGCATAAATCTGAAAATACAGAAGTATGAAGGAAGGAAGTGGCCAGCCCATCCAGCCGCCTTTCTGTGGTTACTCATGCTCTCACGCACACCTTAGCCACCTACAGGAGCTGGGCTGTAGCAGTCCCCAGTGCTTTTACACATGCTGTAAACACATGGCTCAAAGATCTGTGAGCAACAGCTGAAGTTACCAGAGAGATGGAGATGAACGTCGTAACTGAAGGAGACCTTGTTCATTTGCAGGAAAACTTGTGTGAAAAATCACGCCCTGCCTTCTTGCAAGGTTGATGTTTTATAGCCTGGTCTCTACCTAGATGAATCCACCCTCTCATTTTTAAATTCCACACTTAAACAGAAGTGTGACTAATTTTTAGCTCTGCACACTTGTCATCGTTATCTTTTGCAAATTCCATGACTGGGGAATAAAACATTCTGAGATACTGACGAGGGGAAAGGTAAAATGATCCAAAAGTGTGTAAAAGAAATTGGACTGCCAGTTTGGTGTGGGACTCTGCATGGAATTGTGAGGTCTTCCTTCCAAGACTGAGGATTCCTCAATTCAGGGGCAGCTGCAGAGTAAAACTTGCAGCGGTATCTCTTCCCATAACCAAGCTTGGGCCCTTAGCAATTGTATCACGAACAAGTAAGGTATACAAGACTCCAAAGATACGTTCAAGCACAAGTCTGTACATAAGGTAAAATTAACCCACTTACTAACTTTATCTCAAAAGGGAAAGACAAATAGGCTAATATCATAAATTATGCACCATAATCACTGCATACTTCCAGCTCTGGTTATCATTTAATGTATGCAGCTCATCCTGGCAGGAGTCCAATACATCCTCTGTAACAGTTTCTGCTGGATAAGCTCGCACACAGTTGTGTGGTAGAACTACTTATGTTCCTACAAATTGTACTAGACATTTCTCATTAGCATTACACCTGAAACCCCATTCCCAAGTTGGATATTATCCATTACTTCATAAAATTAAGATGAAAAGCATAGAAAGAGCAAGTTCAGGATACCCTTAGCCAGTAGTTCAATGGAGAAAAAGGGGGGGAAAAGTTCACAGGATTTACTGAACAGAAGTACAGACACTATTCTTTGATACCAGGTAATTGTTCAAGAAAGCTAGAAATAGTTGATGATTTTCTTACATTACTTTGAAAATTTTAAATATTAAAAATATTTAAAGTTCAATCCATAATACTCATCACCCAGAACCCAGCTCTTCTCTACCTTGCACAGCCCTCAGCATTCACAATCCGCAGAGCTACAAGAAACACAGGTATCACACATTTCCATTCAACACCAAGACATTCGTGCTACATTCATTTTTTCCTCACACATTCTTTCCCTGGAAAACACTCTTTCTGTTGTAGCTTGTTCATGAGCATGCAGCAAAGACAGAAAATTCAAGAAAGAGGAAAACCTAAAGTCTAGTGACAAAAAGTGGTCAGCTACAAACACACAAAGCATCCATACAGCCCTGTGATACTGCCATGAATGACACCATCACCAGGCCAGCGAGGACACACCTCACAGGGATTTCCTACACTGGTTTGTTTCACAAAGCCACATTTTTCATGCCTGCTGCAGGACAGATGTCTCTGCACTTTGAGAAGCCCTCACCTTCTGCAGAACGCCACCTCTACACTACCCTTTCTGGCTACAAGGCTAAACCCAGATCAGGACTAAAAAAAGACAACCTTTTTTAAGGTGTTAGGCCTGCTCACACTGAAGTTAGTAAGTGCATTTGCCCGAATGACTGGATTCCTACAAAACAATTGTTGTGGGAAGCATCCATTTCCATCCATCGCTATTCAGATATTTTCCTCCTATCAAGGTATCCCCATCCTGGAGACACTCAAAACTTCATTGACAAGGCCCTGAGGAACCTGACCTAAAACTGAAGTCAGCCCTGCTCTGAACACATGGGTGGATTACAGGATTGTCAGGAGTCCCCTCAAACCTAAATTTTTCAGTGATTCTGTGAATTACTTCTGATTTACTCCGACCCATAGATTTGCAGTCTTTAGTCTTAATGATTACAATCTGTTCTAATGATGATTCACTACAATTATTGTAATTCACTTGATTATTGTAATTCACATCTAAAAATAAAATCATGTTTCCTCTAAACTGGTGAATTGGTACAACATGAAACTGCCCATCCGCTTACCTACACAGGTAGCAACAAAGATATATCTTAATTTTTCCCTTTCTGAAGGGACAGTCCTATATGTGTATATATATGTATATGCTTCAGTAAGGTGCTACATAAAACCTGTTACAGGATTGGTCCTTAAAAAAAAAAAAAAAAAAAAAAATCGAGACACTACCCCTTTGACTTGGTCATGATTTCTCATCATAATTTCCTTTCAGGCAAAAAGTATATTGTCAAGCATTAGCAGGAGACTCAAGAAGGAAGCAAGGAAGGAAATAACTTAAACAGCTGAAGAGACACTTCTGAGAGACACAGCAACAGCCTTTGCTGCTTTGAGAAGTGAATCCTGAACTGTACGGAGCAGCTGGAAGGGTAAAGAGCCAGAGTAATAATAAAATAATAAATAAACCAGCTTTTGAAGATCCTTTGTGGTAACTTTCTATTGTTGGTACCATGAATTATTAATAACCAAAGCTTTCAAGCTCTTCGCTAAATTAACTTACTTGAGATTGCTTCTCATTTAAAAATATTCTGTGTTTAACAAATGGTTAGGCTAAAGGGTAAGAAATTTATTAGATTAGAATGTGAATATCACTGATATAATAGGGGGCAGTGTCAAATTATTATGTAACAAAATATATCCTTGTTTGGTTAATACACAACTCTCTACTTCGATCGTTGCTTTTGGAAATCCTTACTCATTCAATGCCTTACTCATCCAGCTAGCCAGCTTAACTCCAGACAACCAACTACTGAAAGAAATGTGGCAAGTGATCATGCAGGAAAAAATGACTGAAGAAGGAAAAGTGGGGAAAGACCTTCGTGCAAGGGTTTGTTTACAAAGTTGGCAAGAACAGCAGAAGTTGAAATTACAGGTTTCTTGTGGAAAAATGCAGCAAGTGGGGTTTTTGTAGGCTCCTGCCAGAGTAAAAGGACTAAAAGGCAGCAGCTGAACAGCTCAGGCAGGCAGCTAGTACGCTGGCATGACAGCCGGACAATATGACAAGAGCTTGATTACGCATAGGCAGCCTGGGTCTTCATAGGCCTGGCAGGCGGTAGAGGGGTACGAAGGCCATGTCACTGGGACAGAATCAAGCAATATAAAATATCTTCAGGATTCATTTTGGGAGAAGATTAACTGATACCTGCCAGAACTAAGATCAGTATCTCTTTTCTCTTATGACCACCTAGTCACTTTACTCTTACAGCCTTAAAGCATCATGCTGTTTTCACACTCTTCACATTGCCAGAAATTATCATTCTTAGAAGCATATAAGGCTCATTTTCTTTGAACTGACTGCTGTGTGGTAAAGCTGTAAATATGAAGTACAACTACCTCAGAAACAGAGAGACATAAAAATATTATTAGTGTTTGGTCTTCCCCCCCTCCCCCCCCCCAATCAGAATTCTGTTAATTTACAGAAATTAAAATTAGTAGGAGATCTGAGTACGGAACATAGGGGCTGCGGAATCAGGTTCTCACTAAGTTGGCACAAAAATTAACCTTTGGGAAATGGAGTGGGCAGTTGCTAAAAAAATATAACCATCTTAGGACACATAATTTTTATGGCATTACCATTTCCTTCACAGAGCAATGCCAATATCCAGCATGCTGAACACTGCTTCTACAGTAAATAGGACAGTATCCAAATTGGATTTAAGCAAATTATTTAGCTTATTAGGCACCCTAATGTCCAGTGTTTAATTCCATTAGGAACATTTAAAATTTCAGTTAGCACAAAGAAAAAAAATCAACCCAGAGAAATGGGAACAATATCAGATTTGTCCCAGCTGACCTTGGCATTAGTTACACAGCCAAAGTCAACAATAAGTTTAGGAAAACCATGTATGATGTATTATGCGTGACTCAAAAATGCATATCATCCATATAGGTTTTAATCATGTACTCTCTACTTAATCTCAACTGTTTTACAGCAATGTTGCAACTAGCAGCCCCCAGAAACAAGGGTAATGAGAACAGGAACCCAGAGCAGCTTTTGGCACATAATCTTCCCCAAAGATAGAAAAAATCTTGTAAGGAGAAATTTTCATTCCTGTTGATACACAGCAATTTACTCCTGCAGCAGTAGCTGTATCTTACTAGTTTCATGTAATGAATAGATACTTTGACATAATCTTTTCATTTCAGTGTTCAAGAAAAATATCACCAGTGTGTGTGTGTTTTAAAGATATACAGAGTAATAAAGCTTATAAACCAACTGGGGTAGTTATGCTATACAAGTTCTTAGAAAAGACTTCTACTGCCTAAAAATATCCCTCAGCATACTAAAAATATCCCACAGAGAAAGGAAAGTTCAACTTCTTGTTCATATCCAATAGGCACAGAACTTATGACGCCCTCCCTTCACCTAGGATAGCTAGCAGGAGCAGTAAAGCACAACACATTCACTGGATGCCAGGAATTTTTTTCTCCCTGCATTTCTCATGGTCAGGGCTGGAAAAGTCATCGCATCAGAGAGAACAAAAATTCCAAAAAACCTCTTCGGGCTTCAAGACAACTCCAGAAAAAAATAATTCATTAATTAGTTTCCTTCAGATGATAGCTCCCTTGGATCCTGCTGTCCTTGGCGTCTGCTCTTACTGCCTTCTTGTGCTTTGATCTATTCCTTATAAGTAAAACAGGCATTACAAAAAGCAGGAGAAACAGTACCTTCTTGATGTTACTGCTACTACAATCGCGTTCAGTACCAACAGACGAAGACAGAGAGGGACGTGGTTTGTTTCTGCATTGCTTGGGGTGACTGGCACAACCCTTACATACAGGACGCTTACTTGCATCTGGTTCTCTATTATGCAAGTCCTTAAACAATTATCTGCTACAGTGAAATTGCTTACTAGAGTGTTACTAGTTTACAAAAGCTAAGCTCAGAAATTGCTTGGGAAGAATACATTACAAATAAAGAACATTTACTGAATTACTATGCTTTATGCATTTCAAAGAAGCAGCAGCTTTCCAGTGCTTTCCTTGTCAGTAGAAGACATTAAAAAGTTACATTAGCACAATTAGTGCTTTTCATTAGCGTCAGTTCTTTCTCTCAGTTGCATTGCTCTCAGTGAATGATTAGTGTTGATATCCTCTTCTCTCTGAATGTTTATCATCCTGTTAGATATGGTTGGAAGCATAATTTTTCAGGGAATTGTCAAATAAAATGTGTTGCTGTTCTTGAAAGTAGAATACCGCACAGATAGCCGGTGGACTATTCCTGTCTAGCAATGACAGAACAGATACGTATTGCGGCACATATATTTTTCACTGTAAAGCACTACTAAAATGAATTACAGAAATTAGCAACCAAAAAGAACTATGAAAGAATTACTTTCGTGAAGGTATTTTCTATCCGAAAGCTATTCAAATGAACAGTGCAGTAAATGTCGGCTAATCAATATATAGCAATAACATTCACAAGGCTCAGATTCTGAGAAGGTAAATTTTTCTATTTTCACAAAGGACAAGAAGAATCTATTGGAATGGGAGACTCATACGCAGTTTCTAGAGATGTATTTCCCTCCATGCTCTTTGTCAAATGATTGATATATCAAATTCAGCAAGATTTTAGAAGGACCAATATTTTTTTTTTCTGTTTTTGGAATGGGGTTAGAGGACAGTCATTAATGACAACTGCTCTGTAAGGTGAGCTCTGTAACATCCTGGACAAATTTAATGACAAAGATTGCCTATGCAATTCACTTCCAACTTCAAAGCTCATGTATTTCCCCAAAGCAACTTCTTTGTACCACCTGTTAAGACTGTATTTGTATCTGAAGTCATAAGCCAGGAGTAGTTAATGGGATGAAAGATTAGAAAAAAGCAATCATCTTCCTGAATTCAGATGCTCTAAGAAATTTGCAGGACAGTCAAAAATATATATTCCATAAGTCAAAAAGAGTCAAAGGGCTACCTGTAACTGAAGGAACAGCTTTCCACCAAGCAGCGAGTCAAAGACAGCCAAAGTCACTGAAAGCTATGGAGTAAGGTTTTCAGCTAAAAATATATTTATTTATTTTATTTTTCCTATTAAATCTTCGTACATCTTCAATTCCATCAAAGACTGTGTGTATTTGATCCTGCCCTGGTATTTTGCATTTATCTATCGTATTTAAATCACTGCATTGCTTTAAAACAGTTTTAATTTTCTTATAACATGATTTAAAAAAACAGCCAAATTTCTCTTTAATTGTTGCGTTTGTTGTTATTATTACGGTAGAACTGCGATCATAATCTTTATATTTTCTGTAATTTGTTTCAGGGCCTACATTTTTCATTCAAGTGGCTATGCAGAGCCTTAAGAGCTAAATCATGGAGAAGAGATCAACAATACATAACTGTATTATTAGAAACAAATCTGCGTGGCATTTTAACATTGCACTTCCCTGTTCATGTGCTGTTTCATTTCACATTGACGTTATCAGGCATCTTACTCCATACCCAAAGGGGATTACAAATCTTGGAATGGAAATAAATACACAAATAAATGAACACTAACAAATATACTTGGTAGAAGCAGAAACCACACTCTAGCTCTCTTCATCCAAGAGCAGACTCCAGTTTACATATCTAGTGTTTTACTTCAGTGAGATATCTCTAAGGTCCACTACAAAAAACAAGCAACCTAGATTTAAAGGAAAAATATATTTTGAGAGTTATAAATTAAAATAAAGATTGTTTGATAAGTTAATATTTTGAAGGCTAGCTATTATGATGGGAGAAGTGAAATGCTTTTTACTTACTTCCTTGTTGTTCCAGTATCACCACGTTTCATACAACTGCAGTTCAGTCATTCATGTGCAATTACTTTCTGCATCCTATGCTAAATGCCTTACCTGCCAGTTTTTAAGACTGTTGACAAGCTACTTAGATACTGGAAACGGAAAAAGAGGAGAAGAAAATAGTAGGCTGAGAAAATTACACAAGAGAGATTATAGATAATGTCCTTCTTAGGCAGAAAATAAATGCTTAGAACCCAAAGGGTAAAGGAGAAACTAAGATTGACCTCCTGCTGTTGAATCAGCTGTAAATTGTCTGAGTCATCTTGATTCTCAGCTATGAGAAAGCACACAATTCAATAGAGAATAAATTGCATGAAGAGCTCTGCAGAGTGCATAACCAAGGCAGAGATAAACGTCAGCCCGGATCTCCTGACAAGCATGAAAAAAAGACATTCCTGCATTGCTACAAAACATAGGCCCAACAAAACCTAAAAAAGGACAAGACTGATCAGTGTAGTTAAGAACAGTTCAGAGCTCTGTGCTAAGAAGTCTGAAGTCCCTCGCTCATTAAGGTAAATTTTTCACAAAATTTAGACAGGTAGTGGATGAACGTAACTGAAGTACATAGAAGTCATTATTCCCAGAGGTACATATATTGAAGGATGTGCCCACCACCAGAGTTAGTAATATTCTAATTCCTGCATTAAAAAAAAAAATAAGTTTAGTAATTTCTAAAAGTTAACACCAGATGAAAGAATTATACGTCCAGTGAGTATATTTATATGGATAAGTGGAAAAAAAAGAAAAACTGAAAAAACAGGTAAAACAGATTGTTTAAATAGTACCACTTAATGCTTTTAGTAGGAGAATGCCTAAGCCTAAAATTGCAAAAGCATGCAAGATTAGCAAAAGTTCGCACCTGGCGATACTAAGTAGTTACAAGATCAGTACAGTTAGAATTAGGGTAGTTAAGATTGAGTCCAGCAGGCATTTTTGACAGTTAAACTGCCACATCTAAAGTATCTCCATTAAAGAGATACTTCAGTGGCATGGAGAGCAACAACATCTCAGACACACTTCTCTGAGAAGCAAGCTAGGACTTGCATACAATCCTGTGTCACACCCTGTATCCCATTTACGTCTGCTCAAATGCTGTAATACTCAAGTCAATAAGGGCTGAGAGATTTCCAGGAAAGTGGTTTTTTTCTGTGTCTCATGCAAAATAAACTGTTGGAATACAGGCTGGCAAAGCCACACACAGCCACTTCGTTACTACTGTGCCTCTGCAAATAAACAGTTTCTCTGACAGATAGCCCAGTTCTATAAACTTTGCAGACACATCAGGTGTCTACAGGCAATCACCACCAAATGACAGCCACCACTACTGTCACTGGCACCTCAGGTCTTCTGTTCCTTTTTATCAGTATAGAGGAGTTGGTTTTCTGGCTGTGTGGCTGCAGATAGTTGAATCCTTACCTGCTACCCTCTTTTGCACTCCAGCTGCAGCTAAAACAAAAGCAGAATTGTTGCCTTATGTCTGTTATGTGTGTGAGTGGACTAATTTCTTCTGCTAGACAAAGGAGGAACATATAATGAGGCTTTTAAAGGAAGGCTGAGAAAGCTCACAGACCTTTTCATTACCCAAATACCTAAGCCCAGGTGCTCAACTATGGCATACTACTCTTATCCAGTTGCTTTAAAAAAAGAATTACAGCTGTCAACAACATTTGGATCACCTTTTGAGCCTGGAGAACAACGATAATAACAAGTGATTATACAATACAGTACTGCTATGACATATCTATTTTCTTTCATCTGTGTATCTTTTCAAACATGGGTGTAGAATTGCTACTCAGATTTTACAAATAACAAGCCAGAGGTTGAATAAGGCTAAGTGATTCCCCCAACATTCAAGAATAGAAGTCTTGTCTCCTGATCCCCATCTACAGCTCCAGCTGCTCTGTACCATCTCCTTAATGACTTCCATGACATAAGCTTATATAATAGTATCACGACATAATACAAGTTTTGGATTACCTAATGCCATTAGGCTTGATGAGGTCATGCATCTCGATGCTGTCTCAGTGTGACATAGTACAAGCAAGAAAAGCCAGTGGATCTGCAGGGATTTAGGTCACAGTGAATCACAAAAATTACTTGAAAACAGTGAACATAAATTGCCAAGCTACAAAACTAGCTGAAATGATTTGACAGAAATAATGCCAGACAATGAAGCAATTTTCTATCCACGTAGAAGAAACTTCCAAAATATGCTGATTAAAAACCCACTGTAATTTAAAAGGCAAAGAAGAAAGACTCCATGGAGGATGAAAATTTCTTCAGGAAAGGTCACTAAAGTCATAATGTTTACACTATAAAAAACTTTCCCTTGGCATGCTGCTATATTCTTCCTCAATTTACAACATCCCCCACTCTCCATTTATTAGGTGTCTCTAAATCTATCACAGAAGGATCAAAGCATCCTGCAGCAACCAAAGCACAGGTGTGACGTAAGGAGATGGGCACCGAGACACAAAGAGTCTAGGAACTAGCTGCACAGGGGAATAGCCACGGTTTAAAGCTGGGCTGGCTATTAACGGGACAAGAGACGCTCTTTGTTAACCCCCTCCCTCCTCAAAAGGAGGGAAAGAGACTTATGGGTTGGAAAAGTCAAAACAGCTTTAATCTAACTACAACAATAAGGTATAGTGACAGGAAGAATAATAATGAAATATATGCAAATATATATATAATAGATATCGAGCTCCCCCCTCCCTGACGACAAATATATCACCTGGACACTGCGGGGCACGCCCCAGGAAAGGCCTGGCCTGTGCTCAGCAGCAGGTGGGAACTGGATTCAGGAATGCTCAGATCAGGATTGAAGGCAGAAAAATCAGGCAGGGCTGAAGAACAGCCTCCCGCAACATCCCCAGGACCCCCCTAGCAGCCCTACGCTGGGCTGAAATAGGCTCCCAGGCCACGGGTGTGGGTGGAAGCACCATGTGAGGCTGCTTAGGGCCATTCAGGCCCATCAGTGCCCTCAGGCCCCTGGGCATGATAGGAGAGGGAGTGACCCTTGGGATCCCTCAGCTTTATACTGAGCATGAGGTGTATGGGATGGAACACTGCATTGGGTCAAACCAGGACAGGAATCTTCATGCTCCCCAATTTTTTCTTCTAAAGTCCAACATTAAGCACCACTGAAACCCCTGGAACAACTGGTACCAAACAGATTGCCTAAAATCCAGGCATAACAATGCCCAATTGCCTCCGCAGTAAGGCCCAAGCGGCATGTTCGATATGGTGCACAAAGTCTGTGGTTGAGCAAAAAATTGAATGTAAATCCCCCACTCTCCCTCAGTCCAAGCATTGTTTATCTGAAGATGTTCCACTTTGATCTGCACCCCACAGAATCCAATGATACCAGTGTGCACAAGTCAGTCAGGAAAGACTGTGCTCACAATATAGCTTAATCATCTCCTTCAGGCTCCCTCATACCAAATCAGCTGGCAACCCTGGAAGAACCATCAGGATTTTTCATTATAATTAGCAAGCATTAAAAGGCAAGGAAAATGGTGCCTGAATTTTATACATGATCTAAATATTCTGGATGTAGAAATGCCTTAAGAGAAATGGGAACAAAACCTCTGCCGATATAAATGGGCATAACTATTCTGGAGATAAGAGAGGAAGCACTGACAAATGAAGACTTGCCCTTGGTCAATGAGGATTGGGTTAGAGAGCAGCTAGGCAAACTGAACACGCACAAATCGATGGGTCCCGATGGGATGCATCCACGTGTGCTGAGGGAGCTGGCGGAGGTAATTGCTAGGCCACTCTCCATCATCTTTGAAAAGTCGTGGAGAACAGGAGAGGTGCCTGAAGATTGGAGGAAAGCCAATGTCACTCCAATCTTCAAAAAGGGCAAGAAGGAAGACCCGGGAAACTACAGGCCAGTCAGTCTCACCTCCATCCCTGGAAAGGTGATGGAACGGCTCATTCTGGAANGTGGGAACTGGATTCAGGAATGCTCAGATCAGGATTGAAGGCAGAAAAATCAGGCAGGGCTGAAGAACAGCCTCCCGCAACATCCCCAGGACCCCCCTAGCAGCCCTACGCTGGGCTGAAATAGGCTCCCAGGCCACGGGTGTGGGTGGAAGCACCATGTGAGGCTGCTTAGGGCCATTCAGGCCCATCAGTGCCCTCAGGCCCCTGGGCATGATAGGAGAGGGAGTGACCCTTGGGATCCCTCAGCTTTATACTGAGCATGAGGTGTATGGGATGGAACACTGCATTGGGTCAAACCAGGACAGGAATCTTCATGCTCCCCAATTTTTTCTTCTAAAGTCCAACATTAAGCACCACTGAAACCCCTGGAACAACTGGTACCAAACAGATTGCCTAAAATCCAGGCATAACAATGCCCAATTGCCTCCGCAGTAAGGCCCAAGCGGCATGTTCGATATGGTGCACAAAGTCTGTGGTTGAGCAAAAAATTGAATGTAAATCCCCCACTCTCCCTCAGTCCAAGCATTGTTTATCTGAAGATGTTCCACTTTGATCTGCACCCCACAGAATCCAATGATACCAGTGTGCACAAGTCAGTCAGGAAAGACTGTGCTCAAAATATAGCTTAATCATCTCCTTCAGGCTCCCTCATACCAAATCAGCTGGCAACCCTGGAAGAACCATCAGGATTTTTCATTATAATTAGCAAGCATTAAAAGGCAAGGAAAATGGTGCCTGAATTTTATACATGATCTAAATATTCTGGATGTAGAAATGCCTTAAGAGAAATGGGAACAAAACCTCTGCCGATATAAATGGGCATAACTATTCTATACTGAGTTACCAGTGCAAAACCTGCCCTATGAAGAAGCCACATTCTCCTTCACACCAATATTTTATTGGGTTCTACAATATATATATTGTTATATAATAAGATTATATTTGTTACAATATAGTTTGGTTCATTCTCTAGAAGTGAGCTTGCACCTAGCTGGAAATGGGACATTTCCACACCACAGGTCTTGTGTGACTGCAACGTAGCGTGCTTACAACTAAATGCTAGCAGAAGATTTACTACAGGGACTAAGGGGCTGTACCTGCCAACCTCACGCATGTGAGTGCAATGAGTGTGCCCCTGGCCACATACACAGCTATGGCTGTGCAGCATGCTTACCCATACCCCTCTGGATCTAACACTGGCTGAGCTAGCTTTAGTATAATTAGTGGGAATATAGCCACCGCAGCCAGGCACTCCAAAATCCCTGCAGGTGGCAAGATCTCCTGAGTTCACGGTGGGGCTGAAGCGAGCCACCTTAAAGTCAGATCAAATAGAGCCAAACAGATCTATGCTGCAGCTCTGGTGTGAAGCAGACATAACTGGGGTCACTTCTGCTATGAGCATGATCTACAAGCATCAGAGTAAAGAATTGTTTATAGTGTCTCAGTAAGAACAGTCTCAAAAATAAAAGCAAAAAACCCACAAACTGGTTTAGATGGTGCTTAAGTTACTCAATATGCATTATTCCAAAATACCTCCTGTTCCCGACAGACTGACCAGCCTTGAACAACTAAAGTAACTTTGTTTCACTGCTCCTTATCTTTAAAATTAAACTAATATTTACTCTCAAATGTAAGGTGGTTTAAGATCGATGACCGAAAAGAACTCCTGACTGATCAAGATTTAACCACCAATAACTACATGGGTCCAGCTCAGAGGTACTTCACTCTGCTTCATTCTGGCAGTTCAGAACATCACATCCACTTAAAATGAAATAGCAGGCATAGGGACCTCCCTTCATTCCCTCTCATGAAAGAACTGGGGAAAAAAAATACAGTATGGGGACAGAAATTTTATTCACAGCTGCCATAAGTGATTGGCAACTAGCTGACAGCAGTCCATGTTGAGATAAACATAAATATGTTGGTAAAATATAAATCTGTGGCTGCTGAGAGCATTTTCTTAAAAAAAACACCCAAGAACTTAGCAATGTATCTACAGTATTTTCTTACCTCAACTAATATGAAGCATGGCAACATCACGTAGTTTCTCTGAGACTGATTGCTGCTGTTTGAAATCAGGTTCACCTGTGAAGGAAACAAAGTATATTGTGTCCATCTGCAAGAAGCTAGCATTGTTTACAATAATGTGTCCACCACAAAGTATAAAAGGCCTGCTTAAAAAACACGATTTGTACCAAAACAATGGACGGTAAGAATTACAACAGGGAAGAGGACTGTTTATGTGCAGTCCTTTATTCCACTATGAATGAGCTTCAAGTTAATTTAGATTTTACTATTTTGTTAAACTGATTCCAGCTGGTTTTGTTCCAAATAACAGTGTCTATACAAAGATTTGTACTTAATTTTTTAAAATTATATCCCTGCATACTTCAACAAAACAAATCCTTTATGTCTTCCTCAGCAGAGCTTTTCTAATTCTATTGACTTTGAAGAAATTTAAGCATGTTTTTAAAGTTTATACTAGAGGGATTTGCTGAAGGGGCATTAGTTGAAGGCTTAAGTTTTCAAAACTAAAATTTAAATCTACCAGGCTTCTAAAGAAGCATGGGACCACAGGACTAGAAGGAAGTGCCAAGTTGTGAAGTCATGTCTTGCAATCACAGTACAGTAGACTTCTGGTTCTGAAGAATCCACAGAATATTTATTCTCAACACCACAGCTACAAAACTTTCCTAGTCCCTTGCAAGAAAATTAAGATCTGTTGAAAATAAAATAAACCAAAAAAAGCAATAACCACCTGGAAGAAAACCTGCACTACTAATCTCTTCCCTAGGAACAGAAGAGCAGAAAACCACGCACTGTGGATGTAATGACCCTAGGAATCAGCCCATGACTGGAATAGTAAATTCACTAAAATCTCCAGAGGAGTTAGCATCATCAGGAATTAGAAAACTTCTAAATGCTGGGCAGCCCCTCTAGATTGCTCTCTTCTTCCTTGAAAGAAAACAAAACGAACCCACTATTGCTTGGATTATTTAATTTTTAACACTCTAGTTTTAAAGGCTTCTCTCTAGGCTCTTCCTAAGAGATACTGAAACAGTCCATCAGCCCTCGTCTGTTTTTCTCAGCTGTGCCCCTTACTGTTCTCCATTTTTGTCTCACAATTTACTCCTTTTAATGTCCTCTCCTTCCAGTCTCTCCCTCCAGTTCTCTTTATTGTGTTCACATACTTCCTTTTCCTCATTCAGCTTCTCTCATGTAGCACATATTCCAACAACTTGCATCTCCTCCTCTCTCTCTCTCTTACATGGCCTCCCATGTCCATCTTTGATTCCATTTCTTCCTCTGATGCTTTAGTAAGCTGTAGTTGACTCTTCTCTTTCTCCCTCCCATGCCCTGCCTGTGTGTGTGCATATTTTATACGGGGCTTGGGGCTGAACAGTCCAGGAGGCTAAAGACAAGAGAAAGCAGATGCTTCCAAGCAACATCGGAAAACCAAACTCTGCTGTGTGTGCGTGCAGCCTGGCTCCCAGCAATGCACTGAGCACTTTGATGCTATCCTCCCCTCATGAAGGTGGCTGACACTTTGCCTCCCTCCCCTTCTGAGTCAGTTCGTCGAAATGTGGAAACAGCGTTGTTGCTCTGTTCAGTGAGACTTGTGCATGCACCAGCTGGGGTCTCCCTGGGAGCTATGAGCTTTTCAGCTGGGACCCTGTCACTCTGGGCATTCTCAGCCCAGCCTCTGATGCTATCAAACTTGGTTATCTGCATTCAGCTTGTGTTTATCCAAAGCAACGAACAAGAAAATGCTTCACAACAAGCAGTATAGCACATATTCTTGAAATCTCTCTCAGATTGTTAAAGGCCGAACTTATTTATCAAGCAAATAGAAAATGGTGACTCTGCTGTTGATCAATTTACTTGTATGCATCCAGGGCCAAACTCTGCTGTTCATATTCCATTCAAATCCTCACTCAGGCATGAGTCCCAGAGACTCCTTGATGCTCCATTATAAGGTTACATAATATAACTATTAATATTGCATACGGAGATGTGCATGCACAGCTACTGCACACAGGGCTTAGCTCACTAAAGAGACACCAACATAGCAGTTATTTATTATTTATTGAGTGCTAACAGTACATTGAAGAAAACAGAACAAGCTCTGAGCATTAAGGACAAATACACGGCTGCTCTTCAACAAAAAGGGCCTACGATTCGTCTTCTCCAGCATCAAAGGAGAGACATGTTCTTGTTAATGTTGCGTAAGTACTGCAGAAGGGTGTCTGCCAATGCCTAAAGCTCTCAGTGCACTGAAATGGGGATAAACTGCGAGCTTGAGTTGTGTCACAGAATTTCCTTTTCCATAACATGGAGACGGACACTGTTTGGAGCCTGGAACACGCTTTACACAGGCTAAACATACCATATGTGAAATCACCTTTTCAGAGGTTGCTGCTATGAGTTTGGAGGAAGATGAGTGAGCCTGAAAGAGGCATCAAGAAGCCATCGGTGAGGGTATGGCCGAAATGCTACAAGCATCCCTATAAATAGCTCTTGGTAAAGAACTAGTTCTGTTTTAGTAATATGAAGTCTTTTATGTAACTAGTTACTAGGCAGCCTATGAAACAGTTTCTCTGGAAGGACCCCACTGTATGCATTAGGCAGTCTGCCTCCCTCCAGCTGCTATTCTGGGAGTATGCCTAACAGCAGCCTACACGATCACTTTCCAGACAAGCCTACCCCTGCCACATGTCATCACCAATCTGCCTCACTGCTAGACTAGGGAGTCATGTTCACATCTGTGCTCTCTGTGGTTTTGGAAGAAAGATTGCAAGCGCACACCTCCAGGAGGAGCTCTGGACAACAGCGTTTGACTGAATGGTGGCGCTCACCTGCAGCTCAGAACCACAGCTGGTTATGAGCCACAGGTGAATTTCACACTTGGCAGCTGTAGGCTGAACATCCTCAATTTATATAGTTGTTGCGAACATGGTCTCAGTGTTTCTGATCCCATCTGGATCAAAATCCACTCAATTTATAAAGAGCCTCAGCACCTCTCCTCCACTTGAGAGAAATGCATTCGTGTTTCCAGGATGGTTTCTTTTAACTTCTACCTACTGTGTAAAGGGAGGAGGAGTTTGGCAGCAAGACCATGGCCAAACCAGCAGAATGGTTTTACAAAAAGCAGTCACTGCCCTGCATTTTTCCTGGAAATCGATCTCATGGAAAGGTGATTTCTAGGCATGTCTACTGACTCAGGTACTTCAGGTTCACAGGGAGACCGCTTTGGATGTGATGTCAGCAATGAGCTCTGGGGAACTCTAAACAACTTTTAATGTAAAAAAGTAAGATGCGTAGAGTTTAAGCACTTCCAACATTACTCAGAAACAGAAGAGGAAGTAGTCAGGTTCAGAGCTTGAATATGACTTCAAGTGATTTACTTAATACTACATTTCTGCCAGAGCCACAAAATAAACTCAAACATCCTTAATTCTGAAAGGAAGACCCCTAATCATCGCGCTATTTTACTACTTGTATTATCCACAGTTGCCATTTGTATGACCATGTTGTGGCAAGTCCCGTTTTTGGTGAAAGTCAGTGTGAAGGCAATTGGGAGCCCAGTGCTGCCCATCTTCTACAGCTTGTTATACAAGTGCCAAGCAGATGTAAGGCACTACCGTATCATTACAAGATGTCTGTTCCATCACAGGTTTCTCTGTCACTTAGGATTCAGTTAGAAATACAAATGGCATATTCTATTTAATTTGTCTCTTTCCATTTATGGGTGAAGTTCACCTACACCAATGATAAAGTACTTATCAATAATTCAGGAGATGTAAAGATATGCTCTGAACAAAAAAAAAATCTACTAAAATGCAAATAAAGCTCATTAGAACTATTTGTAGGATTTATACTACCCAGTGTGGTAAAAACGTAGCAGCTTGCCAGAAGGTAAACAGAGAATGTGTGTCGGGAATGTTGAATTTGTCAAGAAAATGGGAGAATAAGGTCACTGTGCTATGAAGGAAACAAATCTTCATGATAGAAAACCATTTTTATGTGCCAAATCTACACAGTCTTCATAGCAGTAATGGAGAACAGAGATGATGATGACATTTTAATGAAGAAAAAGAGAAACAAAAACAATGACGATACTTTCCTCTGAGATACTGACATTTATATCCATCATTTGTATCTATTTATCATCAGCATCTATTTATAAGGAGGGCAAATGTGGTCCATGAATGTAAAGCATGAGAACTCAGAGTTTGTGGGCTAAAGGATATCTACATACAGCTTGATCAATTTTCCAAGATGAACTAGTTGGGGAGTCGCTGGAAGGTCCAGATTCTGCACCCATGCTGAAAATCAACACATAGAAACACACAAATTGGTCTGGGCATGGCAGGAGCTGCCTGGGGAAGCCTTCAGGACAGTCCCAAATTCCTACCTAGATAGTTCCTGTACCAATTAGTCCAACACTTAGCTGTGAAGGTGGCTAAGAATTCAGTCAACCACTTTGTCTCAAGCTAGTCCATTGTTTCAAATTGTCCACTATTTTGTCTCTGCAGATGGCCAGACTGAGAGTTCCTGCACCACCCAGCGGACTTGCCTTGATGGGCACAAAGGTACGGCCCTGATATTCAGCTACACAAGAACTATAGTTACATTGCAAACTTGAGGAGTTTCATACTTACAATTTAAATTTCATATTTCTTGTCACTGCTGAATTTCATTGGGCCGAAAAAACCACTTTTTAAAGTTAGTTTTTGCAGAGGTTGATACTCTACTCGTGGAAAATACTGTTAGTGAAGATTTCCCTTTTTATTTTTACCTATGTTCCCGCTACCTCTCTGTTCCATGCATAT
This sequence comes from Steatornis caripensis, assembly GCA_013398225.1. Lineage (NCBI taxonomy): Eukaryota > Metazoa > Chordata > Aves > Caprimulgiformes > Steatornithidae > Steatornis > Steatornis caripensis. Next base: position 678,061 of record VZSC01001438.1, read on the forward strand.
GCACAGACACAGCTGCTTTTTCAAACTCTGCTCAGGCTTTCACAGAGAATGAAGTCTCTGTTCTTATATCAGAAGGAATACTTACATGATCTAAAGCTGATAAAAATCAGCTTTACCTTTTTTTCATCTTCTCTAAGGTTGATAAAAATCATCAGAGAAAAATACTGTAGTAACCTGAACCATATTAATGATGGAAATACTGAAATATATTATGGAGAACAATCTTTAGAAGAACGCAGTTCATTAGGTTTTCCACATTTTCACACTATTCTATCCTCTTCCTCCAAGAGGATTTCTCTTACAGTTTAAGCTTTGGTGCTGCAGTAATTAAGTCTCTTATCCCTGATGCTGATATTAGTGTTTATCTTGGGGTGTAAGGAAAGAGGACAGACAAAGCAATGGGAAGCTAACTCTGTGAACAGCAAATGAGCGCTCTGAATAACTGGGGGAATAGAGATGAACCTAGTATCCAATGTAACCTGAATATCAAACAAAACTACACAATATCAAAGAACTCATGTCCAGATACAAGTGATAAAACAGAGAATTTTGTACACTAATGTCTATACCTTTTTCATGCAAAATGCTAAGGAGTTTGTTCTCAGCCAAACACATGGCACTTTTCCAGATTGCTTTTCTCCAAAAACACTGTAAAATTAAAAAAAAGGAATGATGATCCTTTCAGGCACCCCATCTGGAACAGAAGTAACGCAGCTCATACTGATGGTAAAGATGCTGGGGGAGAAAACACTGTTTAAGATAAACTGGACATAGATCATACAGATCAAGTCAACATTTTCATGTACACTCAAAAGCAAAGTGTGAAGCCAATTAAATCTAAACTGTTCAAGAATAGGTTGCTATCAGCTGAGAGACACATGAGAGAAGAACAATTGCAAATCACCCTGATGAGAGCAGGAAAAGGCACTCTTAGCTGCTTTTGCTGTCTGAAAATTCATGAGTGCCACTAACTGGTGAACCTTAGTAATGAACTCAGATGCTCTCTCCCTCTGAAGTCCAGGGCAGCTACCTGCTTTGCCGCTTCCCCGAAATAACCTTTCACCTCACAAGTGCGTTAATCCATAGCCAACAAGGTAGCTGTAGTATCTGCCAGGCCAGTGATTGCCAACAGACAACAACATCTAGGTCAAGAGTAAACACAATGTGGAGGAGGAAGTTATCAGCAGATTGGAGGCAGTGCAACATACACCAACACAATATTTTTCCCAGTGATTTCCACATATGTTGCACAAATGTCTTTTGTTTCTTCATTCGTTGCGGGCCTTCTGATGTGGGTACATTTATGATGATATTGAGAGTTAACACTGCTCTCCTGTCTTGAAATTAAATAAATGAGTTTTTAAAAACCTGTAAAACAGTTGAAACATTATTGAGAGACAAACTTATTGTCAAGAAAGATGAAAGCTAGGAACCAGAGAAACTGTGTCCCTCTCTTTCTTGGATTACTCATTATCTGAAGATTAACATTAGAAGGACCTGGAAGCCAGTCAAACACCAAATCAAAATCTCCCACAGGAGTTCAAATACTAAAAAGTGTTATCAGCACGAAGAGGATTCACTGGATTATGTTTGTAGTGACAGAATTAAGTTTTGCCCAACAAGCTGCATTATCAGAAATAACAAGGTCATTTTAATGTTAAGAAGATGAGAGAAGAATGCACTTGTTTTGCAAGCAGGCAAATTAATATGGGATTAACCAATATAAGAATTTCATAAAATTACTTCATTTGTGAAATCAAGGCAAATCTTAATCCTATAGCTTTGTATTTAAAAAAAGACCCCACTGGAGTGAAGGAGAAAATCCTGGTGCTGACATGAAATCCCATCCAACACGGATGTGACAACGACCCTCTAGCGTAATAACAGGAAGCCCTTGCCACTCAGAAGGTACCGACAAAGACATCTTCCCAGAGTCAGGCAGCTGACTGTGGGAATCTCTGCAGAGATACTCACTAAAATAGTTGGTACAGTGTAACTGTCTGGAATAATTCCCCATATAGATCTTGGACAATCTTACTGTCTTCATTTCTCTCTCTGTTTCAGAATCAAAATATTCAATATGTGGAGTGTTTTAAACAGCTAGTCTTAGTCTGCAACTTGCTCTGCAGTCAGGAATGGATTTACCAGGCAAGGTAAAATCAGCTGCATCTCTCTGTGTGTTACCCATAGGCAGTGAGGTTTGAATGACACAGGCCATGCAATGGGGTAGCGATATTGGCTCTGTTTTGAACCCAATGTAACCAAGTCTTGAGTCCTAAAAGTTCTGAACAAATAATTCACAAATAAAACATAATTATACAAATTTAAACTTTTTTTTAGTTGCACACTCTTGACACTAGAATAACTGCTGCCGAGAGTCCCTCACGGTCAAGGCTGCTACTGCTGTGGAGGCGGTGGGTGAGTCAAGCTTGCTTGATGCATCCATGACGGTACCTACCTATGATAAGCATCTTTTGTCCCACAATTCATTGCCTCACTCAATATTCAGCAAAGTATTTAGAGTCCCTGAAGTATTTTATGGCCTGTCACACTTTCTCTATTCACTTTCCAGTTTGCCATATAGGCTCTGCAGAGACATTTGTGCACTGCTTATTTCAGCTCTGGGATTGATTGGCCACAGTCACTACTAATGATGGATGTGAAGTCAGCCCTCTGTAAGTGATGGACATTGACCTATCTGTCATATAGACTCATTTGCAATCAGATGTGAAACAGCTGCTGATAAAACTTATCCAGCTGATTAATGTACTTCCTGTGTGTTTCATTAACAGTATTATTAGAACAAAATAATAACAGTGATGTCATATTGTGATTGCATCCGATTTATTCAGTATTGACACTTCCTTCCTGATTTCTTAATTTTCATTATTGCCAAATATCCAAATTTTTATTTATGCTGATTAGTTTTGAGTAGACGTAAATATCACACGTTGTTTCTGTTACAAGGCTCAATTCCACCTTGTATTGATTAAAAGTTAGCTCATGTGCCAGCCTGTGAAATTTGCTATTTCTAAATACTTTTTGTCAGAAAAAAATCTACTGCTCTAACATTCACCAAAAGCACATACAAAGATGCAGAAGTCACTACAGCCACATGTATATGAAAACTAATTTGTATTTAATAATCCCTGCATCTCAAGTTGTCTTGACGCGCTGATCTGCAGAATTCCTGATGGTGATTCTTGGGAAGCTGGGCTGAACACACTGTAATGGTTTTCTTCCCAGCCTTTAGCTGCTGCTTTTCTTTAAACTGTGTCTTAAAATACGTTCTTTCCTCCTGTGACTATCTAAGCAAATTCTGTATTGCCAAAAAGCTGTGATGCAATTACAGATGGGAGCAGGTATGGTTCTTTATCAAAATCAAAGAGGTGCACCATGCTACCAGCATGAGAGTCTTTACGACGCTGCAACAATCTGTTTATCAATTATTTCTCATTTAAATAAATTTTATGGAGGCTGGCATGTATAAATGTCTGTATGCTGTTCCTTCAGATTCCATTTATTTGTTCTATTTCCTTCTGGTCAAATAAACTCAGTTCATTTCAGTTCATGTAAGACTAAAATCTGGCATTATTTCTGCTGAGCTGAAATTCACTGACAGTTCTCAGCTTCTGCATAAGACCTATTTTGTGCATAATAAAATGTGTAAAAAGCCACAATTAAACTTCAAAGAACAAAAGCATGATAATCATCTTTATACTTCATTAAAACAGTAATGACTTAAAATTTTACTGCATTATTGTAAAGTTCCCAGTTAGCTTATGTGTAATTTTTTTCTTCTTCTTAATCTCTGTTTACTAAAAAAATCATAGCAAATATTTTCAAGAAAAAAAGAAAAAAATGTCATTTCTTTTTTCCACAGGGAGAATTTAAGTACAGACTGTAATAGAAGGTATATGAGTCGATTGGCTGTATTCTGGGCCTGCCTGAATTCCAAAACAGTGCCTGCACTGGTCACCTTAGTACATATGCTGAATCCTACAGACTCCTCAAATAAATTTACAGATTTCAAAATAAAAGTGAAATATGACCTCTATGTTGTGTTTGCATTTTTTAGTGACAAATTATGTACTTATTGAGGCAACTGGGTTACCTCACAAGGGTGGGTGTGAACTGTGGGATTTGCTATCTACTAAATAACAATATGTTCACAGGAGTATATAGCCACACTATAACTTCGGGTGAAGTAAACAGACAATATAACCTCAGCATGTGTATGTGAGGTTCATCACAAATAGTTTGTGCTGTGGATCTATCCATAAAACACTCATTTTCTAAATATGTCATTGCAGCCAGTGATTCAGACGTAGAACACTTCCATCTGGCAACAGATGGTCTAGATGCATCTTATTTGTAGGAGAGTCTTCTGCTAAAAGAACTAGTCCTCTGCACAATCTGTATAATGAGATAAGCAGCTTCTTTCTATCATTACTGACATGAGAAACTACACCATAACCTTATCTCACAAGATCAATCAACCCTGCATACACCTACATCCCTGCTTAAGTGTTAAGCATCCTTCTACATATCATAGCCATTTCTGCATTTCACTCCTAATTTTATAGTTGATAATGTGCATGTTACGTATGTAACACCTATGTAGCTTCCCTAACATGCTAGTTGGTGCTCTGAATCTACATAGCAGTCAATCATATGGTGTGATGAGCTTATTGGTAGCTGTTCTTATTGACTGAAGGGTGCTTGCTGCTTCCTAGTAGCTTTTGCCAAGAGTTTGCAAAGCCATCCCCTCAGATGGAACCTACTGCATTGTTTCACATGTTTTTAATCCCTCATGCACAAGGCAGCAGTATCCGTGGGAGTAACAGATGGCTGCTAACAAAGCTGGTCTATCCTACTTCCTCCCTCACCATCCCAGATACGTGTTGCCCATTGCTGGCTTTCTTCTCTAAAGGTTTTGGGAAGAACATTACAGCGCTCAGCACATCCTAACCAACCATTCCATATTTACTCTTTGTAAACATACAACAGATTCTTTTTCACAATAATGGGAAAAAAAGAAAAAAGAGTTACTTTCACTTAATGAGTTGTTCCTTAGGAGCTGTTCCCTCAGCTCTAAGAAAAAGGGCTCAAACATCAGCTCTAGCGGAGAGTTATGAGTCATCAGATAAGAAAATTCAGCTCTCACATTTTTATGTGATATGGTAAACAAGAAAAGCACTGCAGAATTAATTCAGTGCTTGCTTTGGTCACAGAATCTGAAGCGACTGTTGCCATGGGTACATAGCATCAAGTTTTTAAAGGAGATTTAAGGACATGACAGAGGAGAAAAAAGACAGCATGGAAAATTTGAGAATCGTAGATCCCAGAAGAAAATGAGGATCTGAAACACAGCCACCCAGAAAAGAAAAGTAGCCATTCATGCCATGAAGACAAGGTAAGAGAAAAGACAGCCAAATGAAAGATCAAGGTGGAGAAATAAACATAAGAAATTGGCAGACACACCAAGGGGGAAAGAAGAGCAGCTAGCTCCATAAGAAGAGAAGAAGGGCAATGAAAATAAGCAAGGACTGGATTATGAGAACAATAAATTGCATTATATAGAAGATTATGACAGAGATCATTAAAAGGACAAAAATAATGGGTAAAGAAATAACGGATGAGGTATAAGGGAAGAAGGACATTTATAACATGAAAAACAGATATGTATGGACGATTGCAGATTTTCATTAAAGAGTCAATGAGTGAGTCATCAGAGCTGATCTGAAGGAAAGATACGTGGTATGGCAGGAACAATACCTGTTGTCCTGAACTACAAAAATTCATCATGGGAGAACAGAAGAATCCACTATCCTACTTCATGCTGAAAAATGTCACTCCAAAATTCCATCAATAACAGGATCAAAGAGGTGTCAGCTGGGAAAGACTGGCTTATCTGGTCTTTCATGGAATTTTTCCAGCTCCAAGAGAGGGAATATGTATGAAATAGAAGATTAAATAACCGTGGGATGACTCAATGACTAATCTTGGAAGGTTTTATGTTGCTTGGCCACTCAATAGAGCACTTTTTTCTAGACTAAGGGCTTTTTAAGGAAGGGACAGTAAGGAGGAGCAAAAGATAATATTCAAGAAAACATCAGGCGAGTCAGTGACATAGCTGCAGAAATCTGGCTTTTAAGAAAAAGTAGTTAAAAAAAAAAGACAGTAAGCAACACCTGAAATGTATGTGCATAAAGGAAAAGAACCTCTAGGGGGAAAGCACGTTGAAATAGCAGTTGTGTTCAAAAAGAACTTGCTGGCCAGGATAGGGATATAAACCTAAACATAGTGAGACATCTTTTCACACTATATATGTGACACACTATAGAGAAATAAGAAAGGCTACTGTGGATGAAACTGAATCTCGGTGGGCCTAAATCAGTGTGTAAAAGCAGTCCTACTGGGTAGTGTCAAAAGTGTGTGATCACCACAGCTGCCTGGTTGGATCTTTGTTATGAAATCAGTTGCAGAAAATGTGCATGTTAAGTGTTCTCACCTCAAGGTACTTACTAGAAAATAGTTACCTGCTCCTCAATGAAGGCTTAGCTCCAGCATACTTTCAGCTTGAGAAGCACAGTCAGGACTTCTTTATTTTTTTAGTGTTAAGAAATAAACAATTAAGAAAAGAAAGAAAGAAAGAAATTGTTTCAGAAAGGTTTTTGGAATTTTTATATTCTTGTGGAAGCTAAAGCTGTGAAAGGGCTTCCAAAAAAGTTTAGATGTATTCACTGAGGACACGATCAGTTTTTAAATGTGATGATCCAGATGAACATTCAGATTATAAATCACTAAATTCAGCATGTCTTTTCAGGGGAAGGATCATTACGACATATTCTCAATTTCTTCTACTTTTTCTTTAAGCATTCTTTAACGGTCACAGTCAGAAACAGGGGACAGGCTAGATGGCCCTCTGTTCTAACTCAGCGTGCCTGTGCTTTGAATTTGAGAATGAAACATGCCTTTGTAATGGAAGAAGCGGGAAGAAGAACATTTACGTCCCTGTTACGGATTGCCTGACTTCTTTATCCTACGGAGCATGGGTAAGGACACAGTGATCAATAACCCTTTTGCAGATAAAGAGCCAGAGGTCTTAATTTGATACTGGTAAAAAAATCTTCAACTCCTTGCTCTTAGAGAAAAGAAGAAAAGATTTGAGAGTGGAAAGCTGTCTGGAAGTTAAAGTCTCATCCATGGCTATTTCCAGGTCTTCACTGCATCAAGTGACAGTGCAGTCTAAAGTGATGTCCTAGAATATATGCATCATTCATACAAGTGATTGAAAAATAAAGTTCATGTGCTCAGGAAAAAAGTAATGCTAACCTACTATTTAGACTGGCTATCTTTCTTTTCCCGTAAAAGACATACTGAGAAAAGTATCTTTCTAACAATTATCAATTAATATTTTATTTCACCAACAGCATGTTACTTTTTGTTTATGAGAAGATTGCTGTGTATTTTTAATTGTTGTACAATTTACCACATGAAACAATCTTTTCCTACTGGAAGCTTATACTGTACATACAAAGAGTAAGGTGCTCTTGCTACCAGTAATAGGTTCTCTTGCCTACCACTACTATCGAATAATCTAAGACAGATCAAAAGAAAGTTAAAGCGTTGCTACTAGAACACCTTAAAATTATTAAAATACTTCTTCTTCTTTTTGAAGAACTGTGTGTTTTTCCTTCACAGTCAACACACTTTCAAGCATTTAGGTCAAACGTGTTTCAACTGGTTGAGACCTGTTGGAAAGCATCTTGCAAATGTCTTATGCGCTATGCGAGTTCCGTTGTGACAGTGAATGTTGCTGTGCCATGTGGCCCAGCTGAAGTCTGTAAAGAAGTTGCATAATTAGTAATAGTCATTAAAGTTTCAGTAACACTCCAAATGTATTAGCTGCTGTCCAGGCAGATAGGGAAAGACAGTCGCTGCTGGAAGCGGCTTGTAATTTAAAATCAGTAACAACGTATAAGGGAAAAACAATGGTGTAGGCTCAGATTATCACACTGTCCACACTTACAAGGAAAAATACTTAGCTGAAATATTTTTTAAAGTATTTAGGTTAGCTAACAAAGACTACTGGGACAATGGCTGCACTTGAAAATGCGCAATGACCTATATTCATTTGAATGAACCACTGAAAGCTTTAGCATACTCTGGAAGGACAAATGTGTGGGCAAGGAGAGATGCAACCTAAAATGACTCCTGCACAATTAAGCACACAGTTCATAACTTAGCACATACTGACCTTGAAAACTGACCTTTTAAAAACATTTAAACTATGGATACAGCCATGATCCATCTTCAGTTTAGCTACAGCTATGGTTTCTATTTCTACTACGTTTCTGGCTAACTTTCCTGAAAGAAATGTATAAATGGTAAACACCACATAGTAAAAAAGGGTGCAAATGCATCCTGCTGACTCAGACAGTGAATTTTTTTCTACGCTTTTCTTTTAACTAACATTATATAGTGTCTGTTCCTGAGGCCCAGATGCCATTGCAATAAAAACAGTACAAGAGATAGATGGAAAGACAGATTAATATTTTGCTGCATATCTTTAAAAAGAGTGTATTGTGAACAGACTTTTTTCAAGGTCTATTCAGTAGTAATAACAGAACAGGTGCTGACTACCTGACACTGAAATCTGACATTGACATTCGAAGGCTAACTTGAATTGTAATATTTGAAAGATTCTCTGAGAGAACTTAATGGTTCTTGATAAAGACTTATTTTTGCTATTCCCCGTTCTTTCCAAGCTCAAAAGAAAAAAAAAAAGAGAGAAAGAAAAGACGAATGGTCCTTCCTTTTGCTGTTGAAATTATTTGGACTTCTGGCCTTAACGTGCAGAAAAACAGATCTCAACATCCTGCTATTTTCTGAACAGGTTTGTGCCTTTACTTTGGGGATATCACTTTATATACTTTTGTGCATAATTTCAAATACTTGGTGATACAAATTCTTGAGATATAATTTATATCTTTGAAAAAAATGACTTTTGAAGCTATTAACACTGGTGTCATCCAGACTTATTAGTTAGTGAAGTGCCAGCTTAAGGTGTCCTGAACACTTGCTTGTTATTTGTACTTACAGAGAATTATAAAGTGTGTTTGCAAGATAACAGAAGGAAGAACTGACTCTTGCAAGACTTTCTTGTTCTACCTATATATCTGCTTCTATTAATTCACAGAGAATAGATAGTCTCATCCTCTTAGACTTCTATGTATGACTTTTATGCAATAAAGTTCTCAGTCTTTACAGAGCTCTAACATGGTGTTGTCAACATGGACCAAAGCAGGTACATCAGACTCTTTTTGCTCTTCTCCACTGCAAAGTTTCGAAGCTTCCTGCTATCTCCCCAAATGCACTCAGTTACATTCTGGGTCTCAGCTTTCATCTTCAAACTGTTAAACACATAGGTCAAAATCGTGAAAGTCTGCTGTAAGTCTGGGGGTAAAGACAGGGACCCAACGGACTTTTCTACCATGTACAGATTTTCACCGAAGGAACTAGAACTCCCCTCCTGTCAAGCTGAAGGCTATGAAAGAACTACCACAAGAATGCTCATCCATCACCAGCCTCACTACCTCCTGCTCCAAGTTCAGCAACAGGACTGCCAGGATAAATCTAGGGCAGCATGAGCATGTGTAGGCTCTCTGCTTCCTTTGTATAATGCCTATCTTATACAATTTGCAGCTGAAGGAAAGAATGAGGTGGAAGGAACTGATGTCATGGGTTCTGAAAAAAATAATTACATGGCCCACTAATCTCCTGAGAGGCTGTCAGACTCTGGTGATGACAGCAGTATAGGAGACAAAAGAAAACAGATGAGAACTATGCAGGTAAAAGCCGTATTAATTTGCCTGGGATATTTTTAAGATTTGAAAAAATGTAAGTCATGCTACTGTCTCTCTTTAAATGCCTTTGCAAAGCATTCCAAAAAGTATAACCTAAAATCATTACATTTTCACTCATATAATTTAAAAATCAACAGCCGTCCATCTTGTAAATGTGGTCAGGTTCAAAATACCAACACTACAGAATCACTAGATAAATGGATAGCGCATAAAAATTAAGAGACAATTTGATCTTTGAAATCCAGTAAATCTGAGATGAATTTTTATGAACAGTATAGGTATAAATTTAGAAAAACTGTAAAGTAGAGAAGAGGATGTAACAGAATCGATTAAGCCATTACTCTGCCTGCAGAACACTGGCACAAAGCCTGCCTTCACTTCCAAGTGTGATATGAATTTATGAGCACTCTTAACCTCCTTTGTACTGAAAATCTGCCTATGTCTCATTCTTACTGGACAGTATGACTGGTAGGCTAGCCAGAGAGCTGGTCTGCTTCATTACAGCGCTCAATATCAGGAGCACTTATTTTAAAATTCATGAATTCAGAAGCACCTATATGAACATGTGTAAGTACCACTATGACAAACTATAGTCCATTATGCCCATTCCCACCTGCTGCATACTCTGCAAAAATTTTCTGGTCTACCTATTTGAAGTGCCATTTCACTTAACATCTCATTTTGAACAACTCATAGGACTAAAAAAGACAGAGGAAAGGAAATTAAAATCTATTTATGTGGGAATAAGTACTGCTGACACTGCTGCTCCACCAGGTTGAGCGTGTCTCTGGGTAACCTTACATTGGCTGGTCACTCATCACGCCACTACCTCTCCACTGGTCAGTCTTTATGACGATGTCTCTCCGTTTCAATTTGTATAATTACTTTATTCAAATTATTCAAAGGTACATAAATACATACTTGGTGATTTCCAAAAATAGTAAGTTTTTCTCAGTATTTCTAATGCACGCAAAAGAAATCTCAGAGTAGATAGGTAGCAGAAAGCTAGGAGGAAGCTGAAGGTTACAATTCCTATAAGAAGACCTGTTTGTGCTTGATTTTTATGAACGGTGTACAAACACAGTCAGAAAAAAACACCACCAATGACACATATTAGGAAATACCTCTACTAGAAAAAAAATTTACATTGTCACTACCAGAAAATGTTTTAACATTCATCCAAGATACAAACAAAATCCTCACTTTACCTTCTGTCATAATCTGGTAAGTGTTAGATTCTGTTCACTCTAGGACTATGGTAACAATATATCTGGTGTTGGATGTATGACTCATCATTTCTATGAAAATGATTGTTCTCTCTCCTGACCAGAAGGAATATGCCCACTTGGCCTGTTTTTGGCCACATTACTGACCATTATTTCAGTTAGAAAAAATATTTCAGTAACTAGTTCAAACTTTTCCTCTTTAAACTACCTTACTAGGTCCCATCCTGGGTGTCTAGCTTGGAGTGAGGGACTACATTAGGCAGGAGGGCATTATAGCTGTGTAGTGCTATAGCACTACAAATCATGGACCTCAGCAGAAATGCACTGGTCGCTGGTGCATTTAATGGAATTACTGTTTCTTTCCTATTTTCAGAGAAAAAGTTTTTGTTTAAGGGCATTTTTGGTGGCTGAAGAATGAAATATGTTTTATCTTTTTCTCTGATAAATATTACTGAAAACCCATTTAATACTTTCCATTTTTATGAAAAATAATGTTCTGCACCAAATCCTACTACTTTGGAGATTTAGCCAACTGCCTTCTGTGGAACATATTCTGTAAAGGAAACAAGTTTTGTGTGCACTAACATTTGCAACATTTTTTTCTATTTTAGCTGTCCGTAGCAATTTAGGAACATTAGAAGCACTGTACAGGAAAAGATCTAAGATCCATCTAGCTTTACATCTTCTCTGAACAACACGACTGCTCCAGAAAACATCAAACTCCAGTAACACACTGTTTGATAGAAGGATGAACTTCTTCCCATTCTCAGTAGCTGATCATATTATGCCCCAAAGCTTAAACATTCTTGGTGCTGCAGTGCATTGAAAATATGCCTCAGCAAACGTATGTAAAGTTCAATATGGACAAGCATTATATCCGTCATAAATTGAACCCAACAGCTCTACTGCAGAAAATATCTTCCGTTGATATCTACAAATCATTTGTGACTGTGGAATGGTATATTAGAAGAAAAACCTATTGAAAAAAATGTGCAAATATAGACTACTTTCTTTTAAAATCCCATATATTGCCTTCTAGTATACTTTATTGCCCACTCATTAAGCCCTTAAAATCAGCAAAAACATCACTGTTTACATCCTGCAAGTTTTGCATAGATTCATCCTGTTAGACAAACACCCCTAGAAATCAGATTCCATCTTTCCAGGGAAGTTGTACCCAGTTTTGCTACAGCTGTGTCATGCTTTGTCCCCTTATTTACATACCAATCCAACATTCATTGCATACAAAAAGCGTTTTGTAAGGCATACAACTACACATGTACCAGATTTCAAAATAGGTAAAGCCTGTTTTGTATCCTACACTCTAAAGATTTCTGAAGACACAAGGTTCCATATCAGCCTACGCTGAGCAGAGCAGTCTTTATAATTAGTCTTCCTAAATACTAATCAGCATTTCATCTATGTGAGTTCTTATAATATATTCAATTCCCTAATGCATTAAAAACCATTTCACTGCATATTTCAATCTCTTTGGTTCATTTCTTCCATAGGAGAGATAATTTTAGGTAATTAAAAATATTAAAAAGTATTACTGTCCTTCTTAGCAACATTAGTTACTCTTTATGCCTGTTAAATGAACATTAATAGCATCAGGTGCAAAGTAACGAGAGTCTTTAGGAAGTTTCCATATGCATTAGGTGTCTGTGTAAACAAACTACCTTGCATGCTTTTATTGAAATGAAATGCTTCTGTTGAAGAAAAACACAGTGCCAAAACTATTTCAAAAACGCAATTAATGGAAGAGCCAGGGCACGGCATCGCGCGTGTGGAGAGTGCCGGGGCTGCGGGGCGCTCACGCTTGCCTGCAGCGGGGCTCCCAGCACACAGCAAGGCTGCTCGGGGGGCCGCCTGCTTCCAGCCGCTGCAAGGAGCAGGAGCAATGACAGGATAAAAACAAAAAGCTCTAGTAGCATGTGACTGCTTCTAGATTACATGGACTCACTGGGAAAAAAAAAAGCCCAAATATTTGGCATGTTTTTTGACTGAGCAAGTTTGATGCATATTCACTTCTGAATTTCAGAATGCGCTGTGCCGATGCAGTGGAAAATCCCAACAGGGATTGCCAGTGCCATCTGAAACAAGATTATGCACACATGACTGACAGTTGCTCGTAGCTAAGGAAGAAGCAATGCAAATCACTGCTGATTGATTTTTACAGCTCAATTATGCTCAAAAGAGAACATATTTCTGTTTCCTATAACAGAATTCCTGTTTGGCTGTTCAGACACCAGGACTAGAAGCAGACGTGGCCCTTGGTGTCACTCTTGCTGTACCCCAACCACCGCCACCACCGCCCGCGTTCGTCCCCCACAGCCCCAGCCTGCGCCCACTGCGCTTTGTGGCAGTGCTGTCCAGGTGCCCTTTCCTCACCCTCACGGCTCTCCCCAAACTGTGGGCTCAGGCCAGTCCCCACTGCCTCTGCCTCCTGCCCGCTCACCCAGCACACGGATCCCACAGACCGACAGATGAGAAGCTGGGTAAAAATACTAATGACACATTCTTGCACCATGAAAAGAAATTAAGAGAAAAGGAGCAGAGCCTGAAATGACAAAATTGCACAGGTAAATACAGAGGGGCCAATGTCTCCATTGCGTTTGCAAGAGCTCAGTTCTCGGCAGAGGGCTCCAGCCCTGCGTGTAGGCAGCTGCTCACTGCTGCCTGTGCCCAGGGGTGCTGCAGGCAGCCCACACGCAAGAGGGAAATGGCAGTTTGTCCAATCACAGGAAATACTAACCTCTGTCCTGAAATTAGGGTTAAGATACTGACTTGAAAGGACAAGAAATAGGCTTCATGTTTTCTGTTCACACCAGTGTCTGGAGATAATCATTTTTCCTAGTAGAAAAAATCTATTATATTCCTGCACTGAGGAGCTGCAGGGACTGAAATAAAATGGCTCGTGTCCTTTTAGTTTCTTTGAAATGTCCACGACACAGAAAAAAGCAGACAGCAGAGCAGGAAGCATGCCTGGGTTCATGTGCCCATGCACTCTGTATTAGTGACATACTGCAACTTGTTCTGCTCGAGTGAACAGAGTGAAATTATTGTTCCCTCTCTCATTAAAGATGTTCTTAAAAAACATGCCTGGATGTCAGTCTCTGCTCCCATCTTCTCCTTTACTGAGTGCTCTCTAGGCTATAGAAAAAACATTGAAGGAGTCACATACAGACAAAGCTGAGCCTTAGTACAGAAGAGCAGTACTACCTTTCTGGATGTTGACAATACCACCACAAAGTGCAAACATTTGGAGCAGCTATTTAATTGAGCCTAACAGGAAATACAGAAGTAATCTGACCGGCCTGATTTTCAGTGTATGCTGGGATTACTCCCTTCACTGCAGTACAGCTGCTCTTGAAGTGTGCCACTGCAAGTACATCAGCTCTTACTCTAAATTGAAACCTCTTGGCAAGAATATTCAGAGTCCGTACTCCACCCTTTATATAGTGCTTTGCAATATATGTTGTCTAGAGGGTAATACAAACAATTATTACTTCTTTTTTATTACACTCATATTTAGATGTTCAAAACAAAAAAAAAGAGCAAGGTTTCTTCATGCTTAGCACTGTATCTTTACTGAGTTAGTGGTACATCCATTGATTATTTTTGTGGTCCTTAATTGTACAGTAGAGAACAACTGTACAATAGAGGACACATGTACAATTGTATATCCTTTCCTTCCCTTTCCCCCATACAATAATATTTTTATTCACAGGTCTCCAACAAGCAGACTTATTGTCAGTGCACAAATATGCATATGGATTGATACAGAGGAAACGGGGCGAAGTTGCAACGAGTTGTGCTTAGTTGAAAGAATGGGCTTACAGCTGCCCAGTACACATGTACGTGGGCAACCTTCACATACAGTATGCACGACTGAGTTACAGCAGTTACAGATGCAGACATCAGACATTATCTGAGCTGAAAGCTGTCTGTAGCTATAACCCTAAAGAATACTCCAAGGATTCTGATGATATGTTGATCCCCCATGAGAAAAAATGTCATTGAATTTAATGTATACAAACATGTTTTGTACTGTTTTGCAGTATTTACTATATTGCAATTATGTTCCTACAGAATTTCACACGATTTTTGCTTTTCAGTTCTGTAAGATCTTTATGCCATTTCTCTACAACATTGTCCACTTGATAAATAAACATTTCCAGCTTTATCCAAATTTGGAGAATTTTGCATATAGGATATCTTATATTATCAATAAGATTTTTGTTCTTTAGTATTTATTGTAAACACCAATTTTCCCTCCCTCAACAGAAATTCTAGCAAGGCTGAAGCCACATTCAGAAGCTCTCAATTTACGACTAGTACCCTGGAGATGAAGGTTTTCTCTGGTAGGTATGTTGTCCAGAATACTGAGATTTTACTGAGTTTACTGAGATGATGTTCAGTGACACGTGTGGCAAATTCTTTTGTTCGCTAGGTAAAAATATTCAAAGGGAAAGAGAATTGCCCTAATGCCCCGTGTAAAATGACAGACCACTGTACTCTTGGTGCTGTAAAGCACAAACACGTAGAGAGAAGATGCCCTGATCTCACAACCATAACCGCAGGCAAACTGCAATTCAGAACAGGCCACAAATAGCAGGATTTCACTTGACAGCCACCCGTGTATGTATCCATGCAAGGCCTGCTGTTGTTATCATCCTTTTTCTTTTGGACTGCAGGTAGAAGACAATTGTATATTTATTTCCCTGCTGAATTTAAAAGATCAGAAAGAAGAAAATCCAGGAAGGGGGAAATGTGGCATTGGAGTGGGAGCGAAGTTAAGGGAATGCTGCAGGTCTTGCATACTCCTAACCTAGTATGAACAGGGATTCCTCACTCTTTTGCCTGAAAGTTCCATTTATTTCCATAAATCTATTTAAATTAAAACAGGAACATGTGAAACACACAATTTTTAAAATGTGCATCCCTATCCTTCTCTGACTGGTTTGCATCAAGAAAAAAGGGACATCTGGAGAAGGCCACGAAAAGGGTACATATTAAGTCATGCATGCACAAATGAGATTTTGAGCAGATATAGTGAGAGCAGCTTTTTACCAGGTAGTACCTTCAGGAATTAAAACTGTTATATGCTAAAGTGCTGTAGCACTGGAAAAAAGAAAGGGTATGCAATCTCAGTAAAAATATCTATTTTAACTACACCACCAGCAATTTGAAATAGAAAATGTGCATTTTAGAGCTAAGGACGAGAGGTGCTAAAACCACACAGTGCCGTATCGTGCAGATTTTCCTCTTTGGTTTGCTTTGTTTCTGTGATAATGGGATTTAAATTTTTCTTCTCCATTTTAAATAATGGAAAACTATTAGGACCAAGCTAGTCATTTTCAAGGGGTCCATTATCCTATTACTGAGAAAGAAATTTAACAGTTTATTAGATATTTCAGAGCAAATGTAGCCCTGCACTAAAACCCTGCATCATAGAGTGCAGAATTTAGTACCTGAGAGTTTAATGTTAGAGTGCAGTTAAAATAACTAACTCTTACTGCGAAAGGACAGGCAGCTTAACCCCTGCAGGTTTATCATATCTTTTATCCCAGCGAAGTCTATGGGCTCAAAATTCCTCATTTTGGAGAAAGGACTAAGAATGTCTCTGCACGGAGCCAAATTTACCAGTTGCCATGGCGGAGCAAAGACTACCAGCTGAGCCATGAAATCAGTCCTGCCTGGTGTGCTTTTGCAATTGGAGCGCAGATGGACCTGTGCTGCTGTAATAAGGACTCCACCCTGTGAAATATGACGTTGCGATTTCATATATCCTATGAAATTTCATAGATGTGTATTTCCACCACAAACGTAATTTGGCATTACATTAATTGAAGATACATTCTAAAGATTGCAAATTACGGTGGGTCTTAGTTTCATGCTATATATGTAAGCTGCATTCTTTTCAAATAAATACTGACACTCTAAGAGACAGATTTCCCCTGGCATAGCCTGGGGGATAAAATACATACCAAGGCCTGGATTAATCCAAATTTAGTTGTTTATCTGAAGTACCTGAGCTAGGAACTTCCAACTACACCAAAAGTCAGTAGAACCTCAGGGAGTATATCCGCTCCTCCTAAAACCAGAATGGCCTTCTGGAGATGCCTCTCTCACAAAACACACCCACTCTTTCCATTGACTATATGGAAAGCCTGGTGACTGAGTGCCTAAACGGGAAGAATTAACCTGTGCCCAGATTATCTGGCTCAGATGTCTGTAGCCTCATGTGACGTGGAAGAATACAGCACTAAGGGAGAGTATTGTCATACAAAGAATGGTAGTACAGACAGATCACAGTCCCCATGAGGCACTCAAGAACAGTGCAGTTTCTACACTACCCAGCTCACTGGGGAGGTAGCAAAATTACCCTTCTTCTCGTCTGTGAAAGACGTTTAATACAGCTTTACCAAGAGTCCTTTTTTCCTTATACCACTATTTTCATTAAACACAGATCACTGCACTGCTGGGCTGATAGCATAAAAAAATTATCAGTTGACCATAGAACACTCCATAACGACAATTTTTCTTTCCAGCATTAATAGACTTCCTATAAATGATAAAATGCAGTTATTCTCCATGCCACCTCACGTATTTTCACGACAGCACATATCCCTAAGAACTACAATGACCTTTGCGTTACAGGCAGCATTGCCTTTCCAAGTAGGAGGGGGAAAACCCTGACAGAGGAAGGTGAAGATAACTGTATATATTTCAAAGTACATATTCCTTTTGGTGCTACATCTTCAGACCAACTGTCCCAGTTTTCTCAGATCTCAAGTTTGGGGCAAGCATACAGGACATTCAGAGAAATATGGCCTTACAGTGCGCTTGGTCTACTTCAAATTTTAAAATTAATGTGAGACAATTTGACATAAAATATACAGCAATCAAATGTCTGAAGTACATATTGTAAGTGAGTGCATATTTTGTTCCTGCAAAGTGTTCCAAATGGACTTTCTGTATTACAAATATATGAAGTCAGCTCCTTCACTTAGTGGAGCTCTACAAATTTCCTGAATCGATAACCTTTTATTTCTGTAATGTAATGTTTGGAGAGACATAAAAACAAAGCACAAAACTATGTTCCCAAATCCTACCGAAAACAAAAGGAGCTACTCTGAAACACTGGGAAGCAATATTTGGTTCTAAAGGGTTTTGCACACAAGGCAGTTATCTTCTGAGTAGTTCCTACCAGGAAGATATTTTGAAAGATTCATTAGATCCATTGACTTCAGTCATATGCTAGTTTCACTAGCTTAAAATAAAAATGAAGGCAGAATCAGGCTATTTCCTAGTTCAGAACGCAGCTGTTCTCCCCTGATGGCATAACTAATTCATTTAATAATATTCAAAGCATTCTGTAACAACACATTCTAGCAATTTCCAGTTGTCAGTTATTTTTTTAGTTTTCCCTCATAATCAGACTTGACTGTGAAAAAATGGGAGGAAAAAATACATACATTATGCATGTGTAGTGCATAATCTCTGATCTATGATGACATTTCCCTTCGTTTGTGCAGAGAGACGGAATCATTTTCTCCTGGCTATGCCGCTCTTGAGTGTTTCTTTCGCTTTCTGCTCACAAAGATATGTTTTATAGTAATGATTTGACATTATATGGTACTGAAATTACGTAAGCTGTATCAGCAGGGCAGGAAATATCAACATTATTATAGCAAAGTTTGATGCTTTGAAAGATGAATCAAAATTTCAGAAAGAACACTTAAAAGTTATCTTAAAAAATCTCAGGCAACTCTAGACAAAACTGCCCTGTATGTATAAGAAATAAATGTGTGCTTTATGGATGTATGATTTGACTTTTTTCCTCCCTTGTACCCTTTTTTCAGCTTAAAGAAAAGGATCATAGATTCATTTCAGTAAGTTATTTCCTTAGAGAGAGAAGGGAGTGCAGGTTCTTGTGAAAGACTTTAAATTACAGTTTGACTGAAATCATTAAATTGAATGGAGCCTGGATTTTTCCCTCTTAAGTGCAATGCCAATCTGAAAAGTGATTATGTTAAAATAGTCAGTTTTTATATGGTAGATCACCTCTGTTGAAATACTGGGTAACTTCTGTTGACTGTAGTCACAAGACTATTTCCTTTACTTTTTCCTTTACTTTTTTCCTTTATTTTTTAATTCCTAAGAAAACACGAAGGAACCAAACACCCCTTTTTTTGTTGTTTTTGATCAGCATGATAATTTACTAGCAATACATTTTCAAAGGGATTGTGGCTGTTTCGGTAAATACCATTAGTGTCCGTAGGCCCTAAATATAGCATAACTGCCTGAAAATTCTGGGGGCAGGGTCATTGACTGAAGATGTGAAAGTTTCTCTTGGGCATCTCGGCAAAACCTCTTCCATCTCAATAAAGACAAGTTAATGCAACTGGTCAAAGGAGTAAGGCCAGAACATACAGGCACATAAGCTTCATTTTTGCCTTCCTGGAGCCATTCAGCCATGGAAGTTGTAACCCAGTTGAGCAGGATCAGCCAGAAGCCAAAACCAGCCAGACTCAGCAGAGGGCACAGCTGAGCAGTAACCAGCCTTTCTGCATACTCCCTGCTGGGCACTTGTACACAGCAAGTTGCTTGGGCCTAGCTCTCATCAATAACTTTCTCACAAACCAGTAGAAGGCAAACAGCACATTGCAGGGGTCAGCTCAATAGAACCTGAAGGCTTTGATGTTACCACGTATAAGTGAGTAACTAAAAACAATCTACAGCATTTTAATTGCAGGTGAGGATTCATTGGAGGAAAGGACTCAGCATGATTCTCCCATCCAGAGCTAAGCACTTGAGGCTGGAAGTGAGGACAAATGATTGCTGCTGGTTTTCAACAGTTTTTACAGGGAAAATATTGAAGAGAATGATGCTGTCCTGCTATGCTGATTACTGTAAAATCCATTCCAGATAAAAGTGGCACTTACAGTAGCATTTAACTCCCATGAGGCTGAGTACATTGCTTGAAAGAGCTGGGAGAGGGCAGGGGTGAGGAACAGCTATGAATACTTCCTTTCAATTTTTGCATTTAATGCAAAATTAATGCATATCACATTGTATCAGGTATAATCTGCACCTCTCTGCTCTGTCTCTTATCGCAAATCTTCTTTCTAGGGGTAGATGTAGCTAGCAGCAAATAACTCAGAAAAATGTTCTCTTTTCTTTTTTTTTTACAAAGTAACCTATTCACTATAGATCTCACAGTAGCAGAGGTGACCTGAAAATCTATGCATCTTGCCATCTACAGAGCCATGTGGGGATTCTCCTCCCTCCTATCCCCAGGGTCCAAACAACTTCTGAAGTAAAAACCCACAGAGTAATATTACACTTAACCTGGCAAACTTCTCTTCAAATACACGTGCTTCTTTTTTGCCCTTCTAAAACAAGCCAGAGGTACATTTTTAGACATACTTTTTATAAATCACTAGTGATTATAATTTTTGTTACAAAACTGCATGAGAATCAGCTTCCATTTCTCCCATATTCAATACAGTTTTCCAAAACGCAAAAGCTGATCTTAGACCTGATTTTCATGATATTTGAGCATTACACTGCTAATACTACTGTTTCACCACGTTTCCATAATGGGAACAAATTGGAAAAATAGCTACCGCATTTGAAAAAAATCTCAGCAATGCTTTGCCAGCTCTCATTTCTTTTCTTTCCCATTTTGCATTTTAAAACACTCATTGGAGACCCAGAAAAGATTGAGGAAAAAAGTACTTAAGAATTCAAGTATAGTAAAAGATGATAAATTATTACATTTGTATAATAATCTTATGTGCTATATTTAAAAGGAAAACCGGTGACATAATTCATAGAACAGTACTAATAATAACCCTTATTTCTTGCTTTCTGTAAAATTTCTACATGAAAAGTCATCCTTTTTTAAAGGGATGTGTCATTAAAAACTGTCATTGCATTAAAAAAAATACTAGCCATGAAAAAGACCCATTTGAAGGCACAGCTCAGGTTCACTGTCTCCTAGAGGAGCTTTATATATTATATGGATGTTCTTCTGGAGACACAGAAGTAGCTAACAACTGCTTTGTTGCCATTTTGTGACAGCACGAGTGGAAGAGGTTAGATGGAATGGGGTGTGAACCTCATTATCACATCTGCATTGTGACTGTGTGGTGGGGCTTTGGTAGCAGGGGCAGGGGCTACACAGGCAGGTGGCCCCTGTCGGGAGCTGCTCGAAGCTCCCCCAGCTCCAAGGCGGCCCCACCTCGGGCCATTTAGAGACAACAGATGCGCCTCTGCCGTAAGGTATTTGAGAAGGGGACAAAGGAGTGGTGGTTGAGACCTGCAGCAAAAGAATGAGGGGGACGTGAGAGAAACACCTGTGCAGATACCGTGAGTCAGTGAGGAAGGAGGGGGAGGAGGCAGACGGAGCAGAGATTCACCTACAGCCTGTGGGGAGAGGGCAGGCTGTGCCCCTGCAGCCCACGGAGGATCACAGTGGAGCAGCCCGTGAAGGACCACAGCAAGGGAGAGATGGACCTGCAGCCTGGGGAGGACCCCATGCCAGGGGAGGTGCCTGCTCCCGACGCAGACCGCGACTGTGGGCAGCCCGTGCTGGGACGGTGGGCCCTGAGGGGCTGTGCCACCCAGGAAGGACTCACATTGGAGGGGTTCATGAGGGACTGTCTGCCGTGGAAGAAACCTTGCGCTGGAGCAGGGGAAGCATGTGAGGAGCCCTCCCCGCCTGAGGAGGAAGGAGCGGCAGGGACAATCTCTGGTGAACTGACTGCACCCCCATTCCCCGTCCCCCTGTGCTGCTGAGGAGGGGAGGAGGGAGAGACATCGGGAGCGAGGGGACTCGAGCCCAGGAAGGAGGGAGGGATGGGGGCAAGGGTATTTATTTGTGCTTTAAGATCTGGCTTTTCGTGTCTCCTTATCCTACTCTGCTTTGATTGATAACTGATTAAATGGAATATTTTTTCGCCAAAGTTGAGTCCGTTTTTGCCCGTGGCCATAATTGGTGAGTGAACCCTCCCTGTCCTTGTCCCAACCCACCAAGTTTCTGTACATTTTCTCCTCATCCCAGTGTGGGGGGAGGAGTGAGCGAGCAGCCGCGTGTTTCTTTGTTGCCGACTGGGCTCAAACCATGACAACATCTGATTCTGAAAATTCTAGGGACAGTAGAGGATCCCCATAGCTCCTCTGGGAAGAGGACTCATCTGTAATCAAAATGTATAGAGAGGCAAAGATCATAAGTATTCATTCGAGGTCTCCAACATCTTTAGAAGTTCCTGAAAAATTCTAACTCCCATCAATATTGTTAGAAATTGTACCCAATCATCTTCAAAGATTACAGTTACAGTAACAAGAGATGTTCTTCTAATGATCTCACAGTACTGAATTTAATTATGGTTTACATAACCCTTGTAACCCATCTCCTGAGACTGAAAAGGACATTGTCCCCATTTTACAAAAGCATAAACTTCAGCATAGAGAGCTATGAGAGATCCAAAAATATGTGGAACATAGTTAATGAAAGAAACAACAAAAGTTTTACGGACTGTGCCAATGCCACCTGCCTGCTTTTTGGAGGGTGATCTTATAATCCCATTTTTCTGGGTTTCAGGAATAGTCCCTCTTCAATCACTCTTGGAAAGAGTCACATAAACAAGTGGGAAAACTGAGTCACTGGAGAAACAAATTAACTACAGACAGAGAATTCTCAGATGATGAAATTAAGCAAACTAAAAAATAGATAAACTTTCTCTCATCCTCTGTGTAGAGATGTTATTTCCTAAAACAGATGATGAAAATATTTTAGGCAAGAAATATGATTACTTAGTGGAGAATGCCCATGAAAACAAAGTATTGTTTGGAGCAAGGAGAGGTAAAAGTTGATCCTTTGTACCTGGCAATGTCTCTCATCACATCTTTGATACACCAGATATCCATTACATATATTCTAAATGAAAGGTTAGGTCAACAGACTGAAAAATTGTCCTTAGGTGTCAATTCATAATATTGATAGCAATGCACAGAAGCACATTTTGAATGCATTTTCCCAAACAGTTGAAAACAATCAAATTGGATAGTATGAACGAGATATAGAAAAAGCCCAACATATCTGCGTATCTGACAACTAGCTAGGCAAGTGATTAGGGAAGCAGGACACTGGTGATATGTCTGTAATTCCATCTCCATGTAAAAACCGCACGTTCTTTCTGCCAAACCTTGCAACAAGAGATACTGCTTTCCCCTGTGTTCCTTATCTTCTTCAGCTAAAGTGGTGTCTGAGTTGCCTGCACTGCAACATCCTACTGGCTCCAGCACCTTGAGATTGCTATCCTGGATTCTATTAGCAGGTCACAGATCAACAGATACCTCTCCACAGACTGCAGTAGAATTACTAGGATGAGAGAAAAAGAGGCTTCCTGGCTATATCTGCAGTCACTTCCCTGAAAAGCTCAGTCCTAAAACACTGAAGGGGAAAAAGACAGAAGGTCAGGGCGGGACGGGACGGGACAGGACAGGACAGGACGGGATCGCCAGGCATACCTTGGACAGCTCCTCAGCGTCACTTCTGCCTGCACAAACGGGACGGTGTCACACTGGCAGCAATGACCTTAGTACAGACGGCTAGTATTTAAAAGGGTATGGCAAGCACAGGGCACAGACACAAGTAAAGAGAAGGGTGTCGTATTGCTCTTCACTTCAGGGCTTAGTCATCTGGTTTCTGCTTACTGTCTCAATTAAATACTGCTCTAAGCAAGGCTGATTGGCTGGCAATACCCAGGAGACAAGACGACAGGGAAAAGCAAAGAAATGGAGCACTGCAGAGAAAGGGGCTTGGAGTTTGGAAGCAGACATGGTGAAGGTAAACAAAAGAGAGTGAGAAGATTAGCATGGAAGACTGAAAGAGCCGGATGAGAGGAAAGGATAAGGAAGGGAGGATGGGGGAGCAGGCAAGAAAAGTAAGAATCTGTAGAAGAGAGTGAAGAAGATAGGAAGATAGAAAAAAAGAAGGAAAAGGTGTGTAGAAAATGCTGTGATAGAACTGGGATCATGAAATGGCAAGGAAAATGGGAAAATGATATAGAAGAGACATGAACAAGACACGCACAAGCATCTGGAGAGCATAAAATAAAAGAAGAACATACAAAAATATGTATCAAAACCATACAGAAATGTGCACCCCATATTACGGGCGGTGACACTTGCTTCTGGAGCATCACATCCTTCCTCAAATCTCCAAACCTTACATCTGTATCCCAAGACAAATCAATATTCATTGGTTCAGCCACCAATCCATTAACAGATCAATGGACATACTTTAACTCCTAGGAAGGTGTTAATGCTTTCTATCCTCTTAACAGTGGTCATAATCTTGACATCACATTGATTAAAAGTGTAGCATTTAAACCTGTTTAATTAAGATGATAGGTGCAGTCATTGCTTTTAATTTTGCTTTTGCACCATAAATAAACTAGATGATCATATCTAAAAGTCATAAACAATTTCCATCTGGTATCCAAGATGGTGATATGGTTCATCTGCATATTCATCCAAGTGGCATGCATGTAAATAAGAAAGTTTTGCTGATTACTTGCTGTACTTCTTCTACTATAGTGAAATCCATAACCATTAGGATCTTCTAACAGCAGACAATCTGAATTTAATTCCAATGTGAATGAAAGGAAACATTCCCACTTTCTTATGTAATTATTATCAACTAAGTGTAGAATTTTACATCAAAATGGTAAACTTTTCTGTTGCCAAAGTGGTGTATTAGATGCAGAAAAAAATAGTAGAAATAAATTATTGTCATTAGAGAGATAGATGAGCCCATTCAAAGAACAGTAAAATTAAGTATTAAGCAGTAACAAAAATATCACCTCCTTCATATGTTTTCCCTCTTTTTAGACATGTCATTTGTCATTGGTCACAGTTCCCTATTTATCATTAGAATTTGTATCTGGAAAGCATTCTGCTAGGGCAGAAAGGCAAATAACAGTAATGAAAAATACATGAAAATTACATTCTACCAAGTAAGTGCTTATATTGATGTTCTGTTATCAAAGCCTTTTAAATCCCAAACAAATAAATCCCTCAATCAACATAAATGGACTCTTGGGAAAGATGAAGAAAACTACACTATTGTATATTTGGATTAAATTGGAATTAAGAAAATATTTGTAAGGCTTTTAGATTAAAGATAGACATAAATAATTCTATTTCAGTCTAATTCAGAGGTACTGCTGAAAATTAGGCAGGGTGACATCCATTTGTCCACAGTGGGAAAAGAGATTTTAAACAATTTCTGGTACCTAATTAAGTTGCACATTCATTTGACATCCTAGTATGTGAAATGCTGTAGGCTTTTTAAAGTAATATCTCAAAGAAGAAATTGCTTGCTTTTCATGGCTTTACAAGTGTTTGGATGAAATAACTTTTTTAGTTCAATAACAGTTTTTACCAAAGCAGATCGCCAAGACCCCCCTTAACCTACAATGATCTGTTGCCTCAGGCAATGCACAGCTCCTTGCTCCACCATTAACTGACAGCTGACTTACCCAGTCTGTCCATGGAAGCCATTTTCTTATTTTCTTCCATATCATTCAAAAGGAGCTTCTTGCCTTTTGTAGATCTCACCACTTAACTCAAAGCCTCTCCTCAGATTGGAACTCCCTGGGAATGGCAGCTGAATTTTGCTGGGCTACACAGCATCTCCCTTCTCCAATCAATTCAGGTGATTTTTCCTTAGTATCTGTCTTCCTTGCACTGCCAATGCCACATGTATGCTGAAATGGGTGCATCCTGTACTTCTTTATGACAAAACCTGTTGATACCCAGAAACATGAAGTCCAAGTTCCAAAACTGCTTATTGCATTCAAGCCCTACTGAACAGAGTGAGAGTTCAGGTAGAAGGGAAAAGCTCACATGGTGCAGGATGAAGCCTTCACCAGGCCTGTCAGGGTGGATGAGGTATTCATTCATTCGAATTCATCAAAGAAGTTGCCTCCATTTTAGTGCCGCTACTGACAAGAAATGAAGTAATGGATGAAATTCCTGAAAATAAAGAATTCTTACGGTTTTAAGGGGACACCATTTACTTGGAGGAATTGAGTTTCATTTAGAAAATACTGCAGGACAAGATTCTTGTAACTGAAAGCTTTCAGAAAAGCAACATCTCTGTTACACATGTGTTTCCTTCAGGTACTCAAAGGCCTTTCAGCACTTTCCGTCTCGTTGGTTTTAGTGACACACTGCAGAACATTCTTGAATGTAGACAGTGCTCTGTTTGTCACTTGATTGTGTACATGTAAGTTTAATTTAATTTCCATTCTAGATACGGAGTTTAGTAGGAATAGAATTAAGGCTTCCTGCTTTCTTGTCTGTTCCCATTTGGATACAACTACACCAAGGCTGACTGGGGAGCCTCTGCTGAGCCACCTTCATATGTCCAAGTCACAAGAGAATTTTTTTGTGAGATTTTGAGTCTGTAGAGACATTTTGAGCTATCCTCCCAGGTGAAGAAACAATAAGTCAATGTGATTTAATTTAGCATTAAGCTTTTCTGTAATCATTAGATCACAGAGAACTTGGAAAAGTTGATTTATTCAGAGTTGCTGGGGCATTAAAATATCTAAGCCACTAAACTTCAGCTATGAAACAAATGAGATGTAAGTTTCAAGTCAATCTGAATAACTAAGTCACAGAAGAATTTATGGATAAAACATTCATTTAAATTAAAAGGCTATAATACACACAGATTGGAATCTTGGAAAAATGTGGAAACATCACAGTTTATGTTACTCAATTATTAAAGCACAAATGGAATTTTTTACAGAATGATTAAAGTTATCAAAGTTGAATTATCTAAAACTATTGAGAGACTTGAGTTTGCCTGGAAAAAACTATCTAGATTTCTAAGTTCAGGGTAGGAATCCTATTTTCATCTTTGTACTCAGAGATCCTCATTTCAATAAAACAAAATAAAAATCCTGCAAGCAAACCCATGTAGCACTTGAGCTGCACAAACAATAAACAAATGAATGCGGGTTTGTATTATGTATTTGCACATAATTATTTAGAACTACACTTGACCAGACTGCAAGGAGGCAAGTGAGCCAGTAGATGCCTTATAATGCATTTAATTATGCATTGGGCAAGTTTTATTCTCTTACAACTCAAATATGGGATGTGAAAGGTGATGACTTTGGCCTGTAGTTTTTTTCATGCAAATATATAATACAGCAAAGCTTCTGGCAGTATGTATCTGTAACTATGTCTTAATTATATAGTATTGGCTTTCCACTCAAATTAAATTGTTATTGTCATTCCAGAAAGAATAGATCATAACATCAACAGAATCTGTCCTCAACCCTTCCACTTAGGCAACGTTTACAACTCCATGAAATGATGCTGGCCTCATGTAATCAATGCAGGTGTTATATTCAGTAAGTACATCCACAAAATCAAAGACAGAGACTAACTCCTCTCAAGTTATACGAGCAAAACCTTTGTCCCAAATGGGCTGTCTCACAGTTCTGTGATTATACAGAATCCATAAAGATGTCAGATCTCCCTCCAGAGACATGTCAGTAAGCCGAGGAACACATTCCAGAGACATAAGGCCAGCAGGAGAGCTCTACTAGCCAGGCCACAAGGCAGAGGCCTGCAGAAGCTATGGTTATCAGAGCTTCAAGTATTTGGCGTTCCTGAATGCTTCCACAGGGCACTGTTGCAGGCAACAAAGTTGATGTACACCTGAGCTACTCCAGTTTATCCTAGGTAACACTTTGAGCCCTAATATCTCCAGATTTTATATATAGCCATTTTCTTTCCAGACTGTGTCAAATTCAGGAGCAACCACCCAGGGAAAGCCAGGTGCTAAATGGAAGAATAGGAAGCTGAAAGCATTCATTAAGTCATCAGATACGTCTAATTCCCTGCTCTTCCCCATTTCTTTTTATCCTACCATTGGTGTTTACTGGAGCAGCTACACAGAACAAGAACTTACTGCCATACTACGCAGTGAACTGCACACAGCTCAAGCAGATACACAGCCTCCACTTCTGCTTGCCCTATTGCAACATCATCTTATATTTTCCACATGTTCTGCAAACATAACGAGCTGTTGCAGAACAGTTATCTGGGGAGTGAATCTGGGACCATCAGCAATAACTGACTACTCCCAAATGCTGTCTGAAAAATCTGCAGATTTTTGTAGGTATGTACCAGAAGACAGACTGAGTTTAGATGCAGAGTTGATGACTTGGAAATTATATATCCTAATATGCGTATGCTCCCAAGCATGTGTAAAAATATCTATTTATTAAAGCAATCTATTTCCTTAAAGGAATTAATTATCAGTACTTGAATTTATTTTTTTAGAAGAACAGTACAAATGAGTACAATCATAGAAAATGCCACCCATTTAACTCTCAAGGACATATTGTACAGACACGCCTGTAAGCAGAACACAGCCCACATCACTCAAATTACAGACAAGCACCTCCATTTCTTCTGCAAGTTATGCCTAACAGTTACAACCCTTAAAACTCAGTGAAAAGACATAATGGCTTGAATGTGTTTAAGATATTCCATTCAGGGGAAATGAAGAATTGCACAAAGACAAATCACCCCTTTACATGATGGATATCTTCTCATTATTACTGTCGCCGTTACTTAAGATAATTTCCCTTCAGTTATTAAGCTAATTCATTCAGTCTGTGTTTATTATTCTTTGCCCTTAGTTTTTGGCACAGGAAGAAATGGAAGCTTGGTCCAGTGGTTTAAGGCACTGGCAAGACGCAGAAGATACTAGTTCAGCTCTCAGCTTCCCTTCAGGCACATTGCCATCGCACAGCTTACAAAATTTGATTGTGTAACTATGTTGAGGAAAGTGTCAATTTTTTACTTCAGGAGCCTATAGATAGTTGTATTTTACACTGCAACAAAGTAAGTCTCATAACTAGGATAATGTATTCCTAATCTCCAAGTGAAAAGCCATAAAGAGAATTTTTCTGTCAATATCACTGAATCCATATTGAGCTCTTACTAGTCTAACTATGCTAGGTACGTCTAATCAAACTGGTATTCCGGCAAAGCTAAGGTCGTGTTAAGGTCTTAGTCTTTCATATTTTATTTCCTCAGTCACAAAATAGGGATATCTTAAGGATAAATATCTTAAATTATGAGGCGCTCATTTACTGTAATAAGCTAAATCAGTATTTTAGATGAATAATCATAATAACCCCAACACTGAACATGAAATACCGGAGTTCTCTGCTTACTCAGATCGAAAGCAAGCCCAGTGTGCTTGTCACTTCAGTCTTTCACTTCCAGTTGACTTCAGTAAGCTGAGAGTAATCACTGTATTGCAGACAATTTCAACCTTGTATTATGGTAAACTATACAGTATTCCCACCGAAGCCTCATTTTAGGTAAGAATAAACCAAGTGTACGTGCGTTATGAGTTCATGCGCTCCTCTGCAGCATAATTCTACAGGGGAAGTGTATACATAGGAATAGAGAGCAAAGCTTGGTATTGGCCTGCCCGCCCTGGGAATGTTCAGATCAACAAAAGGACATTTTTACTTACTTTAAAGAAATCCCAAAGCCAAACTCATAGAGACAAATTACTTCCTCTAGAACCTGTTTGACTATAACAATGCTGCACAGATGTTGTTGAGAAGAGCTGGTCCAGAACCGTTGCATTTGAATTTGAATAATTTTGAATGCCTATCAACCACTCCACTTTGTGTTCTCTACATAAGCAAAGTACTAACTTTTTATTTGAACACTAATGGAAACTCATTCCTAACTGCCCAGTGATACTTTGCTAACTGCATGCACTACATAACTATATCCCTTTTTAGGAAAGGCCTCATTTGTTGCTTTCTCCTAAAATATTTCAAATAATAGAATAATAGATATTTTGAATAATAGATAAAAGGAGGAAAAAAACTCAATTATTTCAGAAACCAGAATATCAGCAATCAATGATAATACAGGCAATCATAACTACATCTTGAAAAACACATTCTTTTCAGTTTAAAAGGCAGGAGCAGCTATATTAGAAAAATTAGAGTGTCAGAAAATATGGGTCTTACAGTGTTTGGAACAAGTGCATGGGTTTAACACGTGTGTTTGGGATTTGCACTCTGAATTTCAGCAATATTCTTCCGCCAGACAGAAGTCCAGAAGTTTCTACAAACAGTGAACTTGTCAAGCAGAAACAAATTATTTGGTATAGAATAAAGAGACTATTTAACTGGCTGCTTAAGCCTTCATTCATTGGGAATGTATGGAAACTGGAGTGCATCCAATGAACTGTGTGCACAACTATGGCCCATAAGACTACACATACTGTGCGTGAGTAGTATTACTGATCTCCGTCTGTGGTAAATCCACACTCCTAGGAAACACTCCAGCTACTGAATGTGCGCAGACAGATAGTAAAATATATATACAGTAGATTCTATCAAATGACAAGAGAAGGATTGCTATTTGCAATTTCCCATGTCATTGGAAGAAGATTGAACACTATAGCTTTAACTGTTTGGAGAGCTAAATATCAATTTCTGCCACTGTCATTTTATGTTCTGTGCTAGAAACTATCCAGAGCATCAGGGTATGTCTAAGAAGCACGCCTATTTGGCATACCTCTGCTATGCACATACTATTGCTAGACACAATTTTTTAACATCAAATGCTAAATCCTCAGTTATTTTCACGAATGATAATGCAATCTGTACAGCTATATCTTTATCTATATCAAGGAATAATTACTCAGTTACTGTTCCCTTTCTATGGTGAACACTTGTTGACTGTTTGCATCTACCTTCCCACTGTTAACAAACTTTCCCGCATTTAATTTATCAATGGTTGATTTGAATAGCTTTCTAAGCATAATCACAAAGCCATCTGACACCTCTTCAGTCTCACGTTACAGAACCAAGATACAAAATGATTGTATAGCCTCTTGTGGTTTTGCCCAAATGTTAATTTTATAAAGAATGTTTTCTCTGTGAATATTCAACTAGTTTGTACAATCAAGCTATTTCTACTGTACTTACAGATCAGATTTTTAATTTTTAGTCTAATAAGATGATAGACTGATTCTTGTGCTGTCCTATTTCTGTATAACGTTTCTTGATAATGAGTTTTTCTGCTGCCTGATGATGTAGAATTTTTTAAAGGAAAATGTTACACAAATAATAAAATATGCATTTCATGGTTTTCCCTTTTCCGTTAGTTCAGTGATAGAGTCCTCTGGTGCTATACAGTATAAATAGCTAATGCCTATATATATCGAGTGCTACTGTGGAAGTGCAGTCATTTTTAGCCGGCATGCTTTCATTCAATTGCCACATTGCATCTAAGCCTTAAGACCTCTTAAGTACATAAAAATATATTTATGTGCATATGTACACATACAGTAGGTTCTTATGCCTTGGTTTTAATAACTAACGGTGAAAACGAGTATTTAATGGTAGGGGACAGAAGTTTTCATCAGCCTTGAGGCCACCTAATTTGTGCCCTTGACAACCAACAGCACTATGATTATAGACTTCCAAAATAATTTATGTTCTCATAGGAAAGTTAATGTTGGACTTCAATATTGAAAAAATAAAATATTTTTGTGTCTCATGAATTTGGAACATCTAAGAACACAGAAAAATACATATTTTAGTATTTTAGACATTTTTCCTGCCACCTCCTATGAATAAGCCACGATCTTGTGTTTTCACCATTCAT
The DNA here is from genome assembly GCA_013398225.1 of Steatornis caripensis. NCBI lineage: Eukaryota > Metazoa > Chordata > Aves > Caprimulgiformes > Steatornithidae > Steatornis > Steatornis caripensis. The sequence continues at coordinate 709,910 of VZSC01001438.1, forward strand.
TTGCTGAATTTCCTTCTCAAAGTCATGCATGCCGTTTATCTTGTTCACAGAATTTGAAGCACACATTTTTCATTAAAACGTATTGAATAATGCTGTGTGCATGCATATTACTTTTAGAAAAAAAATGTTGAGAAAGAGGTTATTTAAGTCAGAAAAACATGACATCAGGGTCTTGGAAATGGCAAAACTAAGTTCAGATGCAAATAAATGCATGGTTAGAAAGGGATGGATTAATATCAACAGGATATTGTAGCAGCACTCCTCAAAATGTCAGATGTATATCAGCCCTTTTCCGACATGGTATTTTGTACAGACTGCAGGGCAAACAGGATTCCTGCTGGGACTTCCGCATTTCCATTTAGACCAATGGGTACTACCGTTAATTGTATGATCACAGTTTCCCACTCGACCTCCGCCTCAGCTCACACACCGAATGGCTGATGTTTAACTAGCTACTGGTAAGTAACTTGCTCACTTTCAAGCAAAATCTCTGTGACAGGTCACCACATAAAAATCCAGATTTGTGCCTTACTGATACCTACACAAAATTGCTTTAAAGAGCCATTGATATCCCAGAAACAGTCTGGGATTTTCAAATTCTGATGTTTTCACGCCTTCGTGATTATAACTAAGATCTTAAATGCAGATGCATGCAGGTAAACAAGAACACGCCATTATCAGCATCAAAATAAAAGCATATTGTGCATAATACATGAGAAACATAAACCCCTTTTCCCATATTCCACATAAGCCAGCCACAAGGCAGCTTTGCTAAAAGCCACACAGCACTCAGCCTGGTGCTAAACGTGACTTAAGGGGAAGCAGTTCATACAAACCACAGTCCAGCATTACACTTCCAAAGCCACACAGCTTGCAACACAAAACTCACCTAAGGCCAGAGAGCACAGGCACGCGTGTCTGCAAAATACTATGTATATGTGTTCACAGGTAGCATTTAAAGTCATAGATTCAGAAGAATGATCCTAGCATGACTTTCTTACAGAAAACATGCAAAATTCATTTTCTAGACCAAACACCGCAGTGTAAAAGGCAGCAGGAAAGCCAGGAATCATTCAGAGTCATCTGCTACTTTAAAGCTGTGACCTATATCCAGTAGCCCAAGAAAAGACATTAGAAGACAGAGCTTTACAGCAACAGGAGATTATTAGGCACAGCAGAGAAACAATTGCTTGATGCAATTACAACTTCAAAGCAGAATTTAACCGTCTCAACTGCACTGTGGATCTCTTTTGTATGTTTTGAATTTGTTCCACTATGAATCTCCCAGTGCTGTCACATGCCATCTATCCAAGTGTGCTATGTGCTGCTCACATGGGAGCTACACATGGGTCAAAGAGGAAAATTTTGCCCTAACATGAAAAAGTAAGGAAAAAATAATCTTGCACTTTCAAAACACTAATGCAAATGTTAATAATCAAGGGGATGCCCTTGATATCATTCAGCTATCCAATTTTGTTATATGCTATCATTTTTCCCTTTCATCACATTTACCAGG
>VZSC01001438.1:716997-799015 GCA_013398225.1 Steatornis caripensis
GGGGGTGCGCGCGCTGCCGCCGCCAGCATGTCCGCGAAGGAGCGGCAGAAGGGCAAAGTGACCAAGGACAGCGTCACGCTCCTGCCCTGCTTCTACTTCGTGGAGGTGAGTGGCCGCCCTCGGCGAGCGGGCCCCTCGGGAGCAGGCGCGGGGGGGGCCGCGGAGCCTTTGCGCGGGGAGGGAGGGAGGGAGCCCCGCGTTCCCCGGCGAGAGCGAGCGCGCCTCGGCACCGCTTGCGCACCGCCCGGTGCAGAATCCCAGCGTGGTGCTCTGCCTCGCCGAAATCGGTGTCGAAGCCCCCCGCGAGGAGCAGGCGTAAATGAACCTCTTCTTTGCAGCCCTTTCAAGTGGGAATCATTTCAGAGAATTACTGGGACAACGGAAGGGTTGCCCAGATAAGTCGTGTTACGTGCCGAGGAACCCCTCGGGAGGAAGACATGTTTCCAGAAGGGCTGGCTTCTAGGCAAATGCCGCTTGCATCGCTTTCGTAGAATAAAAATCACGTTCGTAAGGGGATGCTTAGGAAAACAGCGGTGTTCTCAAAATGATAATCAACGGTATGTTTTTACCGACGCCCAGATTATGCCCTTCCTCTAACAGAGCTAAAAATGGCTGTTTTGAAAATGGAATGAGGTTCTCGGCACATCTTAAAGAGCAAAACCTGCTATGGCTGCTCAGCTGGTAGCAGGTGGAGTTGCAGAGGCACTAGCTGCTTGGTGTGTCACTTGGAGGCATTTAGCTCCCCTGGAAAGTACAATCACCTACGTACTCCTGTAACATCGTGACTAGACATGGTTTAAGCTTAAGGAAATTGGTGCGATGTGAATTTGTTCAATGGCACAGCAATAAGAGGGAGGTAAAAATGTTTTATGGGTTGAGCAAAGTGTTTCAGATGACCCCACTCAGAGGGAAGTGACTGAGGCCCTTTGAGGCACCTCAGAGACACCGCGAAAATAATGTGAAGAACTTATTGGTAAAATACAGCGTAAGTTAACTGTAACTGGTATGCTAAATAAAAGCATAAAATGCATACCATACTTAATATATAAAATATTAAAATACAAACATTGGGTGAAATAGAAAGCTAAAGTTATTTTCTTTCAGTTGCACTTGAAGGGCTTTGGAGGCTCTCTAGGAGGTGGAAGGGGTCAGGTTGAGAAGGCATCTTAGGTAACAGTGCAGGGTCTCTGTCCCCTGCACTCCCTGAGCACCTGGACATGGTCAGGAGCTCATCCAAAGTAAGCTGCACCTACTGGAAAGCTTTGTGGAGGCTGGTTATATGGAAGCATCAGACGCATCCTAACAATGTAATTAGGCCTGCTCAAGAAAAGCCCTTTGATGGAAGGTGCTTGCTGTGCCATATATCTTACATTAGCTTTGCATAGGAGGGAGAGGTCAAGCTTGGAGAAGCCCCTAAAAAAAGGTAGGGGCTTCCCCATTCTTTGTGCTGTCTTTATTGCTTTGGGAGTCCAAATGGGGAGGGAGATTGCTGGACCTCAGCTTGGGCATAACTCTAATGCAGGAGACACTGTAGAGATCCTGCAAGACACAACAGAACTGTACTGTTTGGGGGGGGCTGTGCTTTGGCCTGCAGCAAGGTGGGATGAAATACAGAGCACCAGCACAAAACATGTGCCTGCTGCTCAAAAGAGTTGCCTTATATAATATTGATTGCATACTTGTAGTTCCTCTGTTTAGCTGTTACATGGAATAAGGCAAAGGATTCTGCGAGCAATGAAGAACTTAGACTGAGCTTTGTGTACAGCTCCCACATGAAGGAGGCGAGTTCTCCACTCTGCTGTGGACTCTTTAAGACCTTCAGCAAGTCATTTACAGCTAGATCTAAAAAGAGGTAGAGATCTCTTCAACACCCAGGTGCTCTGAGAGGGAGTCAGAGTCCTCACATAACAGAATGGTCTCCTAATGAAATTTTAGGACTTCTGTGTTATTGAACCACAGAGTTATGGGCCCTCTTGAACTGATGAACATGTAGGTATTCAGTACAAGCAAAAGCAATGTCAAGAGAAAAAACTGACTGCAATACACCTGAGCCTAAACGTTGATTAGGAGACTGGTGAGTTATCAGCCCTCTCCTGTTACACAGCAGGAGGATTTAAGATCATTTCCCACATTTTAGTTGAGTACTCAAATCACTTGAGTGAAAGGGTGACATTTCATATAATATTTAGAAAGAAACAGTTGTGTTACTTGTGTATACCTACCCTGCATTTACCCACACGCGCGCTAATTCTAATCAGGCTGATGAGATCGCCTGTCTAGAGCTTTGTAGCACAGGCAGATGCCAGCACTTCAACAGCATCAGAAAAAGGACATGATTGCTTACATTCTTATGTTGTGATTGGCTCAAGGAGAACCAAAGATTGAGTTGTACCTCATAAAGAGGGATTTAATCAAAGATAATTCAATTGCAATGAGAAGTTGACAAGTGTGAGGGATAGGGGGGTCACCCAGTGTGGCTGGACTGGCATTGCTATGTAGTATCAATGTCCTTTGCAAGCAGGAGGTAAGTTCCTAATGCAATCCAACAACAGTTAACTACTTAAAACAAAACTTACCCAATTTAATGAAGGCTCTCTGAATTTTAAAGCTTTTACTTTCACAAATGATCGTTGAATGGATGATGGGAAACAGGCTTTCAACCTCTCTCCTCTGAATGCTGTCGATTCTTTTATGGTTTTTTTTTTCCTTCTGCCACTCATTCACTTTAATTTTCCCTGTCCCATTCATAGCAGACAGTCACTCTGTACCCTGAATTGCAAGGAAAAAACCCCAGCACATTAAGTTCGTAGCTTCAAACAAGAATATTGGGGTTTGCTGTCATCCGCTTTGCATCAAGATCTGGGAGGTCTAGGCCAAAGAAAAAGCAGATTGTTTAGAAAATACATTAGAAAAAAAGTGCTGTTTTTTCTCTCAAACACTAGAAAAAAGGATGTTGGGTCAAGGAGGAAGTCGAAATCCCAAAGCAGTAGGAAAGGGATGTGTTTGTGTTATACAAATGAAATACATTATACAGTTAAAGAATGAAAAAATATCTGTAATAATATAATTCAGTCATACAGAACAAGTAAAGACAGATTCTCTGCTTTGGAAGGGCCTTATCTTTAGAAATAGCAGCAAACAAATACTGTTCTGACACTGGGGAGTTTCTGCTATTAAGATGCTTAAGAATGTTTTATAAGTGAGACTAACTCTTGTAAAGAAATGTTTTGTGACAGCAGCTTTCAGGATTGGATAAAATGATTATGTAGAGGATGTATGCTGGCCAACTGATGGTTAACTTCAAAAGAAATACTCTGGGCCTGATTTTGGTTTCAGTCTAATTTAAGTATAATTCAAACTAGCAGATTTTACCACCAACAGAGTTAAAACATAAAACCAGTACGCTCGTCTTAGGATCGTTGTTATCACTAGAGCTGTTCTTCATTTAAACAGAAAAAGCAAAAGGAGAATCAGGCGAGAGCTTTGCGAGACGTGGAAATGGAAAGGAAATAAAATGAGAGATGAAGCTTCTGAAAAAGCTGGATGTGTCATTCTCTAAAAACACCAGAGGCAAACAAATGAGCATTATGAGATAAATCTTAACACATTTTCAATTACACACTTTCAAGTGTCATGGTTCATAAAATAAAGTAACTTGATGATTTATCCTATGTATCCTAAGAATGTTTTAGACGTTATTTTAAAACACTGGTAATACTTCTGCTTAGCAGACTCGTGGGTCAGCACACACTGCTGAGAGCTGCATAGTTTTAGATTGCCTTGTGCATCATGCTTACCTGAAGCGCATGGTAATCAGCACTGCCAGGCAGTTTGGCCTGTTTTATTCCTAATTATGCTTGTGGTATTTTAGGGTTCTGTAGACTGTATGGGTTACCTGAGCTTCATTTGCATAGCTGAGAAAGACAAGACTTGCCGTGAAAATTCATAGTCCCTCCAGACTAGTGGGAATTCATTTTCTTGGTAAAAACTCTACGTGCCTCTGGGAGATACTGAAAATTGCTATTCCTGGAATAAGTTTTGCTTTTTGTTAACTGACTTTCTTTTCAACACATTCAGAGTGTATCGTATCTTACAGAAGAAATACGGATGTCTTGCATTTTAATATGAATCTGGAAAACTTCCAGGGTATGGAGTTTCTGTTCCTGGCAGAATGGTCACACGTTAGAGGCAGGACAGACAGACACATTTCTTCTTGGTGAAGGAAAAAGACTGTCTTCACCCATGCTATGCCAGTTCAAAAACTCCTGGTTTGAATCCTGGTTTCACAGAAGCTGCTATGAATTTTGGCTTTGACATCAGCGGCACTATTACTTCATCCTGTGCCCCAGATGTAGGAACGGAAAAGGCCAAGGTATTGTCAATCTGAGTGACTTGATGCACTTACTCTCCAGCTAAATTGTGTTCCTGTAGCACAGCCTTCAGCTGTCAGTTCCTGAACTTGCAGGGGCTAAAGTTGGAGACATTTCAGACAATGTCCCTTGTATGGTTAAATTTTTTCCTTACATTGTCTTCTAGACTGTTGTGTATGATGCTTACGTACAGATACAGGTAGCTTCTTTTTCTACATATTCCAGAGCACAGCCTGAAGTTAATCACGCCAGGATTGTTTGGAAATTCTTCTTTCAGTACTGGAAGATGACTTATTTTTCTTGTTCCCTAACTAAAGGAGCTGGAATTCTCATGAGCAGAAAGCACAAAGATCTGTTATCATTGTAGGACTCCAGGCTGCTTCTGTTGAACTAAGTGCATGTAGAGAATGTTCACTGTGTCTCAGAACCAGATGCTTTATGTCCTTTTGTTTCTAACATACACTGACATAGCTAGGTTTGAAACATCAAATGTTTGTACACATCGCTTGGTAGCTCAGTGCCACTTCTTAGTCACATCTGGATTTTTTTTTTTCACCGATTCAGCCGTGCGTGACCCACCAAATTTAAATTATGCACTCTGTCACCTGCAAGTCCTATGTAGGTGTAACTGCAAGAGACACAAAAAGCCGAGGGAGTGCAGTGATTAGAATAAGAGTAGAGGGAGAGTAGGCTGTAGGGCTAAATCTTTCTTCTCGAGAACAGGATGTTTGGATCTTGTGTGAGAGTTAAACTATACCACTGTGCCTTGGAGGCACAGTGTAGTCACATTTCTCTCTAGATAGGTTTTCTGTTATGCTTAAATTAGCCTGGGGGGGGAGAGGGGCACACAAAAAAAAACCCCAAAAAAATGTAGAAGATGAAATTATCCCCATGCTGTGGAAGTACTATAGTATTTTCCAAATACATTGCTTTTTCTCTTTGAGTCAACCATGTGTGAGGGGAGGGAAGGAGAAATACACTTAACAGTCTGCTCATTGGGCTGCCCTCGTCACATGGCTGACTCACAGAGGATAGATGTCAGATTTGTTTGTAACAGTGCATTAGAGGCCAGCATCCCCAAAATATTAAGGGGATATCTGAGGCCTGAGGAGGCTGCTATGCATTCAAAGCAGCTGTATAATTCATTGGCCAAGTCATCAACATTACATTCTCCGCATCGCTTCTATGCTTACAGAAGAGCTGTACAGCCTGCATACTACCTACCAGCTTTTAGCAGAAGATGAGCAGAAAAAGGGAACAAAAAGGGAGGTGTCAGGCCTGTGCCAAGGCTGTTCTGGGAGAAAAAATGCAAATACCACATGTTAGATCTCCCTCCGTGTTTGGCTACTTGCTTGGCAAGTGTAGAGTTTGAGTAGTTCGTAGTGAAGGAAGGCCCTGCTCCTTTTTTAGTCCTGCACCATCCTCCTGACTGAATACCCCAGTAGTAAAAGGAGGCCTAAATACATTAGAAAGGAAATAATACTCATTTTTCCAAATGGTTGCCAAAAATTTATACCCCTCTCTGTGATTTTCTTCTGTAATTGTTAAAAATCTGTTATTCTGCAGCCAAAACTATTAAAGAACGGCCTGTTGAGAAACCTCATGTACAAAGGAGCTGAGCTGTTGCAAAACATTGTATCTTCTTGACTGATGATCTTGTTAGGTAAAAGTTCAGTTTGTGGGGCGGGAGTTCAGAATTGGCAAAACAGCAAGGCAGCGAGCCACTGGAGAAGGGTTGGCACCCACAGAATTATTTTTTTTCTGATGTATGGAAACCAGGGTGTTTTAGAGAGTAGAATAAATTGTAGTTTGGTTTAGGGATTGGCAGCTTTGTCCCCTAGAAATAGGGTTTTTGAGGAAACTTCTCGCTGAGGTTTGGAAACGCTGTGACCTGAAAACACCTGCCTTTTTTGAAGAGTTGCTATTCTTGATTTACCGTAAGCTTGCAGCAGGAGCATAAAAGAACTTTCTTAACAGTACGTGCAATATCCTAAATCTCATTGTTTGTAGTTATTCATTGATTGTAACTAATCATTGATTTAATTAATCAGTAATCATAATTAACTGCAATAATAATTAATATAATGACTCATCAATTACGTTTGAAGTCTCACTTAAAAGAAATGCATTAGTGGTATTTTTTGTGTTGTAAAATTCCTGCCTAAGGATTTGCTTGCTATTTAAGCACATATACTTAATTAAATAGAAATATTTTGAAAGTATTTTTAGATTATTCCTACCTGATAATATTTTTGTTAAACAGTTTTTATTTTCTTGGTTTCTCCCTGTGTAACTGCTGCTTCACATACATTTATGAAAAAAAAAAAAGAAATGAGCACTTGTAGTATTACCATGCATTCAGCACGACTTTGAGATTTCTGAAATAAATGGGAATTTTATCACTTATTTATCAGCTCTATTTTTGCCCTTACACATACTGAGAGGCTTTCTATTAAGATTTGGCAAAAGATCAAGAGGTTTGAGGAGTTGCACAAAGATATCTGTTACGTTTCTAAAGCTAGACTCTTAACTGGCGGTCACCAAACAATTAAATTAAACTCTAAAATCAATGCTGGAAATAAAGATAACTTAATTTTCCAAAATGGTGATGATAATAGATTTCAGTGACACCTGGGATTTGAAATTAAACTGTGAGTGAGTTGAAATTAAATCTAATAGTGTTAAATCTAGAAGAAGAAAGACCGTTATATCATGTCTCTGCAAGTATTTTCCACGAAACTTAAGACAATGGTGAGGTAAAAATCCTCTAGAGGAAAGACCAATTCCTTACGGCTTTGGGCCAGATGAAACATGTATCCAACAAAGGGACAAGAAGCAGCAGAAACTTGAGTTTGGAGAGAAAAGCAAAAAGCCTTTCTACAAAGGCAAATCTTAGACTTCTGAAACGCCTGAATGTTTTCTCTTATATGAGGCATTTAAGAAACGAGTTTAGAACATGAAAAAATTCTATAAACCTGACGTTTAAGTCAAACAAAGTCACCTGCTCTACAGCCGTCCTGTGCTTGGTACTGTCTCTCAAAAGTGCTCATGGCAGCCCAGTTTGCAACGCATTTGAACTTGTGCTTCATGTTAGTGCCAGCGCTGCACAGCAGTCTCACCGAGAGTGAAGGTACTGGTGTAGCTAAGCAGGAGCCGTAAGTTCTTAAAAACAAGAGAAAATGGCAGAATTCAGGCTGACGTTTTTAGTTCCTGACCTATTCCTGGAAGGTATGCAGTCGTAGTCCTGACCTCAGTATTCATTCCTGTCAGGATAAGAGACCTGTCCTCCTTCCATTCTCTCCTTCTGTCTTTTGTGAATCTCACAGCAAAGTACAACAGGACAACAGCCAGGGCGGTTGAAAGCTGCAATCGCTGTTAGTAGTTGGCTAAGAATAGGAATACCTTGTCTCCTCCAACCCACCACAGCCCTCTTTTTTGTCTCATCCATCTGTTGTGCCTTGTCATTTAGACCATGAATTCTTTGGCACGGGGACTGACAGTTATGATACGTTTTAATAGAATCTTCCACAATGCCACAGCCTTGCAGTGCAAACGCAACATAGTTATTAAATAGATCCTCCTCCTCCTGAGTCCTTGGCTGCTATTTTTCCATGAGGAGAAACCGATGGCCTTCGTTGGCTATCTCTTTGAGGCAATCCTGTTTATTTACATGATTGCTTACAAAGATTTCCTGATTCTCAGAAAACAAAAGAAACACCAAGAGGCAGCTCCCGTGCTCAGGAAGTCCTTGCTTGCTGTTTAAGGGTTGCAGAATGACCTAAGGATCTAAGAATTTCCTGGCCATCCAAGTCTAAAAATTATTTATGAAATACACAAGATCCAAATAGTGTATCGGGCATCCCTTTACCCTTTTTGACAGGTGAGCTAGTCACACTGTCTTTATTCTGCAACTGGCTAATCATGTCTTGACTTCCTCCGAAAGCTACATACATACTGCTTCTCTCTTTTCTGCTTATCTTTTATACCCGCAGGTAAAACTAATCAATATCACAGCTTTTGTATTTGCATCCAGTCTCAAGGAATATCACTAAACTCTTTCCAGCCAGAACACCGAGCAGTGACTTCAATATTCAGCTATAATTACAAGAGAGGCATTTCATTTCCGCCCCCCCTCCCCTTAGCCTGAGAGAAATACAGCCCAGGCTAATCACTGTTGTAACCCCTATTTAAAGAGTGTCTGCTGGTAGCCACCAACACAGCCCCATACAACACCACCACGTTATGTGGATATGAGTTCCTGATAAGAGATAATGCCTGTAGTGCATTTAGCAAAGCAAAGAGAGGTCACGTGACTGCAACCTACAAAACGGGTTCAGACGTTTCAGTATGTGACGCTCCACGGTTGCATCCTCACAAAGCACATGGATTTTAAGATGTTATTCTCCTGAAGATAAATATGGACTCCTTGCTTAGTTAGCTGCTGGCAAATATAAGAGTTAGATATAAAACTACCGGTGTACAGTTTTAGATAAAGGGAATTTATAGAAGCTACTGATTCCCAGACAGTTTTGGATTATGCATGCATCCAGTTGCGTATTCTTTCAAGGTAAGAAAGAAACCAGACGGGGGGAGGGTGCTTAGTTGTTGCCTTCTTTTTTTGAGCCTCACTGTCCCCATGGTGTCATTTAAGAAACCATCAATATCTGATTGCTACTGGCTTGCCTGTAATGCTTGCAGAGAGAATGTCATTTTAGTGAAGCTTTGATTATTTGGAAATTCTCCAAGGGGAGGGAGCATCCTCAGTTAGAAATTTAGGGTTCTGCAGAGACCCCATGGAACAGTAAAGTTAAAGGTCCTACATTTTAACTCAAGAGCAAGCAGTTCAGTGTTTCCTTTAGAACAACAAGGTGTGTGCCTGGTGGAAAGCTGGAGAAAAAGCCAGTGCTCCAGACACTGAGCTATCCAAAGGATGACTTTGTTCTATTTAGGGTTCCATCCACTCCAATAAGATCTTCCTACTAAGGCTTGGCCTTCCACTGCCCCATTTGCAGACCTCTGCTGTCATCCCAGACCTGTATTCCTGCATTACAGAGGGTGCAACGTGGAGGAGTTACAGGTGTAGGATAAGAAATGGGGCATAAGTGGGTACTGGAGACCTCAAGGCTGTAAACAACTCACCCAATGGTCAGATAAAGAAATGCAGAACTGCAGCTGGCAAAACTGGTTTTAGGGGTAACGAAGAACAAGCATCCAACATATCCAACCATATCCATCCAACAAGCATCCAACCATGCCACTTACAGTAAATTGGGATGTAATGTGAAAAGACAGACCAAAAGAGAAAGAGCAAGGTGTAAAAGTGCATTAGCAAACATAAAAATGAACTCAAGTGGTTCCTAGAGTGCGGAAGAGTCACCATGAACATCATACTGCTGCTCACAAACGATTTGGGATGCGCTACGCTAGAGTCATAAATAGCTCATTTTATACAGAATAACTACTTGTTACTACTACTAGATACTACAGATACAAAAATCATGCAGAGCTGTACCATACAAAGATATGTGAAAGTAAAACAAATTAGGCATAGCCGAATTTCTAAGGTCATTAGAAAAAGTGCTGTTACAATTAAACCAGATAAAAACAAAGCTCCAGACAGGTCAAGACAAGTACAGACAAACCATGTTTGACAAGCCCCAGTTCTGAGTCCTTGCAACCTCAGTACAAAATCCGTGGCTTGTTAGTAGCAATGACAATACTGTATTTAGTGGGCTACAACTCTACAGGCTCATCTTTTCATGCATTTGAAGACATTGAAAACTAATGATGTGGAAGTTTAACAGAAGCGTTTCCTTTGCCTGGGTGTGCCCCAACAAGTCTGGCCTGGTGGTTAAAGGGTAGCTAACTTGCAGGTTTTGGGCAGGACTGGCGTGGCTTCCATGTGTAGGCTATATCANTTCATCTTTTCATGCATTCGAAGACATCGAAAACTAATGATGTGGAAGTTTAACAGAAGCATTTCCTTTGCCTGGGTGTGCCCCAACAAGTCTGGCCTGGTGGTTAAAGGGTAGCTAACTTGCAGGTTTTGGGCAGGACTGGCGTGGCTTCCATGTGTAGGCTATATCATATGACCAGTAACAAATTGTGCTGGCAGTGTGGGTCTTGATAATCTTAATCCTCACAAGTAAACCAGGAACACCCCAGAACAGCCCCAGGAGCAATCACAGCATGTCCCACAGAAGGGTGATAGGCAACCTAAAGAACTGTTATCTCCCACCTCCGAACTCCTCTCCCGGCCATCTCTTCTTTCAGTTCTCTGCTATATGTGATACATGTCTTGTGGCTCTTGGCCAGAAGGAAGATTTGTTACATATCCCATCAGTTCAGAGAAGTTACTGTGCTACTAAATGCTTTTTTGGTTTGTCCTGCGCTATGTAACATACAGGAAGTTTTTACCTTTTATTTTTCTCCTTACAAGATCTCTAGGTATTTACATCCTTATTGAGCTCTTGGGAATAGAGATCATCTTTTCTCATGCTTGGACAATTCCTAGCTCAATATAGCAAAATCTTTTAAAATATTAATAACGTGAATTATTACTAATAGCAAAGTCCTGTGGCTTAGTAAAGGCTCATAACTTACAGTTTAAGAAAGTAACATGAGGGAAAAGAAAAAAATCCTTTTTAAAAATTAAACAGTCACCAAATCAAATATAATCAGCATAGCTGCTGAATGAGGGTCCTGACTTTAAGACTCCAAGCAAGAGTGTGACCACTTGGGTCAAACTCTACATTTACAGGTCTAAATTACAAGCTAAACAGGGATTTAGCTCCATTAGCCAACCAAAGACGTAAGAGTATAAAGACTTATATAGTCAGGATATGTGAACTGAGGTTGAGGGGTTTATTATTCTAATTAGGAATAGGAAAATTCTTATTCCATTTAGTAATTGAAACAATACACATTCTACCATCTAATTACATTTGACATTTTCAAGGTGTTGGGAGCTGAAGTCTATAATTACAGAACTACTGCTGCCTTAAGCAGAACACTCCATAAATATTCATATATTAAATAGCCAGTTATACTGTTTAGAAGGTTTTAGAAACGTTGGCTTTTTTTTAGAAATGTTAGACTTTTAGAAGACGCATTTTATATTTGTATTTTAAAAAAGATAGGAAGAAAAATGTCCTGTGGGATCTGACATACTGTATATAGCAAATTGACTATAAACCTATTCATTAGTATTCTAAGCAGTTACGTTGGAGATTCAGTCCTTTAGAATTATTTCTTTTCTTTTAGCAGAATGGCTAATTACAGTCAGAAATAATATGGGAGTCCTGTAGTGAAGGCATAAGACAGTAAAATGCAATTCTTATGATTCCTTGATTTTGTAATTAACAATAAAATTATAGCTTATGTACAGTATTTTAAGAAAAAAAAGTTATCCACGTCTTTTATTTTAGTGTCTCATAAAAAATATCGCTTCAATATCGCCTATTTTTGGTAGTTCAATATTGCAGTTTAAAACAGCTGCCTTCCTAAGAATACCTTAACCAAAACAGAGGTGGACTTGTGGGTAATGCAGAGCCTGTTGTNCGTACAGTATTTTAAGAAAAAAAAGTTATCCATGTCTTTTATTTTAGTGTCTCATAAAAAAATATCGCTTCAATATCGCCTATTTTTGGTAGTTCAATATTGCAATTTAAAACAGCTGCCTTCCTAAGAATACCTTAACCAAAACAGAGGTGGACTTGTGGGTAATGCAGAGCCTGTTGTTCAAGGAGAGGCTTTCCTTTTCTTGACATTAGCGAAATGGAAAAGTAAAAAATGAAGATGAAACTCTTGAGTGCGAGGTATTCCATGAGTCTGCCTGCTCTGTGTTTCCATTCTAGGAAATGAACCTTTGAGGACATCTAGATAAAAGGGCCTAATTTCTGAAAAGAAGGGTGATAGGCACTTTGCCTGTTTTGTCCATTTAGCTCATTGGAATAGGTTTGTATCCTGGTATAAGACACTTTGCCCCATGGGACCTGGACCTTGGCTAAGTCATTAGGTGTGACTTTGAAACGGTTAACAATAAAAGACATTGCAAATGTTTCAAGAGTTAAATGCTGTGCAGAAGCAAAGTTGCAATACTTGTGAGTTCAAATGTCGTGCAGAATTTCAGTGTCCCAGCAAGAGCAGCAGAGACTTGGGGGAAGCTCCCTGCGCACCAGGGCAGTGCGCATTGTGCAGCCTTCTGGCCGGGAGGCCTTCTCGCCCAAACAGCTCCACAGTCTCTGTGCAGGCAGAGGGGGAGAAAAGGGCACACAGTTCCACAACAATCTTAATTATTCCCAGAGTATGAAAACTTCAAGGAAGTCCTCTTTCATCCCTGTACATCTGTACAATGACTAGAAACAGTCAGGCCCATGTTGATTATTCATACATGCTTGCATCATGGTCAATCAAGGACTGCATCCAGCAGGAAGTGAGAAGTAGTATTATATAGTGCATCCAGCTAAAGAATTTAACTTCTTCCTGTGATGCCCAGGAAGCAGGAGTCGATTTGCTTACATCGTATATAATTACTCCACGAATATTATATGTCAGATTATATAATAGCTATATATTATGTATTCACATAATATGTTAGATATTGTGTATGTTATCTGCTATATATAATATGTATGTGTAATACAGTATGTGAGTGCACATATACATGTATGTTTGGGTTATAGATACACACACAGTGAAGGAAACTTACTAGATGCCCGGTGTTATTTTTGTAATGCTCATTGCACTTAGGGATGCCAGTACACATTCTCTCCCTTTCTACAGGATCACAGCCTCTATACTATGCGGCATTACAATGCAATCAACTTGAACACAGATAACCAGACATGCAAAATTCTGCTATTCTCCACCTTCTGCAAATTTTGCTTAGAACACTTTGAAGATACAACTCACCCTCTTCAAATCTGTCCTTCAGCACATCAAAGATAACTAAACGAGTTGTATTAAAAAATGTTTCAGTGAAATTTACCTAGAACCCTCCTTCTTTGACAACTCAGAGTTACGTTTTATGCACAGAAAGTCTGCATTTTAAAAGCCCAGTGGTTAAAAGTCTGAAAATGGCCAGTTAATTCAAGAAACCATTGTCCCTCTGCCATATATAACAGGTTTTATTAATCATTTTTCCACTGTACATATTTATCCTGTTTTACTTCTGCTTTTTTATTCCATTGTAGAATAGAATGAATGACACTGATTTTAATAAATTATTTCCGTAAATGTGTACTGAACATTGCAAGAATAATATAATCTAAGTATGCCCGAAGGTATGTTAGGACAATCCCTATTTCTCATGATGTGAGGTGCTTGATATAAAAGAGGAGGGTTTTTTCTCAAGAGATGTGATACAGCCTTATCCGATTTTTATTATTTTACCTAAGTGAATCTATTTAGTAGTTGCAAGCTTTTACTTTTCAGCTGCAGCTAACAGTGAGGAAAAGTTGATGCGATAGCCATCTTAACAAGAAAATAAGAAAAGGAAACACATGGGCAGTTCGTATCATATTATCCATAGGTACCTTCATCCCAGTAGACACAGGGGAGGAGTCATTGCGTCTCAGTGGAGGAGCAGGCAGTTGTTCTAATGGTGCCTTGTTCAGTGAGGACTTTGGGAAATAACAAACAAAAACCATTTCTGAGCATTTACTAAGAGGATACAGAGCTGCTGGTCACCTCTGAATGCCCCGATGCCCACCCTGGGGGCAGGGCTGCCCTCTCTGTTCACTTACAAACCAATGGCTTCAAAATGCCTTTTCTGCTATTTCTCCTCTTGGATGGCTTCCTTCCACAGAGGCTTACTGGTTGAATCTGTGCTTTCAGGAGCCAGTGGCAAGCTGGGGTGAATTTATCCTCAGAGGGGCCAACTTCATTCTTAATAAATTACTGGAAGTAATTGCGAAGAGTAAAATCACTGAATAGCTAGAGCATAAAAGAATTGTGAACCATAGTCATCATGGTTCGAAACAGACTGAGTCTTGCCAAAGTTAATTGCTTTCTTGATAGAATTACAAAATGAATGTGTGAAGGCAGAACACTATATTATCGCGGATTTAGCTTCTAGAGAAGCACTGGATAGTGTTTTTCATAACTGTTAATTTGAAGCTTAATGCAAACTGGGTTTGATACAAACACTGTCATATACGTGACAGAGAGTTGCTAAAGGACCTAAAGGGGGGGGGTGGGTGAACAGCAGAATGGAGAGGCCCCACATGGGACACTGCAGTCCTGATCCTTCCTTAAAAAAAAAAAAAAGAATCAAAGTTTGTCTATTAATGATTCATAGATGAAAAGACTAAATTGTGTGGGCTGAAGATTGGATTGGGTGTTTTGACTAGCTTGGTAGGCAACAGGGTTATTTGATATCAACTGAATAGTATTATATGTCTAGAGAATTAATTACTTAAAGATGGCAGAATGGACATGACAAGGAGCAGTGAGATACAAATAGCAAACATCACAGAGATTTATTAACAGACTATGTTGTCTTTGAAAAAACATTGCTATTCCATCTCCAATCAGTAATTTCTTGCTTTCTTCTCTTCTAGTTGCCCATATTGGCATCTTCTGTTGTTAGCCTGTATTTTCTTGAACTTACTGATGTCTTCAAGCCAGTTCACTCTGGTTTTAATTGCTATGACAAGAGTCTGAGTATGCCATACATTGAACCTACACAAGAGTCTGTTCCCTTCTTGATGTTGCTTAGTCTGGTTTTTGCTGGACCGTCAATTACGGTAAGTTTGAGGTGTCACTGTCACTTATTAAATATTTTGAACTGAATCTCAGCTAGCATAAAGAAAATAGCTCCTTTGATTTCAGTTAGGCTGCAGAGTGTCATCCAGGCTAATTACTTTAGGATTTTAAATTCATCTTTTATTCTTCTATAACAGAAGGAGGCACACTTCTTAAAACATTCCCTGTAGCACTTCAGCTAGCTGTACTATCCTGATTGTGGGCATTAATGTTAAGAAACAGCATCTACAGTTGGGTGAGAATAGCTTGAATCATTCTGTTATGCTGTAGAAATATTTGAACTTTTACAGACAGGACATCTCCTTACTCTGAGATACACCAAAAATTCAAAATTTTGTTGGACATGGAAGCCTTTCATTTACAGCCCTGAACATGCCACTTCTGTTAGAACTAGCTTTATTCAGTGAGGAAGTGTATTAACCGTGTCAATGAAATGAATTACACTTTCCCAGATAGAACGGGGACTCCTCTAAATTGCGAGTTAGTCATTAAGAGCAGGCAAAAGGAGGCTGGTTTAATGAGTCACCCAAAGGCAGGAGATTATTTCAGCAGAACAGCGATGTTCTGTCAGAATATGAGCAGTTTGGTCACTATTTTACAGAAAAAAATAATGTAAATTGTCTGATACAGGTGATACATTGTCCCTGCTGGAATTCTTGTGTCAAATTAAAATGAAATCTTAAGGAATTTACCTTTATATATATACTAGAGGGAATTAATTGTGTCTGATTTTAGGCAGCTCAGACAAGAGCCTTGTTCTTACACCACTGCTGTTTGGCAAATGGAGAGAGAAATTCACCTTGGGTGGGTGATTCCATGCACCTAAAAAGCTGAAACGGTCTCTTCTATTCCCTGACAGCAATGACTGCGCGTCTTGGTTAGGCACTTCTCTAAGGCCAGCTGCAAATGTATTTGATGCCAGCTTCTCTGAATTCCTTTAAATTCAACCGGTTCGTTCCTTTTATAATACTAGCCAACTTGCAATTACAAAATCTATCAAATATGATGCTCATATAAAAATCAAGTGCTGTTCTCTCTTTGCTTTCCAGGATGGTTTTTTTTTTTAATTGAACTCTTGTACTGTGTTTGATTTTGGTTGCTTTAGAAACCATTTTTGAAGGATTTTGCACAACCATCAGGCTAAAAATTGTACTCATTTAGGAACTGGGAGCTAAGACTCTCAGTGTTCCTGGTGCAGACACTTGCAGCAAACACCAAATGCTCTGATAAAAACAAACTTGTTGGTATTGCAGTTTGGCTGGGTTTCTTAAGTTTAGACAATGTTTCTGATAACAACATAGTGGACTTTTCTGGAACAACCATAGAAGGAATCTGTATAGGCTCACTTGGGCCACAGTAGAGAGGTAAAAGCTGATTTTTACTTTGGAGAGTTTAAGTCAAGCCTAGGTAATATCAAACACCTTCAAATGAGATGAAAGATGCCCATTTTATTACAGAGTGTTTGTTAAGGGCTTTGATTACAGCTAAATTATTTCAGCATTGCATGACATTTTGCAATGGAAAATGTTATTCTTGCTTGCATCATTCTCCTACCAGCAGTACAGGCAACTAACCAAAACCATAGCATGTGAGGAACTCAAACCCACACTTGACCATAACAATCAAACATAAGATCGGTAAAGAAAGTAAATCCTGAAGCTTCAACTACTTAAAAGCTGCAGGCCTTAGGAAGGTGTAGTTGTATGAGGCAGAAGGTCATCAAGACTCAATAAAATACAGGTATGATTAAGCTACATTTTAAATATTACCACAGAGTGTAAATAAGAAAAAAAAAAAAAAGGCGGGGGGGGGGGGTTGGGGGGGGGAGACAAGCAAATTCTGGTCTCAATTCCTCCTTAAGACCTTATATAAATATTAGAACTTAATTTATTTCTATATTATTTTTGTTGATATACTCAGTTTTTCCCAAGACTGGAGAACATACTGAGTTTATTCATGTTAGAGTAATTTTTTTTAGAAAAAAATCTAGCATTTTGTAATTTATTTTCCTAAGCCATTATTACAGAAGGATCTGTGTGGATTTGGGACTTTATGTTTTGGGTTTTTTCTTTGGGTTTTTTTGCTCATTATTAGTGAGCAGCAACTGCTTTTAACCAGGTCTGTTCTGTAGCCCTGAAGTGCTACAGAAAATTACTACCTGTATTATTGACACACGTCTTATAGCTTGTGGCATATATGACATTTTCTATATGTATTCATAAACCACAGGAGACTTCAGTGTGGAACAACTGGACTTGTATGAAATTATCAACATGGGTATTTTGTGTCTGGAATATAGATATGCCTGAATTGCAACATGACTTCTATAAGAACTCTGAATCTGATCCTCTGACATATTTTCTCTCTAGTTATTCATTCAAAAATGTTAGTACTAGTTATTTAGTCGTATCAGTGTAGGTTCAAACCCTTATCAGCCACAGACTAAAAACCTATTTAAAGATAACAATGTGCTTTCTAGCAGAGATCACCAGGAAATTAGATCACATTGATTTGGGAAATCAGTTTGCAAGGAGAGAAATTCACTGCTGGCAGTTTCAGT
Source organism: Steatornis caripensis (assembly GCA_013398225.1). NCBI lineage: Eukaryota > Metazoa > Chordata > Aves > Caprimulgiformes > Steatornithidae > Steatornis > Steatornis caripensis. The sequence continues at coordinate 734,695 of VZSC01001438.1, forward strand.
GCTGTGCCTCCTCTACTGTGGGAGTTTGTTTCCTTGGAAATACCAGCCTCTGAATTTTCCTTGACATAGGCCTTCCCGTTTCCCAATTCTCTCCTCTATCACAGAAGCTAATCCATCTCTCTGGTGTTTTTCCCTGTGCCAGACATTCCCTAGGGCTTGGCTAAAAATTATTAGAGTTTCTCTGTTTCTAAAGTTTGAAATACTACTGATTTCTCCAGGAAGTTTCAGCTGTAAATTGATCAAATGGAGACAGATAATAGTGACCATAGTTCTCATCTAATTAAAATTCTTTAAATAACCCTTACCACTGACTTTTGCATGTAATGAGACAACCTTCACTACTTCAATTTTTCTGGGAAAGAAAGGAAACTACAATTTATTAAACCTTTAGCTAAAAACGAGACTAAGCTTGTCCATTGTATCCCCCTTCCCCTAGGGTGAGGGGTCTTAGCATGCACAAAATTCACTGGTAATTACAGCAGAGTCAGCATAACTCAGATGCTTTAGCATCTCATTGCATCGTAAGCTTTGTGCATTGCATGTATTAGTTTTCAATGGATCTGTGGATAGACAAGGTGAATCTCCTCGTAGTGGTGGTAACTGCCTCATTAATTTCAATATTTCAACCCAACCCTTATTCTAAACCCTGTACAAGCTCTGTACAGATTTCCAAGTTGTTGCACTATTTAAGAGGGAAAACAATCAAACCTGAGACTGCAAATGTATAAATGGATCTGGATTTTCCAGCAAGTAACACCATTTTTCATTTATGTTCTTCTCTTTATTTTTATTATAAACTCTTGTGTAGGGCTTCAGTCATAATCTGTTTCGCTTGATGTGTTCGGAAGGACTGTAAGGACAGAACTTTTTCTACTGCCGTGGATCTGGTTGAAACTCGAGCCAAATTAAACAAATACAGAAGAGCAGGCTGCCACTTAATTAGAAGCTGCTAGGGATTGCTAGGCTTGAGGCCAAGACTGAGTGCTAAAACCACCTCTGGAGCACTAAGGTATTGCAGTAGCTCTGGATTATTTTGAAGGCGAGATTTTCTAATTGTTACTCTTTTGTTGTAGAAGAATCAAATTTCAGCTGTGGATCAAGACCCCAATTCCACTGAGCACTGCATGCCACTTGCATTTAATTTCAGTGCCACCTTGTTGCCTGCCCTCACTCAGGCTAAGTTGCGTTACTGAATGTTTACATATGGATACAAATCTTTCAAAGACAAGTACATGTCGGTGGATGACATTGGTTGTAGTATAGTTATATTTCAGCCCTTTAAATTCAATCAGTGTCTTCAGAGTAACTGCTACATTTAATTTAACGGCTCCTTTGTCATTGCAGATAATGATAGGAGAAGGAATTCTCTACTGTTGCCTGTCCAAAAGAAGAAATGGGATTGGAACAGAGGCCAATATTAATGCAGGAGGATGCAACTTCAATTCTTTTCTTAGAAGAGCTGTCAGATTTGTTGGTGGGTTTCAAATGTTAGTCACAAAGAAGAGCTTTCCATATACAGTCAATTTTCACCATGCAGGTTTCCATCTCTGAAACAGCCTTTCAGAACAGTACAGGGCTGTCACTGGCATAGATCTTCCTCTGCCAGAAAATGCAAGAAGAAGCTGTCAAATGGAGCGACAGAGCAGCTCCATACTCAGTAATGCAGTGTCTACATTCTTCGTTTTCCCTTTTCTCCTCTGTACTATTGTCAGCGTTTCTAAATGTATTCTTATTTATTATTCATTTATTTTAATTATTTGACATTAATATTCCATTTATTTATTATTATTTATTAATATTTGGTTTTCCTTCTCTGCCTACCTTGAGCTGGCTTCCTTTTAATGGCTTCAGTGTGTAGTTTCCCCTGCCAGTCTTTAGTGCGGCTGAATCCTTTAGTAAGGATTCAACCCACCTGACACCGAATTCAGCATGACAATAAAAACTTGTCAGAAACTGTCGGTAGGTTTGACATTCTTTTTCTGGGATGTGTTTTATCTGTCTCTTGAAAAAGGACTAGCATCTGGCAACCTGAGGTAGAGAGGAAAGTGTTGAATTGTTTTATCTTACTTTGTTTAAATTGTCATTTATGAAAACTGACCTTGAAAAGGCAACTGGACTTTGTCCCCCTTCTTACAGTTAATTTCCTCTACCAACGAGTGGCTAAAGGGAAGGTTTTCTCTGTTCCAGAAATCTTTCATTAGAGAGGGCAGCCTAGGCAAAGACAACCTGCAGGACAGCAGACTGAAAACCTGGCAGGAGGGCTGTACACTAGGTTTCTGTAGTCTGGCGGGCAGGGAGGTAATGACAGGAGAGATTATAGTCTATGACCAGTAAAGCATCCTCTTAACAGCAGCAGTTAGGAAGTGAGCAGAGGGGACGGTAGATTACAACATCAGCAAGGAGGACTGTAAAGATACCCCATGCTCTCCCCTTCTCCTCCTGTATGACATCCCATTCAATAACCAAAAAAGACAAGCTCAAAGATGCACGAATTTCATTCTTGATTTGTACTCTGAATTTGCAGATTACTTCATATTTTAATGACTTTAGCATTCTTTCAATTTTAAGATGAAAAATAAATTTATTTATACAAATACAAGTAGGGAATTAGAGGTGAATCATTAGGGTCAAGCAGTTGAAAATGCTCAGTAAAACAATTGCGTTTACTTCCACTGCCTTGTGAATTTGGCATTATTAACCAGACCAAAACATTGATCAGTTGCCAAAAAGACTTAAATATTTGGACTCATGGCAAGGACTTGGTACTCAAGAAATATCAGAGGTGTGTAGGTAGCCAAAGTTATTGCCATCTGATGAGTAAAAAAGAGCAGTGATCTAATGGACAGCTGTCAATGTTATTAAAAGCCTGGATCCCGTGGGCAAGTCCAAGGACTGGTTGAGAGCATACGCTCTCCTGAAGTAGTTGGCTGTACTTTAGTCAGTTCGGAAAACTGTTTTCCAGACTGAAGCAGCTTAAGGTAGTTCACTTTTATGAAAAGATGTTGGAGGACATCACACCATCAAAATGAAATGTTAAGTATCAACAGGAAGAAAACAAGCATAAATAATCTTAATTTTTCACATTAAAGAATTCAGCTTTGCAGTAAGCTTTCATTTAAAAAACCCCATCTTATTCTTCAGTTAAATTCTCTCAAGTCCAATGACACAAGCCACCAGAATTCCATTGAATGTATTTTGTCACTATGAATTAATCTAATTTATGCATATAATAAAGTTAACAAGCTCTACTGATTTCTTTCCTAGGTGTTCATGTGTTTGGTCTTTGTTCTACTGCTCTTGTTACTGATATTATACAGCTATCAACAGGATATCAGGCACCATATTTCCTGACTGTTTGCAAGCCTAACTATACATCCTTAAATGTGTCCTGCTCAGAGAATTCATATGTTGTGGAAGATATTTGCTCAGGAGCTGATCTCAATATTATCAATGCTGGAAGGTTGGTTCTATCCTTCATTGTGTACATTTTTAAGTATTCATTTTATTTTTTATTTTCTGTCCCAGTTTCAATATTTTTTATAGTTAAAGTCTGAATGAGTTTTGTCAGGTTTTTATAGCAAAAGTGAGAGCGTAAGTGTCTTTTTTGTGATGTTCTATTTTCTATGCAAAGATAGTAGGCCAGCAGTGGGCTTTGGAAGACTTTGTCAGATTTTGAAGCACAGTCGTCAGTAGCTAGTTATTTTCCCTCCTTCAAAGGAGACAACTTCCTATACAATTATTAATAGGTATAGCTTCTACTGCTTTTCCTGGTTGAATCTAGGTAAGTTCCCCATAACACACAGGGGAAGAAGTCACCCGAGTACTTTACCTGAGACCTCTATAGAGCATACATTACTGTTCTGGCATTTTGGTCTTAGTTTGTGAGGCCTGAATTTGGGATTTGTTGGAAGAGTTTATTTGTTTTGTGTCTCTAGTTGATTGAGTTTTTTATATTGACAGCGTTGGAAAAAATCCCTTTATTAGAGGAAAGACCACAACAGTGCAAAATCTTTGTGTTCACAAACACATGCCTGTTCTTTCATGGTATTTCTAACTGGTGGTTTATCTTCGTTGATCGTTTAGTCTTTAGCCTCCCTACTTAGATAGCCAGAAGAGGAATTAATGCTGTTTATAATAGCAGGTTTTGGACATGCATGTCAGTCAAGTTGAGATATAAACCAGACTATATATCTTATTTTAAACAAGCTCTTACAAGCTCTACTGGTGACAGGTCATCATTTGAACAATGATGACACAGATTTAACACAAGATTTAACACAGATTTAAAAAAGGAATGTGAAGGTATAAGTCAGTAAGTTGTACTATTCTAGTACATCTGCTACTCATTAGTTCAAGGGCTTCATTAATATGAAGTGTCCTAAATATAAGGACTACACTACAGAGAAATCATGAAGCTCTTCACTGAATATAATAGTAGTCTTCCATATCTTTACCACACCAGGTTAACTGTTACTGCCTGTTAGTCATTGAATGTTTGAATGTTTTGCAGACCTTCAAAATTTTGATGCTTTTTAAAATCTCTTGCTCTCCAAAAAAGTTACAGGAAAATTATAGAATGCTTGAAATGACTACAGTTTCTGTCTCTGACTCAGCTGCATCATTTCTCTGTGTACCTGGTTAGTAGACATGAAGCTGTGTTACCTCTCTCACGACCACTTCACTAAAGTTTGCACTCCTTTCTTGTTCTGTATGCAACCCCAGATGCTAGCTTCTGTTTTAACTTTATGCCTCATGGCATTACATTTTTGTCACATGGATATTATTAAAATGTTGTGTCTATATATTAAGGCACCTCTCCCTCAGTTTGTTTGCTTTTCCATGTATTTCAATGGTCGACACACTTGGGAATAATGAAATTATTCACTTCGTAAGTATCTTCCAGCAAATCTCATAATCTGTCTCCATTCACTGGGACAAACCAATTTCACTGATGTTTAAAGACCCTCAATTATTTGATGTATTTGGTCTTAAATACATCTAGTGGGCTAAGACTCATAGCTAGCATTGATTAATTTGCCATATTTTTTCAGTTTATATATGTAGGCATGATCTGGAGCTGGAATGAAGGACTGTAGCTCTATTTGGCCCAAATAATTTGATAACAATAATTTTAGTGAAAGGCATATCCAGAATTACTCTATCAGCCTTCACCTCACTGTCTCTTTTCCCATAATCATTTGCTGGTACTGGGATACTGCCACTGAAGCCTGATGCTTGCAAACAGTGCCTTGCACCTACATGGTGTCCCAGCAAAATCAGTGTAGCTTTACATATAAGCAGGCAGAAAAATTTTCATGATTATATCATCTCCTTCGTTTCATTATCATCTCGGATATGATGCCTACTGCTCTGAATTGACTGCCTGTAGCCATTCCAAAACCACTGATCATTCCCAAGTTTAAATATCATCACTTCCAAAACCCAGTTAAATTAGTTGTAACGTAGTAAGTCTAAGCAATTAGGTTTTGTGTGTTTCTGTTTCCTTAGGAAGATGACCTCATACTGATATCTCACATTTATTCCCATCATTGAGGATACATTTGATGATCTGTAATATTCTGGCACCACCCTCAGTTTCCCCTTAATTTTACTGCATTTTTCCTTTATTAAATTGTTGCTTCTTTATGCCTATCTCAACTTCACCAAAGCGATCAGCACATACCACTGGTTCAATATTTCTTTGAGTCATCTACTATAGGAGTTATGGTATAACTTCTCCAGCCCGGGAGGTTAGTTTGACTTCAGTAATTTCAGCTTGTAATGTACTTGTTCTTCTGAGATTGCTAATGACCTTCATTTTTTATTTGTACTTCCCAGAAACTTTGGCTCCAGAGATTTGCCTCTAGACTCCCCTATGAAGAGTATAGAGAGGAACACATAATCACCCAGTTGATTATACGAAATAATTTTCTGCAACATCCCCAAATATCCAGTGGTCTCCTTTGTCCATCTTTTCCTCTATTTATCTTCAAAGAGCCTTTTCAGTCATTTCTATTCATATTTCCAGTGAGTTCTCTATCCTCTATCATTTCTGATGTTCTGACTCAGTATGACTCTCTCTCTCAGTGTGACTCTTTCCCATCCTTGTTCCCCCTCCACATAGCCTCGTGCATTTAGAGTGATATGTTGTCATCTGAGTTCAGAACATGTTTCCTTTGAGACCTTTGTTCACCTTTTCAATACAGAGCCATACCAAAAGGCTACATATTTTTAGCTTGAATTATTTTCATTTTAGATTAAAAGATAACAAATAGAGGAACAAAAGCAGTTTCACCATTAGAGAGTACACAGAGTGCATTTAGTCTGTAACATGCTGTGCTTGCCCTGAAAGCATATGAATGGGAAATAGAATAACGAGAAAATTGACTGTAGCATAGTGACACACCTTATATACTGTAAAAATGCCATCAAATTAAGTTTGAGTTCTGAATGGTACTAAAGTTCAGAGAACCAAATCTACACATTAGCTCCCCAGAGACTGTAGGTAGAGCTATGCTTCCACTAAAACCTGCACAGGGTAAAGGAGCTGATTAGCTATGATAAACGTTTACATTTTTTTCATGTCTTTCTCCTCCTGTCCTGAACCCTGAACTTGTTCCCCAGGGATACTATTTGTGAAAGGTTTGTTCAAGGAGGGGAGAAAGAAAAGAAAAGAAAAATAAAAGAAGAAGAAGTAGTTAGGTCTGTCTTTAGAAACCGAAAAGGAATCATGCTGATTTCAACTTGGCTGGAGTCGTGAACCTGCTGGAGCCATGGGCTCAAATTCAGGTCAGCAGTGTGGCATTCACATTGAACTGCATACACACATTGAATTGCCAATGAATTATTTAGAACAGACAAGGCAAAATGCATGGGAAAGAATTTAGAAAGCAGACGCTGCTGCTTTGCAGAAAAATATCTTTGTCTAAAGGTAAAGGACTATGTTTCAGTCTTTGCTGTTTTAGACTAGCTAACTCAGGTGCTGCTAGGAACATGGCTGTACATGGAGCCCAGTTAGGGTGGCAAGGCCCGTCAGTGAAGTGGAATGATTGTTCAAGTATTTATCCCAAGCTGAGCTTTCTCAGGTGAAGGTCACTGCTGCGGCTACAAGATAGCCATACACCAAGACAGCCAGCAGATTACATTACATTACATGTCCATGCCATTTTAAGGAGATAAATGTACAGATATAACTGCTACACATCTTCACTGCATCTTACTCGCTTCTAGAGCTCAGAGGTCATAAAAGTATTTTAGGGCTTCTGCAAGCTACAAACTACATGTCTGCCATAGAACAGGTGTTACCAAATCCACCCCCAGCTAAGTTTTTCCCTGGACTGTGTAAAAATCCCTCCTTCATGTTCCCATCACTTTTCTTTTGTTGTTTTTAGAGGATTGAAATGGGTCTATAAGAAGAATAATGTTAAAATGTTAGAGGGCCTCATGCGATGGTTCTGTGTAGTTGCTACTTACACAAAACCTCCTTTTCTTGGTCAGAGAAGTAGAAGCTAAGCTGTCACTTTTAATTTTCACATCTGTGCTTCTTGACTCAAAACCCAGTCCACATCATTCAAGGCTCCAGGTTTTCAATGGGAGCAGAAGGCCCTCGGGAATTTCAAAAATAGACCTGATACTGCCTATTGTCTCACACGGTTTGGACATGCTTTCATTTACCTTCTTGTCCCGGGCTTCAGGAAGGGGCCTGGTAACACTTAAAATGCCCTCTCCATGTTCTTGTGCTCCATTCACTCCTATCATGTTATAAACTGCTGAAATATAAAAAGTAAACCTGAAGACACAGCAAATAAAGATGTACTTTGCCTCTCTGAGAAGAATGTCACCCTGTCATTCCCCCACCAAAGATGATGAATTCAGTTGCTGAAGTTAGGGCCTGATTATCAAAGCGTATGAGTCCTTACTTTGAGAAGAGTCCAAGTGAAGTCAGTGAGAATAATCATAAGATCAAGATTCATACATTAAATAAGTTGTATAATTAGGTACTTACTGGAAAGTTATTATGGAAATCTATTTATAAAAATAAATGTATAGATATTTTTCTCAATCAAGCATTCAGTCTTTAGCTTGTTCCCCCTCTTCTCGTAGTACACACACTTTTCTTAGTACACAAGAAGGATTTCATGCTAAATACTTACTTCAAAACAAAGGCATTTCATTAACATTGGTCCTTTCTCCAGATTATAGAAAAGAAATTTAGAAATTAAATGTTACTGATGGATCATGTATTGCTTAGGAAGTGTAAGCTGAAAATGACTGTACCACCTAGTGTTTTTTTCAAGTGAACACTAGCACAGTGTATTTGAACTGAGAAGCATAATTTGAGTGTCCTTCCTTGGCAGAAAGTCATTCCCTTCTCAACATGCCACCCTGGCAGCCTTTGCAGCAGTGTACATTTCGGTGAGTAACCAGCTCCGTTCATTTTCATTTATACAAGATGAAAGACAGAAAGTCATTTGCTGTATATTGTAAAGTGACGTGTTGCCTGGATATCCTGGATGGATGCAAGTTTTTGTCCTCCCAGTTTGAAAGCAAAATAAAACTACTAACAGCTACAATAAAAACAGCTCTGTTAAGAATACAGAAAAGATTCGACTACTTCACATCCTTTGTTAAGAAGCAACAAAAAGTGTAACATTAATGTATATTTGATGCATGATATTATTCACATAGAAAATGCAGTGTCTTACAGGGTGATATTTTAACTTACCATTCAAATTAACCTTTATGTGTTCTGCCTTTTCTTTATTGCTGTCTTCATTTGACTTGCTGCTTTTAAACTTGAGGCGTTAAGGAACAAACATTTATGTGATGTAGTTTCATTTGACCTCCATGGAATTGCAGCATGGATGAACTGGCACAATTACTCCCAGAGGCCTCCAAAGGTGCTACTGCAAAGCAAGTGAATAAAACCCACCAGTAACCAGCAGGGAATTGTAGGACATGCTGCAGTGATCACAGCTGATTTTCCACATCTGACCAATGACATTTCCTCAGTATGGGCTACAGTGTTTGTAGGAGTGACCACTTACTTGGTGTTTGGTTTGTTGGGTGGTTTTTTTTAAAAAAAGTAATTCCATAATTCATGCTGTAAAAATCAGAGGAAAACAACAATACCAACCAGTCAATCAAATTAGATAATGGAATTGTGCTGGGAGCTTGCCAGTATTTATGCTGCCCAGGGAAAGGCCAAAATTTTGAATAATACTGATGAACCACCTCCACTTAATTTTTGTGACCTCCCTCCCTGACACCATGGCCTCTAGTTGAGAAGTGGGTCTCTAAAGCATCTGGTGGTAGCTGTTGTTAGAACAGGTGATTGCTTTAATCTGGCATGACATCTGGCTTCTGTGCTTCAGAAGTGGCGGCTCCTCAGTCACATTTACAGAACGTTTAGGCTCTGACTGTGAACAGTATTTAGGCATAAAATCCTTATCCTAATTGATGGCAATAAGCAACACTGCCTATGTTTTTTGAAATCCATTCCTTGTGATTTCAGATCTTCCTACAGTAAGTGAGCAAATTTTAACAGGGCTGTAAAATAAAGTTAAACTGATTATTTGCAATATTACTGTGTAGTAGTGATCTATGTGTGAAAGAAACATTGAATGTTAGAAATTAATATCCTCTTAGGTAAATTTAAGTTTCTTCAACTGCTTCTTCATGTCTTTCTTTTTTCAAGATGTACTTCAATTCTACGTTAACAGACTCCTCAAAACTTCTGAAACCACTCTTGGTCTTTGCTTTTATTATCTGTGGAATTATATGTGGTCTGACTCGTATCACCCAGTATAAGAATCACCCAGTTGATGTTTACTGTGGCTTTCTCATAGGAGGAGGAATTGCTCTCTATTTGGTAAATATCATATACATGTAGTTAAGTTTTAGCAAATAAAACTGATAAGGCTGTAATAAGACTACTGGTATTTTTTATGAAAACCTTTCATCATGCTCACATGCCATCATTAAAACTATAGTCAAAATGTGTTGAAGATGATGATGCTGGGGTAATCACTTTAAAAATAAACAGAAAAAAGCAAATATGTATTTCAATTTAAAGTGCCATAACAGTGCACAAGGTGGTATATACAATCTAGCACTGTATACAGAAACAGCTCTAACATTATGTCCTTCATTAAATGCTTAAAGATACTCATCTTTTCTACGCCACACTTGCAAGCGTATCACAAGAAAAATATTGGATCAATTGGTATTTGTTGACAGCCTGAGTTTATATTGCCAATATTAGCTTTATGATCTCAAAAAAATAGTTGAATTAATATGCAGCAACTTAGCTGAGTAAATTGCTGAACCTGCAAGAAATCAAAGGCAATATTACACCCTTGTGATTCTTTGGAGCTCTTGGGGAAATTACGCAGGGGAAATGGGATGCCCAAGTCAGGTTATTCCTGTGCTTTTCCTCTGTACTGTGTTGAAACAGATGGAGCACCTTGAAGGGTCCTGTAAGGGAGTATGTAGGATAGGCCTGTTTGCGTCTGTCAGTAGGAAGCTCATTAAGCATTTGCTTTTGCTTGCCGCTCTCAGTATGTCTCCAACATGACTGTTGCTGTCCTAGCTGTTCAGCAGTGTCAACACAGTGGCCTGTGAGCATTTTTGCTCGTGTGGACAGGTGAACAGAAGAGAACAGCCAGTGGTATGTTTTTGACCCCGAATGAGTCAATGATGAATTTTAGTATAATACTAAAATAAGCTCATGCCCTATCTCCCTTTTTGCTCTGATAAGATAATCTAAGGTACATGCAGATGGTCTACAAAGGTGATCGGGGGAAAATGGCTTTCACACTGGCAGAAGAAACAGCAGCTAGGGTAGGTAATAGAAACCCCATGAGCTATTAAAGTCAGTTTCTATGATTGCACTGTGAGCAGAAAGGCACTCTGTTGAGAATGTTATTTCAAATTGTTAAGTGTTGTAGACCTCATAAATGGAGCTGCTGTTCCCACATTTGAAATCCACAAACAAGTATGCTCTTCTCCATATACTGCTGCATGACAACATACATCAGAGGGTACATCGTCCTGGCTACTCACTAGCCAGTAAATCTGCCCTGAAAGCTACACACCAATAAGATGGGGGTGGGGGGAGGAAATAATGTGAAACTACAAATAACTCTGAATGGAGTGTAAACAACAAGTAACCTAAGTGACTGAGTCAGGTGTTTGACCGTTTCATGGAATATTCTCTCTCAGTGGAGTCTTTTTAAAATAACAGCATTTTACACTGAGTCGAATAAGAAAATGTTGTATAACTATATCTTGTTGCAGTTCTGCGCAGCTTAGAAAGTGATTGATTTAAAGCTGATAAATTGTTCTATCATGTAGATATTGTATTACATGGTTATTATGCAGTAGAAAGGGCAGAATCACAGAGCAGAGAACAACTCAAGCTGTAACAAGATTCAGTAAATCAGAGCAGACAGTAGTGTAGCTGTGAAATAGCTTTGCCTAGAGATTGCAAACATTTATTTTGTTATTTTTGTAACAAAACATTCTTTCTTCAGCTGTACCTGTTGCTTTATAAAATGAAGAAAACTGAAGGAGGCTAAATCTTTTCTTCAGCTATTTATTGCCATGAACTAACAAGAGTTATCCTACTGTGACTACTTAAGGCATGTCTAGATGTACCAGATTGAGGACAGAATTTGGAATAAGGATATACTGGTGAGGAAAGGAAAGTGAGCATACCCTGCCAGTTAAGCTGTACTAATTCTATCACTCAATATTTATTTAAAGACAGAAGAATATAATTAAAATACCTTAAAATGTCTCTTTTTTCCATAACTGATTGTTGATGCTTCTGTTCAAATATCAGGGCCTATATGCTGTGGGGAACTTCTTACCAAGTGACGACAATGTGTTTCACCCAAATTTTCACAGAGAACCTCTAAGGTCTTTGACAGACCTCAGTCAAGATGCCAACAGAATCCTGCCAGGTAAAAATGGTAGCAGCAGTGATGGCATTGTCTCTCACCGTACAGAAAGTATTCTGAATAGAAACCACAGAGATTCAGGGTCTCTGACCAATATCAAGAGAGCAAACGCTGATGTAGAAATAATAACACCACGAAGCCCAATGGGAAAGGAAAACATGGTTACTTTCAGCAACACTTTGCCAAGAGTCAACACACCATCCTTGGAAGATCCAGCGAGACGAAATGCAACAATACACGCATCAATGGATTCTGCCCGGTCCAAACAGCTGCTTTCCCAGTGGAAGAACAAGAACGAAAGTCGAAAGTTGTCACTGCAAGTAATAGAGACTGAATCTGGCCAGTCACCACCAAGGGCTATTGAAATGAGGTCAAGCTCCGAACCCTCCAGAGTGGGTGTAAATGGTGATCATCATGGCCCGACTGGCCAATACCTGAAAATTCAACCTGGCAGCGTACCAGGTTGTAACAACTCTGGTCTTTCTGGTGGGCCAAGGGTCTCTATTCAGTCACGTCCTGGCTCATCCCAGCTAGTGCATATTCCTGAAGAGACTCAGGAGAACGTGAACACATCGCCCAAAAGTAGTTCAGCTAGAGCGAAATGGCTGAAAGCTGCTGAGAAAAGCGTTGCTTGTAGAAGCAATAGCCAGCCAAGAATCATGCAAGTAATAGCCATGTCTAAGCAGCAAGGAGTGCTTCAGGGCAGTCCAAAGAGTTCAGAGGGAAGCACAGTCACCTGTACAGGAGCCATCAGATACAAAACCTTGACAGACCACGAGCCAAGTAGCATTGTCAGAGTTGAGGCCCATCCAGAAAATAACAGACCTGTAATTCAGATGCCATCAGAAGGTGAAGGAAGTGGGTCATGGAAATGGAAAGGTCCTGAAAAAGTCACCCTTCGTCAGACGTACGAGCTAAATGATCTTAACAGAGACTCTGAGAGCTGTGACTCCTTGAAAGACAGTTACGGGTCAGGTGACAGGAAAAGGAGCAACATAGATAACAGTGAGCATCACCATCATGGAATCACTACGATAAGAGTCACACCAGTGGAGGGAAGTGAGATTGGCTCAGAGACTCTGTCCATTTCTTCCAGCCGGGACTCAACACTTCGAAGAAAAGGTAATATCATTTTAATCCCTGAGAGAGGGAGCAGTCCAGAGAACACGAGAAACATCTTCTATAAAGGCACATCCCCCACACGAGCATACAAGGAATGAAAGGAGGCGTATCAGCTGGTCCGTACCACCACAAAGTAAACACATCTTGACACAGGTTCTGCTCTCTCTGTTTTGAGCTCATATTTACCTTTGATGTGCCAAATTATTGACCAGCAGCCCAACTCTTGTTGAACACTGCTGATGTGCAGCGTGCATGAGCCTGTGGAAAGCATGTGGTGGGGGGAAAAGCACAATGCTAGAACCTAACTAATGTGAACCGTTTTCGTGTAACTTGTTTCTTCAGACTCAAAACGTTTATCTGAGGGTGATGATGTCAATCAAAACAATGGTCTTGAACACAGACACTTTATTTCCTGAATGTGCCAACTTTTTATTTTATTTATATTTGTGTCCAAAATTGACTGAATTTTTCACAGCAAAGGCTGTGTCAGTGGTATATATTCACCTTTGCAGAATTTGCACCGAATCTTTAATACAGGATGGTGCTGATGATAACTTTACATGTTTTGAAAAATTGCGTACTTATTAGACTCTACAAACACATGACATATTGATGTGCAGTTACTTTAAAAGTAATATTGCTAATACTATGATGATGCTGGCTGCATTCATTTAGCGTAGGAAATATTTACAGCTTTGTTATAGTGGATCTGTCACATTCAAAGATTGCAACGGTTTTGTGTAGTTCTTTAAGATGTCTACTGCAACAAAAAATGTGTGGGTGACATTCCATTAGAATGGAATAACTATCTATTTTGAATAGTTTTGCTGCTACTGCTCAACTTTTGTTTAAGAACAGGTGCTACTAATGAAGAGGCTGCTTCTTAGTGGGCTAACTTGTAGAATTGTTTTAAATTATGTTTTTTAAGGGGTCTTTTAAAGTACTACAAGTAATTCAAATTTTACATTTTTAAACTTCTTATTCTGTCCTTCAGCAACCCTCCCATTTTTCTATTAGTTTTTAACCATATAATGCAGGACACCAATAACTGCAAGATGTACAAATGTGAAAGGTGAGCCATGAGTAAATAAAAATAAACGGCCGCTTTCCTGACCACCTTCCAAGGAGACAGTAATTAATATCATAGCTCACACTTAGAAGCAGTCATTCACCTCACTTGCTTAGCATGCCACAAGAACAATCACAAGTTTCACCCCAGTCACCATCATTTAGGGGATTTATGCTTCACTTTAAAAATGGAATGTCTTGGTATTGCAGAATCACTGAATGAGTGTTGCATTGTGTCACTACTACTGTTCACCTCCCTTGAAACACCCTCCAAAGTCTTCTTAAGCGTTATATTTTTTCCCACCACTGCCACTTAAGAATATGGAGAGTCTCTGCACCACAGAGAACACGGATTATTTTAATAAATAGAGCTTCAAATACAATGAAAAAACTTGCCTGCTAAAAATCTCCATTGCCAAAAATTGTTGAAAGGATAAGCTCTGAAAGGAATAAGCATAGCATGTCTTGGGCATGCTAGAAGAAATGCCTCATTACATTTGGCTCTGACTTAAAAAACTTAACTGTGAAGGAAGCCAGGGGCAGTGCTCGCCCAGTGCAGCTCCTCATTCTCTCCTAGATTATTTCCACCTGAAAGAGAACTACTGTCAGACAGCTCCCAGCTCCCCTGCTAGGAGAGGGGAGGGACTGGCTTCGCAGTCCCCTCGCTGAATAAGCAGTAGCACACAGGTCTGTTTTCTGGCTTCTTGAGGCGAGTGTTTTGCTCTAAGTCCTCTTCTGATTTAGGGTATCACAGAACCAGATACGTACTACATAGTCAGAACCTGTCTACAGACCCTACCCCACAGAACTCTGAGGAAAAGTCCACCCTAGCCCAGCCAAGTAGGAGGTAGAAGGAAAAATCATGCCATCCCAAGAAGATAAATAGCACAACACACATATAGACCAAAAAACCAAAAAACCCCACAAACCTCAAAACCAAAACAAAATCCCAAACCAACCCCAATCCTAAGATATTTCAGAAGTATGAGGATGGTGTTTGCTAATCCGTCTAGAAGAAGGGATTCAGATCCAATGGAAAGCTTTATATACCTTCCCAGTTTTACTGGTACTCCAGGCTTAGCTGAGTGCTGTCAGCCAACCCTGTCAAGCAATGCTTCCCTCACCTGCCCATCACCCAGTGCTGTGGAAGAGTGTTGGTCCTGAAGGAAATGACCACATTTTTCCTGCTAGTAATAGAAGGCGGCCCTATCATACATTTGACGATTGGGAGGAAGTATTCTGCAGGTTACGTGTAAGAAGCTAACCAGCAGGGTTGCAGCATATTGTGTATATTGAAGGCACAGTATGTTGAAGACATACTTTAAGGCACATTAGCTGGAAAAAATAATCATAGATGCTAGGGGGAAAAAAAAAGTATTTTTTTTAGAAATGTGTTCTCAGACTCTAGTAATTACAGGTCAGGATTTGTTTTTTTCTTTTTAAAAGGATGAATCTTTAGTCCTTGGTATTTAATATCAAATTTTGTACAAGGTTCCTAGGAATTACAAACACTTTGATTGTCATGAACAAAACCCTTTGGATTTAGTTTAGTCAAGGTACACGATAAAGCAGGTAGGATTAGCTTTAAAGGAATGGATAAGACACAATCACTGTTGGCCTGTCCATGCACGGAAATAAGATGCAATTGTTTGTTAGTTTGTAAGTGCAGGGGAAAAGAACATAAGTAGATGAACCTCAAAATAATGGAAAATTGAAATGGAGAATAATGGCAATAAAGCAAAGATTAGAAAATGTTCCCTCTGGCAATTTAGCTGTTTTGGAAACAGCAGGATTCCTGGTGGGAGTGTTTGTTCTTTATTCCTTGGTTTGAGTCAGATATATATTGGCTTATGTGTTGCTTTTATTACTCTAAAACTTGCTGCACTCTTTCAAGTGCAGTGTGATATTTTTCCTAAAGTTTCTTAACAAAGATTTTAAAACTCTTGTGTACTCATTGAAATTGTGTTCTTTACATAAATATTGATATATTCTTTTTTACTCGAAGTGCCAAAGGCTACTGTTTTTAATAATGGCTTATCAAATTATAT
Source organism: Steatornis caripensis (assembly GCA_013398225.1). Lineage (NCBI taxonomy): Eukaryota > Metazoa > Chordata > Aves > Caprimulgiformes > Steatornithidae > Steatornis > Steatornis caripensis. Next base: position 750,896 of record VZSC01001438.1, read on the forward strand.
TACGTTAGAGAGCAGAAATGTAATAATATATACATTGGAACTCAGACCTCTGCATGTATATTTGATAAGGAGCCTTTTGTAAAATTACTCTTTGTTTACATTCCACTGATACCTTAATTTAAAATTAATCAAATAAATTGACAGGTGACATCTTCTTAGTGTTCTGATTTTCTTACTTGCTAACAGGCACGAATTTCTTTGTTAGGCTGTGCTTTACTGAGAAAAGAAAATACTCAAAAATAAAATATGTTTTTAAATGAAAATTCTCTATATAAGGTATTGTGTTTAATAAAATGTTATGCAATGTTTTCAAATGGAAAAGAATTTGTAAATTGCTATAAATGTATTTTGTTAAATAAGTACAGATCAATGCTACTGTGTGAGTTTATTGTGCTAACATCATGAAAATAAAGATGCGATTCCTCATTGATGTTCAGTCATCTCTGTGGTGAAGCAGTCTCTCTCCCCTATCCCCAACCTATTTTTCAATATTAGGTACCTCATGATGTGTAAAAGTGGTCATCAGTGGGAAACCTCAAAATCTTGCGTAGTTGTAAGAAGTTATGAGGAACAGTGTCCAAACAAGCTTGTCTCTATCCAAAAAAACATTTTAGAAAAGAGAAAGCAAGTGAATTAGGAAATTTAGGCCATGTGAGGAGACATCTGCTACGTCATTCTGCAGGACCGGCTGCATCGCTAAGCCCCTGATGCCTCTAAACCACCTTGCTAGCGTTGGGTAGAGCTGCTGCGCACTGTGAGGCCCACCTTGGATTTGTGAATGAGAACGGGGCAGATGTCAGGGGCAAACCTGAGAAGGGCTCTCTGCAGTGGAAGAAGTTAGGATGCAGGAGTCATCAGATGACGGCAAGAGTGAAAAACATCACGCGTAGCAGCAGGCTGTCAAAAACGCTGTCTTATCTAGAAACCACACAAGGTATGTAACAGTAAACATTCTCCAAGTCTGTCTTGAAACACCCTGAAACAGGGGAAGCACCTGGAATGGAAGACACTGGTGTAGCTGAGGCATGCGTGGACCTTGCCAATGGCATAGTAAGGGCTACAGGGACTAGCAGGACCCCTGCAATACATGGCAGCAAGGCAAACTGACTCCGAGAAGCTTTCCCACGTGTGCCTGGGGCTTTGTGCAGGCTGCCACTTTGTAGTTAGTTGTCTGTCCTTCTAGCGGGTGACCTGCCTCTGCTGGGGTGGTGGAGGGACTGGGCAGCTGATGGTACTGCTGGCTCCAGCCAGGCACCGCACTGCCGAGTGGTACAGCAACCTTATACATACGCTGTGCTCCCAGCGAAGGCATGCTGGGGTCAGCTGGTGTCACCCTAAGCTGTGGTACAGATCCGTGTCACTTGACAATCCCTGTCCCAGGACTTCGACGACAATTTAAGATGGGAGCCCTTTGGCAAGAGAATCAGAAAACAGTATATTGTCTCAGAGATAAGGAAGCATACGTACAGTTGTGATACTGCTCTCTCTGCGGTGACTGAAGGAGCTCTCTGGTTGTGGCTGGGGCTGGAGCATGTCCTGACCCCACGGCATGAGTAGCCAGTTTCAGGAGAGGCCTCTCCTTTGGCCAGCAGCGGATGCTGGTGTGGCAGCAGGTTGTCTGCCGCAGCAAACTGCCTTGAATGAGGCTGTGCGAAGCCTGAGGGCTGGGGACCAAGGTTATGGTGTTCCACCCTCTGGGACACATACTGGTACCCTGGGAAAGCTACAGGCAGCAACGACACAGGTACGGCTCAGAGAGACTCTGGGAAGGAGAGCAAGAGAGTAAAACAGATCCCACGAGGCTACGACTGCTGAAAGCCCACATCTGGTAATCTGATGAGTTCTTGGGAAATGGCCCCTTCCATGGACTACAAAGGGGCCTAGACAATTAGTTCAAACATTTTAAAAGGCACATTTTAAACATCTGAAGTTAGGCTAAAAATTACATCCCCCTCTGAAGGGTACCTTTGATGTAGAGGTTAGATTAAAAAACTTGATCTAAGATGAGAAATTACTGACAAACCTTGTCTTACTCTCTTAGACCATTCTGGCTACAGCAACACTGTCACTAAATTAAGAGGTCACTGTGATCGAGATTGATAACTCTATCTAAGCATGCCAAGGTGTTTTCAGAAGTGTGATTAAACTGAAACTTAAATCTATTTTGTGCTGGGTTTTAAAAGAGCTTCAGAGGTCTTGATATAACAAGCCACACAAGACAAGATTGTGTCATAATCAGGTTGGTATAAATTTATGAAGACCTTTTATATGACAGGTCAGAGCACAGCTAATTTGGCAGGAACATTTAAAGCCATTACAACCCTGGTTCATAAAATGCTGAATTAAATCTCTTCACAAACCTTATAGCACATAATGTATCAAGCACTGGACAGAACTAAGAAGTGTCTCCATACTGCCCTCTCAAAATGAAAGTAAGGGAACTCCAGCTGCATACACGTGCATGCACACGCACACACACATAGCACAAAGTTAATGTGTTCAAGCCAGGCTTTAGAAAGAGAAAACTAAGCAGATGATTTAAATCAAGGAACAGATTGTGGCAAGGCTGCAAATACTCTCTCTAAATTTTTTCTGCTTGCCTGTAGTAATCTCTTCAGGAATTCCAAATATGCATAAAGACATCATTTGTTTATACCTCCCATAGAAGAAATCTGTTCCTCCAGTGCTTTGCCATAAAGGATAATAGGAAACTTGCACATTCCATGGCTTTGTGAGTACAGCCCTGCTAAAAAAGAGCTAAGATGAGAAGTCATCTAGAACTCAAGCAAGTCTGCTTGGACCTAGAAAGCACCTCTTACGCTTGAGAAAAAGAAGACAAAAACATTTTTTTTTTCTTCCCTAGGAAAATCTCCCTACCTTCAAAGGCCAGCTGTCATTCAGGTTTTTCCAACTGTATTACTTTTCCAGTGATCTTCAGAGAGAAATGAGAGTCATGGGGATTTGGGGATCTGTTAAGTCTCTGCAGCTACTAAATGATGCATAAGGGAAAGCTCTGCTCTCTCACCAAATCATTCAGAGGAGACTGGAGCATATCTAGTGCAATGTGATCAACAGAATTTGATTCTTTCCTGTTTCTGTTCCTGTTTCAAACTGAGCTTGTTGATTACAATGTCTGTTCCTACACTGTACTGAGGGCAGAAAACTAGCTCTGCTAAGAGATTAACATCACACAATTGGGAGCAATAGCTTTGCTCATTTTTACCTGTAAACTATATGACAATATAATCAACGCTTTGCAAACAACAGCCATATTTGAATTGTTCATAAAACTAACTGTAAGGTTTTTTTCAATTAGTACAGCCTGTGTTTATCAAAGTCTTCAGTATGCATTCTTCTGCTGTTCTCTCATATACACATTCATGTGATGTTCATTGCCTGAGCTGCATTACTCGCCCGGAGGGCCGGTCACCATGGAACTTGTTTGCTTTAGACCAGAAGAGGTGTGGATACTTAGCAGAGTGCTAGGTGCACACTTGTTTTATCAGAGCTGAAAAACCTGTTCCCAGGCACAAAAGAAATATTAGCTAAAAACTCTGCACAGCATCAGTTGCAGTCTCCTCTGGTACTTCTTATCCTTCTGTACAGTCTGAGACAATTATCTTCACTCTTATCAGAGCAGAGAGTTTTCACAGAACTGGTTCCAGCAACCTGTATCTCCTGACACTGAGAGTGCACCAGCCTGGAAGGGGAATAGTTGTAGGCTTTGGACACTTCTAGGTTTTATTTTCCTGAGAACTACCATGAGTCTGATGCCAAATTAATGCCTTGGTTTAGTACCAGACACAATGAGGTTTCCACCTTTTAATAATGAGCAGAAAAATGCAATAGAAGCATGTGATTTAAGCTGAGACTTTATATATCACATTCGGCTTGTTAATACAAAACAAAAGTGCCGTGAGCTCTGTATGCCTAACCGATTGCAGATCTTGTCCTTGTCCGTTCTGCTAAACCAAGGCAGACCATTGGAAGAGGTTTCTTAAAATGCTTTCATTTTTAACAAGATTTATGAAAGAGTCCTCCTTTCACTAACCTTTTTTATGATGCAAGTAGAAGAGTTCAGATACAAGTTAGCAAAAAAAAAAATATTACAACTTGCCCAAGAGAAGAAAATGAGTTAGGAGAAAGTTTAAGGTGCTTTACAAATGGAAGATTAAGCAGCACTTAACAAAGCACAAAATCATCATTTGTAAATTTGTACATGTCATGTACATCATTTGTAAATTTGTACATGTACATATCAAGTGGAGTAGGCAGATAATTAGCACAATCAGTGTTTTTCTTAATCCCTCTTCAGTTATTCATCAAATAACTGAAGACTGGGTCACTGTAAAACAATTAATTTCCTCCATAGCTAAGATACAAACTGTGCCTAGTTTACAAAGACCTCGAGCTCTTGTCATTGGGAGGTGGCCGGGGAAGAACCAAAGAAACTGATGAGAGCGTATTTTAATCTCTGAAGTGATACAAAAGCTACATGAATACTTTATGAGATTCAAGATCAAAAATTTGAAAAATTACAACAAGGAAGAAGAGTAGCTAATTCAACACTGGACACGGAACACAACTGAAAAACTTCAGAGCGCACGAGAGGAGCGTACTGCCAGGTGAAGCCCAGCACGGATTTGCAGCGAGGATGGTGAGTTGGGCAGTAGCAGTTCTGTGCCACTAAGCAGTGGTGTGTTGCTATAAAGAAAAACCGTAGAGAGACATGGCAAGAGATCTGCTGCCATAAAAACAAATGTAGCTGCTAGATGTACTGCATCATTGCTATCAGCAGTGTACCACGAACTGTATCTGACTTCCTTTGTTCGTTAAGAATTTCAAATCTGAAACAGATACATGATGATCAATTATTGCAAATAATACATCATAGCTGCACAGGCTGGGCATACTTTCTAACAGGACTTACTAACTAGTGGAAAACTGGACATGAAAAATTCTAAAAAATAAATATTGTATATAATTCAGAACCTTTAATCTGGTGTCCAGAGTGCTTTTCATCCTCAGAAAAATCAAAAAAACCTACGGTGCCTGATCCTTCATTTCTCACCCAGGCAATACCTCTATAGCAGTTACAGGGTGCTTTACTTGTGCAATTTTTGTATGTTTCCCACAGAATGAAGTTCGAATTCCATATTTCTAATGCAAGACCATCTCTCCCATTCCAGTCAGTGGTCCTTTCTTGTACATGAGGAATCCAACTGCCAGAACCATACACTAAAACACCGCACAACTCACCCTCTATTACAGCCAGTCTTGTACAAGTCTTGTAAAGACTCATCAGCTTGTTTCACCTGAAGTATGACTGCTTTACGTGGAATCAATGAACTCTTTGAAGAACTAAAAATAAGCCACTGTATAAATCACTGCAGAAACTGGACTCTAAGTTTACTTTTAGAAAAAAAAATAATGACAACAGTTCAAGGCTGAAATGTTATTTCTGTGTAGTCAGTATCAAATTATTCATGATTTTATAGTGAAGCACAAACGTACTTCTGCTTTCAAATTATGGCACCATGCAGCATTAGATTATCCAGAGAGAGTTTAGCATTGATATACAGCTGACACCTTGAATTCTGAGCCCACTTGAGTCTCACTTCCTTAAAAGGGGTTGACTACATGAAACAAATTAGTAGTATAAGAACTTACAGGGAGAGACGTAATATCTGTTATGTGTACTATATTTAGAGCACAAAGATGGCATTTGGTCAATGTTATAATCTCCTGCAACTGTATTAGTCTTTACTGAGTGCTGTCAATTCCTGGTAGAATTCTGATGGTATCACCTAAATGGGAAAAAAATGATATGTTTGAAAATTATTCAGTTTTGCTCTCTTTCGTAGACCAAAATAAGGTGTTCCATTTAAATGCACTCCTACATGGATTACACTGCATAATGGTACTCAGCAGCAGCAGCTCACACAGTAATGCTGCTTTGTATTAAAAGGCATGAATTAACCTTATGCAAACTGCAGTAATTGTTTCCTGCATTAATGAAAAGATCTTTCATCTTTCCAGAGCAGGAAATTCAATTGAATTAAGAAGCTATTAATCCAGAAGTTCAGATATTTGCAATGTTTACGCATCTCTGGTACCAATACCATAGAACAACCTATGCAAGCAGAAGCCTCTGGATATGAATTTCACAGATCTATCATGTTAAGCATAAAAGTGTTGAAAGTATTTTCAATCTAGGTCTTTTTAAGAAGAGATATACTTTCCAAATATGGAGGCAATACACATTTTTAGGTGTTTTGCTGAGCATCCCGTTTATTCTGGTGACTCTTCACCTTGATGAGAAAAGGGCTGCCTTTTGGCTCAGCAGTGTTGGTCTCTGGGAACGTACTATACTCTGTTGACTATATGGTCTCTACACTGAACACAAAGTTCAAATCTATGAGTCTTTTGCTCCTAACTGCCTGAAAGGAGTCTTAAAAAAGAAAACTCTTCTGCTTGGATTGGCCTTGTTTTTATTCCTTGACTTCTTGGTATATACCAGAGTAATCAGTACTAATTAAGAAGGTGAGACAAAAGGAGAGGTTGGTATATTGTATACTGTTTCTTTTCAAAGGGTCATCTACATGATCTTAAAAAAAAAAAGAGAGAGATGATGTAGTGGCTCTTGGTACAGTGAATACCCAGTTACAACGAACAAGATTCTTTAACTGTCATAGTGGATGTTAAAAATTTCTGCAACTCCGTACATTAGCAAATGTACTCAGCATTTTCAGGATCTGAATTCCACTGAATTGACTGGAACAAGATAAATCTGGAGGAAATTTATACTGTCAATTCAACACAAGCTTAAATAACCTCATACGTTGAAATCTACTGGGGAATCTTCCAGCTGCTGCTACCACTTACAGCTCTGCCCAGGTGAGCAATCCTGACATGACATGTCAAAATACGGCAGGCGCATGGACACATTTTTGATTGATGGGTGGATTAAATTAATTTCTAAAAGATTAAAAAATAAAAAGAAACAGTCCCTTGAAATGCCCAGAATTATTTTATAACTGCCAGTAAAAACCCAGATGCACTACCCTTAGTATGACTATGTAGAACATGTGGATTCACACAGGCTCAGTGCAGCCCTGGCACACCTTATTCCAGCACAAGTAGTCTGTGGGAGGCTCTGAGCTTTGCAAACTGTTAGCAATAAGAACCTGGGAAATGACAAACCTGGTGTAATAGCAGCAGGGGTCAGAGATGAACCAGCATGGAAATTGCTGACAAGCAGCAGAACAAGGACTAGAGGGGAAGACAACAACGTCTGGAAACCTTTGCTGTCTCCAGTTCCTTCCATTCTCCTGCAATGCTCTTATAAAAGTGGAAAGCCAGGTATTTTTAAAATTGTATAATATCTAGCACTCCTCCCATAGCTCTGATGCCATGTCCTAGTACCCTTCCTTCTTTTCTCACAAAAACTACAACTCCATACAACCGGTTGTGTTTACCCATTTCTTCCTTTTACCGTATCATTATTTTTCTTTTTCCTCAGATTGCACATGTTCCAGGAAGCACAATCTTTCCCTGTGTTTCTCCTTAAACAGTGAGAAAGATAGTGATTGTAACCTATACAGATGGCCCTAACAATGTATATGTCAAAAAGTGACCCTAGAGGCTAATCTCTGCCAAGCATTTATGTGCTAGCAGTCAGGCCACCAGGGAAGGTACTACATAACCCGACATAAACTGCTATACCGCAGCCCATTGAGACAGTACTGGGCCCTACTGTATTGGCAGTATGAATCGCTGACAGCGTGACGCCCCTTTGTCTACAGAAACAAAAGCTCCCTGACACACACTTCTGTCAGGCTGATACTGCTTCGAGGTACCTATTTTTAAGGCTCTCCATTCCTTTTCTCTCTACTAAGAAAGAACAAAAATATTCTACAGAAGGGAAGTGCAAATCATGTGCAGTACCATCACATGTAGCTTTCAAAACAGGAGATGGTCTTCCAAAGCAGATCAAATAATCAGCACTAACAAAACCACCAATGCAAGCAGGGGCTAACTATTAACCCACGCTAACAAATGAAACCAGCAGGATTTCAGCTCTCCCCTTACTGTTAAAAGTTTAAAAAGATCTCAAAATAAGAAATGTTCTAGCTGGAACCTAGCAAATGTCCTAAACCTCTCTCTCATCAGTCTGTCTTTCCTGCCCGTCAAATCAATTGACTGACAGGCAATTCGTATGAGCTTTTGTAATATCTAAGCTCCAGTAATTCCTTCTTTTAGAAAGCCTTTCATTCCTGCTCACTGTAAGAGGTGAAAAAATGTGTCTGTGTGAAGAGAACAAGTAAACTTGGCAGAAAGCAACCCATCAGCTCCCATTAGCACGACTCTTGGGTATGGCAGCTGGGATGGGCCCATGGGCCTAACTAGCCACTTTCTCATCATTTCACTTAACCTCTCAAAAGATAGTGATGAGATCTTACCGGCCCAATTAGCATCTAAGTCTTGTCAGACTACCTTAACTCAGACTTAGTTGAGACTGTTTGGATAGATGAAGCTATGGAGCTAAAAAGTACGGAGAATGACACATTTTATGACATGAATTGGTTATTTCTTCAAGGAAGAGGAAGGATTATTTCTCTCCTACCATTTCCCTAGCAACAGAGAAAATGAGGGGTTCTTTTTCATTTATAGAAGAGCCTTGATTTCAGGATTGCCAGAAAATAGAAGCATCTGCTTGTAACCAAGGCATCTTCTGAATAGCACAGGACTTTCAGTTAAAATTCTAAGAGCTTTTTAGACCTTATATCTTATTGTGGCAATTATTCCAGATGAAAAGGAATTACAAAACTTGAGGTATGGGAAGGCTTTCATCACACCACGTAGTGTTCATATTATAATCCCTCCCTAGGAGAGAACTTGCTTGACAAAAACTATAAATAGGAGCCCACGTAAGAGGATAAATAATTAGTCATCTGCTGATAAATTCTGACAGATCATCTTTCCTATGTAACTTGAGTGAAAGACATATTCAGAAAGTCCTTGATCTGTTAATGGGCAAACAGCACTCAATCCAAATCACCTTGAAAAATACTGAAAGCTTTAAAATGTTAATTTACATTTTTCTGTTTGTCAGTGCGGTAGTATCACTGAACTCTAGCATCATATTGACAATGGACGGTGGCGGTTTTGTTTGTTTGTATGGTTTTTGACTTTTTCACTCTATTAATGTTTAGTAGAGTTATTTTCATTCCCACTACATTCAGCCTAAGTTCTCAAGCATTGCTTTTTGTCAGGGAGGCTGGCCACACTCTCAGTTGAGAGAAAGAGTTAAAATGAATCTTAATTAATTCACTAAATCAATATACAAACCACAAAATTTCTCTAGCAACTGCTAAACTTATTCTTTGGTCAGTCAACTGCAAATGGACGAGCAGGTAATATTGGAGAAGAAAAGGCAAAATAAAAAAAATCTGCAACTTCCAACTATAATACGCTTATGTAATGATTGCTGGAGTCTCCAAACTAAGAATTTCAGCTAGTCTCATTCCTCATAGAGACTGAAGAAATTTTTAGGCAAGACACTCTGATGACTATACAAGTATATGTCATTAAATAGAACCTAGAAATGAAAACAGATACAATCTGCATAGCTGCTTTACTTCTGTCCTCCAGTTTGCAGGGAGCGGTGACCAGTGCTGAAGATGAATGAGAGAAGTATTTATCCTTTTCTGCCAGACCAATTATTTTTAGAATCACTGTGCTGCTGACACTTTGGGGCCTGCTACGATAGCAGATCTGAAAAATCAGAATAACACACTTCCAGCATACAAAATTATAACAATTTTTAAGAGATTTTAAAACACACGAACGTATAACAACCTGTATTGCAAAAATCTTCCACTGAAGCCACAGGGAGAAAAAAAAAAAATTATTTTAACCATGTGATATGGCCATATTTTTCAGATATTTATAGGTATTTTGTAGAACAGCTTAGGGGCTTTTTTTAAATTATTTTTGCCCATGAAATGAAACATTTAAAATAAAATTATAATAGTTCATATTCAAAATGAACCTTCATGCCAGATCTCTGAAGAATAATGATGCTAAAAATAAAACGTTACCAGGGAAACGGAATGGAATAGAAATTAGCAATAGGGCCTGATCTAAAGCCACTGAAATAAATGGGAACAGGATCAAACTACACTGAAGAAAATAAATCTGTGTTCCAGAATTTCCTCCTTTCACATTTGAGTGGCTTCTGTTCTATATTTGTGAAGAAGTCAATTTAAGCTGAAGTAACACATAACTTGTCAATAGATTACAGGTTCCTAAGATTCACTGTGCTGGATTCAGCAACAGGAGCTTTTGCATGGGCATTTTGAAGACGACTCCGGCCCATTTTTACTCCCTCGTCCCTTAAGGCTACAGACGAGAAACAGGAAACAGACTTCAACTGAGGAAATACTAGAAAAGAGCAGAGAAGGAGACAATGTAGCTGACTGCATGGGAAACCTGCAATGCACATCTTAGCCTGGACTTGACCTTGTGGAAGAAATGTGACGACAGGTAGCAGGCGCAAGTAACATGGCATCCCAGAATGACGAAGGAGAATACATGGCTGGCTGATGGAGGAAAGGGGCCAGTTGGTTGGATAACTGGCTCAGCAAGAACATGGAAAAGGAAGTTACTTCCTGGGAAGGAGGAATGAGAGCAAAGTTCAAGTTCCAGTGCTCAGGATGAGGCAGACACTGCAAAGGAAATTCAGTTGTAGAAGGTCTGTGTTTTCACATAAATATAAAGAAAGCAACAAGGATAGAAAGATAAACTGGCTCAATTTTCTCTCAGAACTAAGAGGTATTGTACTTTCAGAACATTATTTACCAACTTTATTTTTGTGTCATTGACAGCTGCAGTTATTAATTACTTGGCTAAACCTTCCTGGTCCTGAGAACATAGGCAGTAAGTGCTTTTTTGGAGAGGGAGAACATGAAAAATGGGGACAATCCCATGGAATTAGAATCCACCTCGCTTTATTCCATCAGTAACAGAACGGTACAGCTGAATGTTAATGCTTTCAGGACCCCCTAAACTGTATTCTTACAGCACTGGGCCAAACACACAGATCTCATGCAAAAGAAGTGGCTTTTTTTTAAAATCCTCATCATTGTCTTACCATAAAGCCAAAAGTCCAGATGCAATCTTTGTGCAAGAACAACTCCATTAGCAGCCCAACAGACCAAATATTTGTACATTGAAGTAACATTATTGTAATCCATGGGAATTCTTATATAATTATGCCCACACTAATGTGATCAAGATTCTGTAATTTTACTTCTGATGGAGACTTGTTCTTGTATGCCATATTACTGCCTACAGCTGGTTAGTTCTGTCTTTTTATTCAGTACTAGTTTTCATAGCGGTATTTTGTTTTCCAGTGCAGAGTTTCTTACCAAGTCTGGTTTAACAATTCTTTCTTCCAGCAATATAGGAAATCTCAAGTACCTTATTTCACTACAGCTGAGGCACCTATTCTTTATCTTCTTTCATGCAAATTCCTCAATTTACTAGTAGGGCAGTGGGGAAGGAGAGACAGGAAAAAATTCCTCTTAAGTAATTCAGCGTTTCCTATTAAATAAAGAATGAGGTAGATTCTGCTCTTGTTTATGTTAACACAATCACATTGACCTGAAGAAGTCTTCGTACAGGCAAAGGCAGAGGAACACTTCAGCCATAAGCATATTACCGTTAAACTAACAAGCATGATTTTCAAAAGTAGTCTGCCTGAGGACTTGTAGAGGAGTTGGATCTCCTCTCTCTTCAATGAATAGAGAAGCAGGTACTCAATTATTTCTTAAATACAGTTTCAAACTCAAAACAGGACTTGTTTCATGCAGATTTGCAGTAAGGTTTATTTTAAAGTGAGGGAGAATGTTGACATCTACAGAGCTGAAATAGATTTCCCATCCATTTCTTCATAAGCAGCGCAAAGGCTGTGTTCCAAATTCCTCATTCCCGAGTCACTTTACATTGGTCAAGTAGATGAGTAGGAGTTTGCTCTTTTAAAAACATGATCCCACTCTTAACGCATCTGGGTTTGACTCACGATTCACAATAATTTGGCTGTGCTAAATCAATACCAGCCATTCCAGCTGTAAGAATGAAACCATGGGGAGTACCAAGAGATTATGTGCAAGTCCTCAAATCTCAAAATATAAGTAGGTAAATCAGTATCAAAGAAGGTCTGATTCAATGTCCAGTGAAGTCAAAGGAAACAGCTTTTGAAAGGATTTTTAGATAAAGCTGTCTGAACTCAAGAAACTGGTTAGCTCAGTGATATTTTTGTCATCATGAATTGTTTAAATAGGAAGCCAAATTAATTCTATACAATTATTCAGTGTCTACATTAGCTTTGTTGCAAATCTACACTTCTCATAGTGGCTTTGAGTTCTCAAGTTGTGCTTGTCACTGAGTCACAAAACTCTTGAGAGTCCCCGTCAGAACGCGGACACTGGTATGAATTAATCATAGTGAAACATCTACCACCGAGTATTACAAATCCCATTGCTTTATAAAAACTGGCTTGCATTAAGGCATCTACACCATAGTCAGAGGGTTGGTGCATCCAAGCAGAGCCAAGGCTGAGAGCATGAAGACTGCTACATAAACGAAAATTCCATCTCAGAGCTTGTTTCCATAGTCATTACTGAGGAATATTATCCAGGGATTAGAGCCCTCTGNCAAATCCCATTGCTTTATAAAGACTGGCTTGCATTAAGGCATCTACACCATAGTCAGAGGGTTGGTGCATCCAAGCAGAGCCAAGGCTGAGAGCATGAAGACTGCTACATAAACGAAAATTCCATCTCAGAGCTTGTTTCCATAGTCATTACTGAGGAATATTATCCAGGGATTAGAGCCCTCTGTTGTCTCTCCTCCCATTCTTCTCCATGTCTCTTTGTGGAAGATGTCAGGCAAAGCAGAAATGTACATTTCAGTGCAAATACGTGCTCAATGGCGTTGACCTCAACAGGTTTGTTCAACACATGATGAAGTCTGTACACAGGTATGAGGCCAGAGCGAGGTTAATGCTAGCTCGGATATGCATATCCATACTATTGTTAGACTTTCCAGTTATAGTGTGGACATACTGATAAGTTTATTAAAAAAATCCTCACCCTTAGTCTGGAAATCACTACTTGTCCAAAATAAAGGTATTCAAGGAGCAGTCTGTCTGGCACCAATAAACACAGTATGAGTCCAAATCAGAGAACTGTCCCCCTCTTGCATTCATAACCTTACTTGCATTTATAACCTCCTCCTCCCCCCTACATAACTTGCTTTTTACCTGCCTTACTGTAATCAGAAGCAATGCTAACCTCTCTAGATCCACAGATTAAACCAGGGTACATTTGCCATGAACTTTGGCAAAAATTCTTAGCACATATAGTGGCTTATGTATTCATGACACTACACTGTTGGGTCTTTTTTGTAGTAAAAATTGTCACTGCTCTCCAGAAGCAAAAAGTAAAACTAGAGAAGGTCAGAATAGGTGAAGGATACAATAGAAATCTTCGTTCAAATGACTGCCTTATCGCATGTGACTGCTCTGTCTAAGCTGAGAAAATACAAGTCTTTCACCTTGCAAACAGCACAAAATATTTGAAAATCAAATTTAAAATATTTTAAAAATCAAATCAGATAACAATGGCCAAATTCAGAATTCATTTATCCCAGCATAATCTGAAGTAACTTCAGGGCAGTCAGTGGAGGTCTACAAACAAAAGCCACTGTTATACCAGATTCATGCTCAATGATTCTGCAATCACTTTCGTTTAGTCACCTAACAGTAAACCGATGCTGGCAGTTCTCTGAACTTTATTTTCTCTAAAATGCTATTGATTTTTGTTTTCTGGAATCTGACAGAAAGGTTCACAATATAGGTGTTAATCAGTGATTTTTAATGGCTATTCATTTTACACACATCTTTTGTTCTCAGGCCAGATTTCTACATCTAACCCAAACGCAGCTCAATATTACTGTTATTATTAATCATTTGTTCGGAGTTGTCATTGTGGGCTAAACCTTTTCAAGTTGACGCCCCAGGGTTCATGCACAAATTTGCAAACTCAAGTGTGGATTTTCATAATACACTATCGACAGCATTTACATCTTCTGTGTAATTACTCTAGCTTAAATAAAACGTAGCCATAAGGATCCTAGAGTACAATATTTTCTTCCTTACCTTTTAAAATCTTTGTATTGACTTTCAGCAGAGCAGATATTTTTAAATCAATTTAAATGTGATTATTTTTGCAGAAAACCCATTTTAGAATTACAGGCATAACCATTTACTTTGGTTTGCATGACAACTCATCTGCTTGTGAAGAGAAACGATAGGCAATTTATATCCCACCTTTCTCTCCTGCATGTCCCCAACACATCTCTCAATGCCAGGAATCAAAGCCTGCATGATGTCAGTTCAACACCGTAAGTTAAATTAACAACAAAACAAAAATCCCAACTACCAATTGATCACTTCTGAGCCATGTACACATCAAAATGCTCAGTAGCCATGTTAATATAACTTATTTCCTAAGCGTTATATATATTGTATTATTGCTAAGAAAAAGTAATTATTCACTACAAAAGCCTCTTTGTCTTTACAGTATAGGCACTGGAGCCTGTTCAGAATGTTAAGACTACGGGCATAGACCCGGGGAGGGAAAGGAATCTGAAGAACTTTGTCTCGCTTGCTGTGGTCCCACTTGTAAGAAACTGAAATGACAAGTTTGGGACAATTCAGAGAAGTCCCTCTTTCAGAAAAAGTCGAACATTGGATATCAAAATGTTATATCTCCTCCGAGATTTCTTGTATAGCACAGCCAGTTGCACTGATGTCAGGAAGCTAAACATCAGATGACTACTTTCAAATGCAGATCTTTGTCTGCTCTTAGAAATTAATTAAGGCTGAATTTACAACTTTGAGACATGTCATCTGCTACTGTGCCTGATTTTACAGAAATGAACCCAATGAGCCAGGTGGCACTGCTCTCATTCCCCCAAAAAAGTCATGACACATTTTCCCTTTCCCTGCTGGGAGCCCAGTCTGATGTGCCCTACTTCTACGACCTGTTCTTAAAGAGGAAAATAAAGTTGGATCTCAGCCAGGTCCTCAAACTTTGAAACCAGTCAATAGTATTATTTACTGAAAAGCCAATGTTCTGTAACAACAAGTAAAAACGAAAGCTTGTATCGCAATCAAAAACAATAAGCTAACGAGGAGGCAGGCTTACAGTATTCTTAAAAGATTTTGAGGGATTGTAGGTTTTACAGTCTTAAATAAATACACAACATTGTGGGGAAGATCTTGACATTAACAAAAGTAGTCAAGACCTTGTATATTTTCTGTGGCTTGTTATGTGTTGGTATCCTGATACACAGACGCAAGTTACCATTCAAAGGAAATGCCCTGCAGTCATCTGCAATAAGCTGAAAGTACAGAAGGAAAAACAGGCTGATTAAATGTGTAACTTCATTTCATTTGACATAGGTAGACTGTGAATACCTGTAACATAGCCATTTATACATATATGCATTTGTTTCTCTGTCTAAATGTAAAATATGGGTCATTATCATTTTCTGTAGTCAGGCTTCTGTCATCACTGGGTGTTAAGGGCATTCATTTCCTCTCCTACATTTTTCCATACATCTTTCCATATGCCATACCTACACCTTTTCTTTTTATTTTTGTTTTTTTCTCTTCATTGCCTGCAGTGGGGGTCTAATCCACCAGTTTCAGAGGGTACTGGATTGTACCTTACACAAAGAATTTCAGCCTAGTGTAGTTTAAACACATAAAGATCTGAAAAATTTCCATGAGATGAAGCACCCACAGTGCAATGGGATACATCAGTACACTGACGTTGATGGCATTGCATTGAACAAAGTCCACATAAAATATGAATTTAGAGCAAGATTCAAAAGAAAGATGGCAATGGACAAAAGCAGATGTGCTGGCTACAAAAAGTTAAACAATCACGAAATGAAAACCAGACAATTTCACAGGTAAACTACTGTACAACTTCATAGCTTCAAATAAACTTAAGCCTATTACTCTATCTTCATCCTCCAGTCCTCCATATATCTTTCATATGTGTCAAACTATGACCAAATAATTCCCTTTCACTATTAAATCGGTTTCTTCACTAAGATCTCCTTGTTGCACCAATTCTTTTCTTTCATTTCACAGTTCATGACCAATTACTCTTTGTTCCATTTCTTCTTCTAATTTACCTTCTCATCAAAATCTTCTTTACCAGATGTATTAAACAGTAAGTATTTATTACTTCTAAATGGTTGTAACAGTGATTCTATGGAGCCTGCAGGTGTTAGTATAGCGGCCTGTCAAAAATAAAGTGCATAAATGAAAAAGTATTTTATTAGAAGAGAAATAACTGATCACCATTATAACCTCTTATTTGTATTTCAGCCAGTAAATATGAACTTCAAACTTCACTTGTACTTGAATTAGGAAACATTTTTTCAGGGGCTTGTATGAATAAAGCTGCTCTAAATAAATAAATTGCAAGCTTGGGACTAGCGTTTTGATTAACTTGATCCCAAAGAAGAGAAATGTTGTGGAGACAACTCGTTCCATGAAAAGGTTGATTTTTTTTTCCCCTCTTACGTTTTGCCATTTAGAAGGATATGCACTTGGAAACATTGATCTCAGCAGAATTAGGCATACCAGACCACAACCAGCAGCGAACAATTGTGCACCAATTCTGGCTCATCAGTGTCAACAGTAGGATCCAGGTGATAGGGATAACTCCTAAACATCAACTGAATAGCAAAATACTTTCAGCAGCTGCTCATCTCCTTTTCCACGCTATGGATACAGCAGCACCACATGCTTCTGCTTACATGTTCACACACACCAAACCGAGAGAACAAATGCTTGCTGGGTACCTAAGCTCAGAGCAGCAGCCTAGTAATTTGCTGCATGTCCTTTCCCATTGCACACGGTCTATAAAATGTTAGGTTGGTCTGCAAAGTCTTTATAAGCACTTCAGCCTCTCTGAGAAAAACAAGCCGATCTTCTGGATTGTGGGATGAAGAGCAAACACTTCTGAAGTGTGCGAGAAAGTGTCCATACTTTACTTTTAAAATAACATTATACAGTAGATTGTAAAGAAACCCTAGATAAAGCACGTCTGCTGATACAATAAGCTAACAGTGTCGGGGTCCATGTGTCCTGCGTAATTGCCAAACATCCACAATATCAGTTTCAACGAAACCTCCATCTGTTCCCTGTATTTACTTCACTAGAGGATTCTTCTTTACGACCATGTTTGAGTCATTAATATATAGCCTATATGTACATGGTTAGAAGACACAAAGTTGAATAAACTTTAAGGTTTTGTACAATTCAAAGCAAAAACTCAAATGTAAGTTGTTCTGGGGTTCAATAATCTTTAAATCTCATTGACACTTTTCTATTTTATTTTACCTGAAATTGTTGGCAGTTATTTTTGAGCCTGTACTGCAGAAACGAGTACTTACCTAAAGCCAAAAGAACAACCTGAGGTAGTTTGTCTGAGAAGCGGCTCTGCACACCTTATATTTAACACAAGATCAAATAAACTTTACACTCCCCCCCAAAAAAAACTCTCCTCAACTGCTCCCACTTGCTTTATTTTCTCTTCCATACATTCTACTGGCTAACTACAACCGACCTGTTTTCTCCCAGCAACATTTTACCTTACCAACAAGCCCATATGCTTCTGTGACATACAATGACTGTATAAGAGAATGTCTACTAAGGACACTTGAAAACATGATAATATTTTGTAACACATGCAGATAAGAAAAACATAAAGAAGAGGATATTACTATTTTGTAATATAAAATATCATTAATATGCAAAATACAAATTTATAAAACAAGAACAGACTGCAGCTTTTAGTACAAAATGATAAAATTATAGCTGCCTATAACACAAAGAAAATTCATAGCCAGCAAGAGTTGTAGAAAAATCATATGCTAGCTTTTCTGAATGGCTTAACTAAACTTCATGAGAAAACAGGAGATAATCTGCAAGGAAAGCAAGCGATAGCACAAGTCCATGTAAATTATCAGACATCATATTTAACACCTAGCTTGCACAGCCTCTATCGTTTTCACATAGCTATAGAATCATAGAATCATTTATGTTGGAAAAGACCTTTAAGATCATAGAGTCCAAATGTAAGCCTAGCACTGCCAAGTCCACTACCAAACCATGTCCCTGAGCACAACATCTATAAGTCTTTCAAATACTTCCAGGGATGGTGACTCAACCACTTCCCTGGGCAGCCTGTTCCAACGCTTGACAACCATCTTGGTGAAGAAATTTCTCATTCCTAATACCCAATCCAAACGTCCCCTGGCATAACTTGAGGCCATTTCTTCTTGTCCTATCACTTGTTACTTGGGCGCAGAGACCGACACCGACCTCACTACAGCCTCCTTTCAGGTAGCTGTAGAGAGTGATATGGTCTCCCTCAGCCTTCTTTTCTCCAGGCTAAACAGCCCCAGCTCCCTCATCCGCTCCTCACAAGACTAGTACTCCAGACCCTTCACCAGCTTCGTTGCCCTTCTTTGGACACACTACAGCATCTCCGTGTCTGTGTTGTAGTGGGGGCGCAAAACTGATCACGGTATTCGAGGGGCGGTCTCACCAGTGCCAGGTTCGGGGAGACAATCACTGCCCTAGTCCTGCTGGCCACGNTCTGTGTTGTAGTGGGGGCGCAAATCTGATCACGGTATTCGAGGGGCGGTCTCACCAGTGCCAGGTTCGGGGAGACAATCACTGCCCTAGTCCTGCTGGCCACGCTATTTCTGGTACAAGCAGGGATGCTGTTGGCCTTTTTGGCCACCAGGGCACACTGCTGGCTAATATTCAGCCGGCTGTTGCCCAACACTTGTTGACCAACACAGGCAGCTTTCCAGCCACTCTTCCCCAAGCCTGTAGCGTTGCATGGGGTTGTTGTGACCCAAGTGCAGGACCTGGCACTTAACTTTGTTCAACCTCATACCGTTGGCCTTGGCTTATTGATCCAACCTGTCCAGATCCCTCTGGAGAGCTTCCTACCCTCAAGGAGATCAACACTCCTGCCCAGCTTGGTGTTGTCTGCAAACTTACTGAGGGTGCACTCGATTCCTTTGTCCAGACCACTGATAAAGATATTAAAGAGAACTGACCCCAATACTGAATGCTGGGGAACACCGCTTGTCACCGGCATTCAGACTGGATTTAACTCCATTCACGACAATTCTTTGGGTCTGGAATTTTTTACCCAATGGTACAGTTTTTTATCCCAGAAGACAGCTCTGGCAGATGGAGGCAGAAAAAGCTTTGAGTGCCCCTTTACCGGATTTGCAATGTCTGGAGGCTGAGGCAAGCCTGAAGGCTAGTAAATCTAAATTTCATTCATCAGGCTGGTTCCGGCAAAGCTCACTGTTGCAGAGACTTCTTGCCCCAACCTTCTCCCCAGATCAGACAGCTAGACAACATAGGTTCACCACACTACTTCTCTTCTAAGCAACTTCTGTCCTGTAAGTTACAGGCTGAACCCAAAGAAATAGTCATCTTGATGGCAGACACCAAGGTCTGCCATTGTCACAAGGAAAGGTAAGAAATCACGGCCATGTCAAGGCAATATTAAAAAGGAAAATGTACACCTCCATTTTTGATGTTTTGTTGACATGTAAATGAACGTAGAAGCAATGCTTTTAGATTTTATTTATATGACATAAAGCAGAATTAATCTTGAGGGTTTTTCTGAAGCACTCAAACAGCATTTTATTCATGTGGTCTGTTATCACGCTATAGAGCAGAGGACAGCAACATAGTAAGCTACATTTGCCTTAAATAGTTCACTTGGAATAGCGTCAGGATTAAAAACAACAAACCTCTGGTTTGGGTGATTCCATTAACAGCTCATTCGTTACTTTGGTATGACATAAGTTAATTTCTCCTGTCAAAACTTTTTTTTAGAAAAACAAAACATCTGACAAAGAAATGATTAAAACTATATACATTCCCAATTGTTGTTTAGACTTGAATTTATTTGTTTGCTATTTTAGATTGTTATTCTTTTATANAGGGATGCTGTTGGCCTTTTTGGCCACCAGGGCACACTGCTGGCTAATATTCAGCCGGCTGTTGCCCAACACTTGTTGACCAACACAGGCAGCTTTCCAGCCACTCTTCCCCAAGCCTGTAGCGTTGCATGGGGTTGTTGTGACCCAAGTGCAGGACCTGGCACTTAACTTTGTTCAACCTCATACCGTTGGCCTTGGCTTATTGATCCAACCTGTCCAGATCCCTCTGGAGAGCTTCCTACCCTCAAGGAGATCAACACTCCTGCCCAGCTTGGTGTTGTCTGCAAACTTACTGAGGGTGCACTCGATTCCTTTGTCCAGACCACTGATAAAGATATTAAAGAGAACTGACCCCAATACTGAATGCTGGGGAACACCGCTTGTCACCGGCATTCAGACTGGATTTAACTCCATTCACGACAATTCTTTGGGTCTGGAATTTTTTACCCAATGTTACAGTTTTTTATCCCAGAAGACAGCTCTGGCAGATGGAGGCAGAAAAAGCTTTGAGTGCCCCTTTACCGGATTTGCAATGTCTGGAGGCTGAGGCAAGCCTGAAGGCTAGTAAATCTAAATTTCATTCATCAGGCTGGTTCCGGCAAAGCTCACTGTTGCAGAGACTTCTTGCCCCAACCTTCTCCCCAGATCAGACAGCTAGACAACATAGGTTCACCACACTACTTCTCTTCTAAGCAACTTCTGTCCTGTAAGTTACAGGCTGAACCCAAAGAAATAGTCATCTTGATGGCAGACACCAAGGTCTGCCATTGTCACAAGGAAAGGTAAGAAATCACGGCCATGTCAAGGCAATATTAAAAAGGAAAATGTACACCTCCATTTTTGATGTTTTGTTGACATGTAAATGAACGTAGAAGCAATGCTTTTAGATTTTATTTATATGACATAAAGCAGAATTAATCTTGAGGGTTTTTCTGAAGCACTCAAACAGCATTTTATTCATGTGGTCTGTTATCACGCTATAGAGCAGAGGACAGCAACATAGTAAGCTACATTTGCCTTAAATAGTTCACTTGGAATAGCGTCAGGATTAAAAACAACAAACCTCTGGTTTGGGTGATTCCATTAACAGCTCATTCGTTACTTTGGTATGACATAAGTTAATTTCTCCTGTCAAAACTTTTTTTTAGAAAAACAAAACATCTGACAAAGAAATGATTAAAACTATATACATTCCCAATTGTTGTTTAGACTTGAATTTATTTGTTTGCTATTTTAGATTGTTATTCTTTTATATATATATATATATATATATATATATACACATATATATATCCATTATTTCAGGATATAATAAAAATAGTTGTAGGGTATAATCTGAAATACCTTTTCAAAATCCCGAAATCAAATGCTAAAACTGAAATATTATTAATTTCCATTATGTAGAAAAAGTTTTTTAAAGTTGCTTTGTTCTAAATTAAAAAGAAATCAAAACACACTTTCCTTTATGACATGTAAATTCAGAGCTTTGACCAATGCTATGCAGGAGCTATACAAGAGACTAGGATAGAGCGCTGCATAAGCTGTGTCATAATGAATGTTAATACCCAGCTGAAATGCAGTTAACAGATATTCTACCTCCCCGTATGGCTAAGATAATAATTAACTGGTCTTATTGCTTGACATCTTTTGTTTTGTCACTAACTAAAGCATCTGAAACATCCAAAAAAAGTGCTGAAGCTGATACAACCTGAACTCGTTTAAGTGACATTCAAGCGGCTTTCAGACTTTTACGACCCTAAACGCAAGTGCAGCTGCTGAATATGTGAACGTAGCCAAACGGCAGCAGCTGCCTAGATTCCATTCTTGGAAAAAGCTACTAGGAAGGTGGCTTATCAAAAAGAAAGAGAAAATCCCATGATACCTAGCTCTCATTCTCTGCATTTAAAAAAAAATACCGCAGTGCAGTGTTGTGGAAAAAGCAAGCTTACTGAACCTGATAAAAGCAGATTTCTGCTTGAGATCAAAGCAAAAGTACAGTCTGCGATGGAGCAGCTTTGCCCTTCCCAACAAGCTCACTTGGCGATGGGAAATATCTACAGCATGTTCACAAAATGGTCTGAGGAAACATAACTGATTTCTGAAACAAATTGGACAGTTTGAAAGAGGAAAGGCATTGGTTGCTCATTGAACAATACCTCTTTCTAGGCAGCACTGTGGCAGCAGTGTGGCTCGTGGCAGAACGGACAGATGGCTGCACATCCACCTGGTGGCTGAAATAATTATATCACCAAGTATTTCTGAGTTACAAAGAACAGTACAATACAAAAACAGCAACTAAAATTATACAATTATGCCAACACATACCAACGATTATACCTACAATTATGCCAACACATCTTTATAGGTGCTTTAGATGAAATGTGAGCCTGTCATAATGCACATCCAGTGTTCGTGACTACCAGCTGGCTATTACAAGGGACATATACAAATCAATGTTTCTGTAAGTCCAGGGTTCACCTTCCCCTTTTATTCACCACCATTCCTCAGCATTCCTCAAATCTGTAATTCAGTAAAACATGCAAAGCTTATGGAATTCCATCTTCACTGCCATCTACGGCTGATATACACAACACACGTCTGATGTACCATACCCTGTTTTCTTGACATTTATGAAGTTCTTTGAGACTAATAATCCTATGCACTTGTGTATCTTGTAATCAGAACTGACTGAAGCTTCAAAGTAAAAACCAAAAGTGTTACAAAAATTAGTGCTAGAATGCCTTGATGGAGAAAAACATCTCAGGATATGGAAGACCAAGCAGAAATATCAATACAATAACATAAGAAAAATCTCAACTGCTCAAAAGTCTATGGTTCAGTGCGTTCTCAAACAATGTCTTTGTGGTAATACACCGGGTCTGATGCAAACTGCATTTAACGCAGCCACATTAAATGGCTGTGATATCCTGAACCAGAGCCACCTTTTAGTAGCATCTGATCTGGGCCCTTGCAAGAACATCTACCATGTGATTTCCTGACATTTTCTTTGCAATTTATGATCATCTACAGTTTGGTCATGGATGGGAAGATGATAAAAACTTTCCTCTTCAAAACACAGAGCACTGTTGCTCTTACATTCTTGCTATTCTGTTCCAAGAAAACTGCAGCTGCCACTATGAATGCATTAAGGCTTCAGGAAACAACTGTCCTTAAATATCTTATTGCACCTCTCCACAGACAAGTATGACATAAAGCCATAATTTTTGTTTTCACTATTTTCATCCATGTCAGTTACAAATGAACAAACTCACACAGATATTTTGTGATACCTCTGATTGAACCATGTTCCTCTGGTGATGACTTTCACTCCAAAGTGCAATTGCAAAAGAAAGACACTAGAAATAAAAGTTGTCAAAGTTTACATTATATTTCTGCACAGTTCCTAATGTTAAAAATGCAGACTGCTTTAGGATTGCACCAAAATATTAATATTAACTTCCCTTTTCTAGTTCCAGATGAGACCTTGTTTATGCACCCTCCTGCTGAAAGCCTCTAAAAGGCAACTTGGGAAACACAAAACATTAAAATGCTGGTTTTCGTGTCTCATTTGAAGGAGCAACACAATATTAAAAGCAGCTGAGTGCCTGACAAATTAAGGATTTACAAGAAAATTACTTCAACCAGTTACTGTTTAAAAGACAGAGCTTCATCAAAAAATAAAATGGATTAACAGCAAATACAAACTGCATTCCTGTGGTCGCTAAAATGTAAAACTCATGCAAATTAAAGAAACAGAGCAATACTATTTTCCTAAAACTTGTCTAGTATTTCCCTGCAAAATTAGACAGGATTCCCAGGAATCCAGTCAGTTCAGTTAGGAAAAAAATCACGTGTCTGGAAATCTCAAACAGAAGCTATCCCAATCGCATATTTATAGCATGCGTTTACAGTGCTAAATATCCTTCTAAAATACACCAACTAATAACTTCTACTCTTCATGTCCAATGGTCAATAAAATTACATTGGAGTAACAGAGAATAACCACAGCCTGCAACTGTAGGGAAATGCATGTAAATTCACCATTAGGAGGATGGGGACTGTGCCCACCGTACACCTTATCTCATCCACAATATAGGACTACCTACAGATTCAGCTTTAAACTATAGTGAACACAAAATCCTCCAGTCTTTTGCTTAGACTTAGTATTAAGACTGCTAAAAGTAGTATTTTCCAAAAATATTTACAGCAAACCTGGAGGTGACTTTGTATTAGAGAAATTAAAAAAAAAAAAAGCCTTACAATGAGAGCATGCAAAGATATGCAGATTTAATGTTGTTACAGAAGTCTAACAACCTTCTACCTTGGTCTGGCTGACATAATCACCATTAGCTATTGTCAGTGCAGAATATTGAGTTAATGTGGGGCAACGTTCCCTGTACCAGTATTACTTATCTACTCTTTTTTGCTTTTCATTTTTAGGAGACGTTTCAGAATTGAATTAATGACACGTAGCAAGAATTTAATGAAACACCTAGTATCTTCATCATAGGTTTGTATCTTAAAATCACATCTGTCATGGGATTAATTTTTCTAGTTATAACTACAAAACTCAACAATTGTCATCTTTTAACTGGTCTTAGTTATAATCATAATGAATGGTTTCTAACTGTAATTATCTAATAATAAAACCACTTTTATTTGTTTTCATAATGGATGGATTGAAATCACATTTGCTTTCCCTGTGGCTTTGTCACTCGTTTCTACATAGCAGAAAAACAAAACAAATCCAGCGTTTTCATATAACTGATGAAAAGATTTCTCTTCTGTCTTTTTTTACTTCTCTCTCCATCTACTCCACAGTGGCCAGCTTCATCCTAATCCCTTGCTTCCACTGGCAATCTTGATCACAAGATTCAGTACCATAATTTCCAGAAGCACAGTTTTCAGATGGGATGTCATTCAATACAGGGAGGCAGACATGATTTAAAGTTCCCACTTTCTAGCAGAACATTTGCACACCATAATGTGTGAATGAAGAATTCTGCCTCTTCCTCTTCAGCATACTATATTTCTTCTTGCTTTTCAGCAGTGAACTTCACACTAAAATCAATCAAAACTTCAGACGTCTATTCTAAATGCTTCCCTCTTTTGCAAAAAGAAATAAATCTTGACTCACGATGGTCACCTGCTTTCATTCACATTACAAAAAAAACCTAAGACAAGTTCAAAGTTGTGTGTGTGTGGTTTTTTCCACTTAAAACTTTTTTCCATTTTTCTCAGGGTGATTTTTTTGCGTCCTTCTTTTACTTTCAGAATAACACATAGTTAATATTTTTACTCAGTGGTTCTAAATAAAACAGTCACTAAGGTGAGTTATTTCTTTGGTAGATCGGATGGCTCATTTAGATACGACATTTAATTTATAAAGCTTTTCAAGCACTTCTAGAGGCTTACACAGATTCCATAATGTATCTCCATGGATCTCATCCATGAAGGACAGGCTAGGGCCCACGTACAGGCATAAACAGGCTGCTGTGAAATGTTATACAAAGGTAGTCAAGCATAAGCCAGAAAACAATTCATAGATATAATTTTCTTCCATCAGCGGTAAAACTCTAAGTGGCTTCAGTTAAAGCAATACGGCTGGAAAGTTAGGACCGGAACAGTATTCCACCAAGCGCACCACGAGTCGACCTCACTTAGATAACTCTCTCTATTGATTTTTACCTTGAAAAATGGAAGTGCTGGTGTGATTTGAGTATTCTAAACTGCGGCAGACTGTTGCCCACTATCTTTTGTGAGAGTGTCGCTGTTACCCACATGTGGTCATTAAAATATGGTAAGTCACCTAAACGTTAGAATTTACACAGTTGCAGAAAACTGTAGTGCCCAGGATGTAGCTGTTGATATCCGACATTCAGCTGTAATGTGATTTACAACATCACAATCCAAATATAAATTTCTACTTAAGGATTACTTTACAGTTGAATAATCCTATACTAACAATGTTCCCAGTATTGCCACATTGAGGAAACAAGGCAAGCCATGCAGTCTCTAAACAATAAGATAAGTGATTCTCCTTTTCCCTACACTTTGTGCAGTCTCTCTCACTGTCACACAGCGGCTATCAAGAGTAACTACCACAGATTTTGAATACAATTTTCACAAATGACTACAAAATGTACAACACAACAGAAAACCAGATACAATGTTGATGGGAACATCAAGACTTACAATACTTCAATATTCGTCTCCAAAAATTAACATTAAAAATTGTGTCAAGTACTTTATGCATACAGCTACCTAGTATCCTGTCCCAGGAAACCTCAGCTTTGCTGAAAAAGAGATCTTAAATGCCTTCGCTTCTGCCTCTGCTGTAAGAACGCTCCTAACAGCAGCAGTCTGTCTTGGAAACAATAACAGTAAAAGGACAAGCCTGACAGCTCTGTAAGAGTAGGTGCCTGTCATATGCAACGACAGCTATTCATCCATCCACCCATCCATAATGACACAGCCTAAAATTACTGCTTCTTAAAATCATTTCATGGTGTTAAAATGTCTTATGGAGAAGAAAACAATTTAAAAAACTTAAGAGCTAGTTAAAACAGAATTCCTTACAGTCCACTTCTGTTCTCAGATTCATTTGAAATGCCAGAACTCCAATGAAAAAACATTTTCCCTTCTGCTTTTGTGAGCCTACAATGTTTTTCCCTTCTCTTCTTCATAACCACAGGAGTCGTCAGAACTAAAGTAATATTAAGTTGGCGTGTCTTAAAGCCTTGATTATTTCCATCAAAGTCACTGTGGCAAGTTAAACGTAATTTAACAGTCAAATTGTTCAATATTAGTATTAAGACACAGTGGTTTTGACCTTGATCATTTCTCCTCTTAAGCCTCCTGCCACTGGTTAAAGGGCGCAGGATTATCCTGACAATCTAAGAAAAATGTTGTAGTTAAGGAGTGTTGTCTTCAGTCTAAGTTGTCACAGACTGAAGTACCTGATCCTAAATTTTAATTGTGTTTGGGATGTATAATGCTCCCTTAAGACAGTGGATGGAGCTACTCCAAAATTCTCCCTGTGAAGAGGATACAAATGCTGATTATGATTTTGATAAGATTAGCAGAAGCAGCAGCATTAACAGTAATAGTAAATATAAGCCAATTTTGGGAAGCAAGTGTTGAAGAGGAGAGTACTTGGGCTGCTTTTGCAGCCAAAAGTTTTTAAACTCGGTTCACTAGAAAAAAACCTGCCCAAAAAAGACACCAATCTATCAATGATGTCACTTACCACCGCCAATTTTTATCATAGCTTCTCTAACAATACATGTAAAAAATGTTGTAAGTAATATAAGTGAAAAGTGGAGAGGTAAATTTAGATACACCAGAAAGATCAAAACCAACAGCATTAGGAACATGATTTAGGCCAGCTATAAGTCCTAGTCTTACTTTTTTTCATCAAATAGATACATATAATATATACATATTAGCATATACAAGCACAAAAATGAACAATTAGTATTATATGGAGATGTGGTTTTCATCAGGATAAAAGAAAAAACATTATTATGCTTCAGTCTATAATTAAAAATAAAATTTCAGGCTTTTACAAATGCTGGCAACTGCTTTATTTGTGTCTATACGTACATGTGCATGTACCCTTGGTGTCTTAAAAGTCAGGAATAAAACCTCATTTTAAACCAGCCATAAATGGGATTGTAACAACAGCATTTGTATTTCAGTGCATTACCTTGCCATAAGATCTCCGTACCTATACTGCACCTGAATGTGTGGTATGAAAAGAATATTCTTTAACATGTCAATATCATTATGTTGTTTTAGTACCGATACAACTTTGTACGAAAGCTCTGAAATCTGAAGAATACTAACATGGAAGCTCTCTTCTAGATATTTAATTAGTAGGTTGCTCTCCCATTTTTCAGTTTCATGTGTTCTCTCACATTTTCAGACCTGGGTTTTTGGACGTGGGATATGAGGCCAAAATTTTAAAACACAAATGGCACGCAGACAGCTGGTGTCCAGGCTCTATTATAATGCACATTTAAATATCCAGATTGGATTCATGGTTCAACTGAAGGCAATTACACTTTAGCTACCAAATCCAATGAAGCACAGCTTCATTTTCAAAAGCGTTGGATGCTTGCACCTTCTATTGAATTTTATGAAAGCATTGGATGACATTTAGGTTATGTATTTAGGCACCTGAATTTGCATTAACTTTGAAAATAATGAACTTCAGCTTAAGAAAAGCTAGAAAGGATTATCTGAATTGGGAAGGATCAGACAAAGAAGGAAAGATTAGAACTATTTTACAAGATTTAGTCAACACAGGGCTTTCCCAGGCACTTGGCAAATGCACAATGATTATGACTCCATACTCAGGGAGCCACGTAGCCTAAAGTCATGATGGATTTGCTTTTCAGTGGGCTGTCCCAAGAAGCTCTGATGAACTAATAAAATTTCTCTGTGCTCTTTCTTACAAGATGGTGCCTATGGGCAGCTGTGAGGGGCCAGGGAGCAGAGACTGAAAGATTTGTGCTCATCAGAACTCACTTTAATCTTCAGCACCCTTAAGTAAGGATTTACATGAAATCCTCTCCCTAATATTTTAATTCTGAGCCAAGAGGAACAAATTCTGACCCATGGTGTCCACGAGAAACTTAATCCGTTTGTGGATCAGGATTTGTCACACCTAGAAAACTCTAACCACGTTACGGTGTGAAACAGCACAGTTTTCATTAAATATCATTCTTCAGCAGAAAATTTGACATGTTTGGGAACTTTTAAATTAAGGTCCATACTAATCGAGTATATTTTGAAGAGAACCTACTGGAACTATAGCCCATGGAGCCTGACAAAGTGCTGACCTACAATTACGTCTGTTCTTCCACAAAGACACTAAAACACTCCTTGAAGAAGTCATCCCCTCGTCACAACTAGCATGACATTAGCACGGCATGGTGCCTAGGGGAGCTATGAGAAGTGATTCTAGGGGGGACAGCCAGAACCCAGCACTGCCACACAAACCATGCACTGGTGCCTCAGAAACATAATAAATTTCTGAAGCAGAACACATTTGGTATGATTGACACTTTCTTGTCCTTCTTCACACAACCAATAGTACATGTCAAGGGCCTCCAGGACCCAGCCCATATCTCAGATAAGAGATACAGCAGTAGCTCATCCAGAAAATAACTACAGTGAATGCCCAGAGAAACTGCTCCTGTACTGCAGAAGTTGCCCACTAAGCGCAGCAGATGATTGCATCATCACGTGTACGAGACTGCCACGTGACCCTGCTCTGACCTACTCACAAAGCCCCTCAAGGCTCTCAGTCTATCAGGGTATTCTGCAGCAGGATGCCTGGTAATTTATACAGGTATATTCCCTCACCTTTCGGCTCCTAACTCTACCAGATCATCCTAAACTTTTCTACATAATTCCGAGCCCCTGAGGTCCTGCCTCAAACAGTCTGCCTGGGAGATCTGACCTCTCTCCGAGAACGATAGCAGGAGGCTGTGCAGATCGAACAGCTCAACAAGCAGTTACATTAGGTGGCCAGTGCTAAGTATGGTGCGCATCCCCTTGCTGCTCAGTGATCCCGACGGTTTGCTGGTGTGTCTGATACGGCATATTGGCCATGGAAGTTGCTGATCTGGAGACACGCTTGCCATTAAAATTTTACATACCTATTTAGTCATTCGTGAGGGCATTTACTCACATGAGCAAAATCACGGAGTGCAGGGGGACCCCTGCTCTCTGTTACAGATAGGATTACGTTCTGACCCCTAAACTAGTTTGTATATGTCAAGCACTCTCATTTTCATATTCCGCATAAGGGCTGCTATCAGGACAGGCATTGTCTGTCTAAGATAGTTCAGCACAGTGCCAATGTGAAAGCTCTTACAGAAGTTTTCGTTACAATATTTTGGTAACTATACTGCTGCAAAGATCAATAAAACAGTGGGTTTGCTCGGTTTCCTGAAGTCATTTAAAATATGACAAATGTCCTATATTGTATTTTTAATTAAACTGAAGTAAACAAATCTAGTATTGGTTGGACCAGAAATGGATGTAAGAGTAAAGCCTGTACTGGAGGTAGATGAGAATTATTTGACTAAATCTTTTCAATTAAAACCATGGCATTGTCAGAGCTAAAACATTTTGTGGAAAAGAAACACTTTAACAGATTTCTTGTTTAAGAGAAATGGAAAAATCTCTATGGATATCCAAATAGCTTATGCTCTTTTTTCAAAACACAGGAAATACTATTTTTGGTTAGAATTTCCTTTTATATCTGAACATATAAATTTATATAATGTAAAATAAGGATAAAAAAATTCCAAAATAATTTGAATTAAATGTTGCAATTTTCATGACTGCATTTTTTCCACAGTATAAGTTCATTAATATTTTCAAGGGTCTAAATTTCATTACAATAAAGAAGGTATTTAAATAGTGGATATTTATGGGACAGGAAAACAATTTCCTGCCCTGCTGTAAAGAAACTGCTTTTATTAAAAATTGCTCGTCTTGGTTTAAACCATATACAAAATCATGTTTTTATTAACTTTAATGCATCAGCAAATAAGAACTCTATCTCTACAATCACGCCTTTTGTGGAATAAATGTTACACGCAGGGGAGAAAATTGTCACAAATGCAGAATTGTTTCATTTCCAGCAGGTGAGGAGCCTGTAGAGTATCTTATACACAAAAAGCCTTTTAAATTGCTTCTCTTTTGCACTTATGTAAAATGCACAATCATTGAAAAAAAAGCTGAGCGAGATAATGACAGGCAGGCTAAGCATACAGCGATTGGCAGGAAAATTTCTTTTCCAAAACCAATGTTTTCAGCAGGCAGGTCTTCGGAACACACATATTAGCTGGCATTTGTATTGGAAATCAGAAGAGTGTTCTGGCACCAAGTACAATCTTCTACATTCTCTGAGAGCCCACAATATTTATTTTGTACAGCGCAATCACACACTTCTCAAACACTTTGTTAACATTTCCCGAGAGCTAGCTAGAGACCCAGCTGGTAGACATAGCAACACTAAAGCCAGGTAGAAGTACTAACAAAAGAGCTGAAAACAACAACTGAATCAGAAAACACACAGTTCTACTAGTGAAAGAGCACAGCTGAGTTTTCAAATCCTTCCTGGTTCATAGAATAGCATGAGAAATTTAGATTTTAGAAATACAAGGCCAGTTCCCTGAGATCCATAAGTTAATACTTACTCATGTAAATCAGCCCAAAAGTCTCAGCTGTAATTTTCCCACATAATGGTACTGAGCTCTATGAAGACTTGGTGGATTAAGCACATGGATGTTTAATCACATCATATCTGTCTAAATCCACACAGTAATTTAATTTGTGTCCAACGTGCCGTTCTCATCCTCCAAATCAAGACTTTTCCCTCCAAGTATTTTTTTTTTCATCTTTTCACTACCATTAAAAAAGATTTCCACACTGGGATCTCCCACTATTCTGCCTGCACTTGACAGTGTGCCACCTACTGTTTTGTACAAATGATAAACCTACAGTATTCCTAAGCTCTCTAAACTGCAATTCAGAATATTTTCTAAAGTAGATGCTTCTGCTTTCACATTTAGTAAGATTTAAAAAAATAAAAGTCAGCACAGATCAAAATGAAAGTTTATAGAAATATAATTGCAGCCAGCTGAACACTGGAAGGAAAGCCTGCATTCAAGAACATCTAAACGTTCAGCATCCAGGTCTAAGTACGGGTGCTAAGAAGTGAGAGCATCTTCTACCCCAATTTTTACTTCCACTGAAATGATTAAGAGGGTGGGGGCTGTTTGCTACAAGACTTCCCTATACGCATTGCTCCAACGTTTTGATGTCTATATACAATGACTGAACTTATGTGTACAAAGCAAATAACTAAAGAGGGGCCAACATGTGCTATGTGTACAGTGACATGCATGAACACTGGAATTAGTAGGTGGGGACAGCGAGACTCCTGCTGTGCCCTTGAAAATGCGATCCACAACTCCTGTGTGAAAACAATTTGTTCATCTTTTTTATATGACGAATCTTTGGGGTTTTTCCATTGAACTCACAAATGTTCAAAGACTATGCTATTTACTACATGCACTTAAGCATTCATGAGTAAACATGGTCACAATGCATGTATCACTTTAGGTGCTTATACTGCATAAACAATTCCTTCTTATAGGGGAAGGCTGTCAGCAAATCAGCCAGATTCTGTTGCAGAGGAAGCTTA
This sequence comes from Steatornis caripensis, assembly GCA_013398225.1. Taxonomy (NCBI): domain Eukaryota; kingdom Metazoa; phylum Chordata; class Aves; order Caprimulgiformes; family Steatornithidae; genus Steatornis; species Steatornis caripensis. Next base: position 783,252 of record VZSC01001438.1, read on the forward strand.
AATTCTAAGACTCAAATTCACATGAAATTATATTGGAGTGGAGCTTATATATGTCACCATTTCACTTTCCCACTGTTATATAACTTTCTGTAGTTAATGTATTCTTTCACTCAATTGTATGACTTTTTTCATTCTAGGTAATGTCTTTGCAACAAGTGAAAGGAATTCAGCTGATAGTGATGAAATTTAAAACTTCTGTTAAGACAAAATGTGTTAAATCATTAGAAAATTAATGTCTACTGGCTAGTGACAGTAGTAACAGGAGAATCTCCCTTTTTAAGATAAGAAAACAAAGTACTCCATTCACATTGTAAGACTAACAGCTGTTTTTGTTGTCTAAGATATTGTTTAAGGAACTCCAAAAACATGGAAATGTAAATATGATGAGTAAAAGCAAGAATGCAAATAGTGCTAAAACTAGAAGGGAGAGTCAATAAGTAAATATAGCAGGTTGGATGTTGTTTGCAGGGTCACTGCGGGGGGTCAGAAAGAAGCAAAGAACAGAAAATCCTGGGCAACCGCATACTGTCAGATAATGTTGGTCATTATTGTACAGACAACCCAGGGATCTTTATCTGTAACTTACAAAGGATTTTAAGTAACATATTACTGCATTTTTTGGCAGGAAGGTAAAAATATTCCCAAAACAAACATTCTCTGTGTAAAGCCTCCATTATCATCTCTACTGAACTTCTCACACAAATTATTTGTCCTGTAGCTCATTTCTCCAGGTCAAAGGCTGAACAGTGCTAAGTTGCGAGCTAGAACAAGTAAGCAGACAAATTACTTTCAGTGCTAAGATGTGAGAGTCAAGTCAGATCTCTGATTTAATTCCATTGACTTTTGTGGAGGCTACATTTGTTAAGTAAATTTAGCTACCGGATTTCAAAATAAAGATTCTAGTATATTACAGCACTGCTTAACCTAACAGTCTGACAAAGCAATGTTAAAGGAGATCATCAGCTTTAGTTAGGAACCACAAAAAGTAAAGCAAAGCAAAATGTGCTCTTCGGGCTCATGCAAACCACGTGAAGTTCACCAAGTGCCAAGTGCAAGGTCCTGCACACGGATTGGGGCAATCCCAAGCACAGATACAGGCTGGGCAGAGAATGGATTGATAGCAGCCCTGAGGAGAAGGGCTTGGGGGTGTTGGTTAATGAGAAGCTCAGCATGAGCCAGCAATGCACACTTGCAGCCCAGAATGCCAACCGTATCCTAGGCTACATCAAAAGAAGCATGGCCAGCAGGTCGAAGGAGGTGATTCTCCCCATTTACTCAACTTTGGTGAGCCCTCACCTGGAGTACTGCGTTCAGCTCTGGGGCCCCCAACATAAGGACATAGGCCTGTTGGAGGGAGTCCAGAGGAGGGCCACGAAGATGATCAGGGGCTGGAGCACCTCTCCTAAGAAGACAGGATGAGACAGCTGGGGTTGTTCAGCCTGGAGAAAAGAAGGCTCTGGGGAGACCTTATAGCAGCCTTCCAGTACCCAAAGGGGCCTGCAGGAGAGCTGGAGAGGGACTTTTTACAGGGGCATGTAGTGATAGGACGAGGGGTAATGGTTTTAAACTCAAAGAGACCAGATTTAGATTAGATATTAGGAAGAAATTCTTCACAATGAGGGTGGTGAGACACTGGAACAAGTTGCCCAGAGAAGTTGTGGATGCCCCCTCCCTGGCAGTGTTCAAGGCCAGGCTGGATGGGGCTTTGAGCAACCTGGACTAGCGGAAGGTGTCCCTGCCCATGGCAGGGGGGTTGGAACCGGATGGTCTTTAAGGTCTCTTCCAACCCAAACCATTCTAGGATTCTATGACAATAAAGGAAAAATCTCAGAAAAATGTGCAGAAAGCAGAAGCCACTGCACTAAATAACCCCTCACAGCACTTTAGAACTGACCATAGCTGTCATTTGGTCTCTAACTCCTTGTGAAAAAGTTACCAAAATTTTAGATGAATAAGAAGTTGTTCAAAGTGCAACCACTGTGCTGAAAAACTCACCTCTTACTCGCAAATAAAGAAGAAAAAAGAGCTAACATTTGGTGTTACTTGACATTGTTACATGAATCGATGTTGTTATTACTTAGAGGAACAGATTCAACACTTACTTATTGAGAAGTAATTTGTGCTCCTGATAGTAATGTGCTCTTATTGCCAGGTTTATTAGACATCACAGGAACTTATGAGAACACAGAAGTTACAATGAAAGAGCAATCAACCAGAAGAGGGAGTCAAACACCCCCACAAACCCAAGAATCAGTTATCTGAAATGTAAATGTGGGAGCATTTAAACTAAATCTGGCTCTCAGCCACTCATTTCCTACCAATGCATCTCAAATGGAGCAGAGCCCAGGTAGCACATCCAGTGTTGTACTCCCCCACTCCGGTACGTTAGTTGTTACAGTCCTGAGAGTCAACGTTTCCCTTCTTCATCACGGTTACAAACAGCACTGGTACAGTGCAGCAATAGGTGTGTCTATAACCAGCGGACTAGATAACCATATAATTGTTTCCTTAAAGCAAGCAACCGGAATAGAACTGCAAGAGAGCATTCTTACTGCTCACATAAAAATACAGTATTCCTATGCCACTCCATTTTCTAAAACTTCCACGCCATTTCATTGTGCCTGTTGTGGCTATCTCGGAGCTAACCTGTAAATACAAACATATTCAAGAAAAAGGATACACCTCTGTGTTTAATCTTTGAACCAAATTCCCTCTTCATTTAATCAAGGTCCCCATGGATGCTACTTGAACAAGAACTCCTAGAATTATTTTCCTTTGCCTTTCATCTTGTTCTAAGAGGCTTTATGAGAATTGCCTTCCAACAGATATTGATTAGTCTTATCAAATAATTTCAAAAATTGATGTTACCAAACCCAGTGTTGATTTAAACAGTTGCAATTCATTGATAATAGATTTAGGCGGTCAACCACTGGTGTGTGATGGAAATTAATTTGTCCCATTCTGATTTCAATACCACTCTATCATCAATCTATCATCAATGTGATATAAAAATTTCAGCCCTGAAATAAATGTTATTTCCTATTTCACTGTACAGTCTTAATTGAGGAACGAACAGATCTAGAGAGTTAAAATGTAAAAAAAATACACAACGATCATTACTTTGCCATACTTGAGATTCTAATTATAAAAAGTCAGCCTTATATTCAGGTGCGCCTAATGCAAAAGGGAAGCATTAAGACTTCATTGACTGGAACACATCAATACCTCTGTTATGAGGAGTTTCACCAACACTCTCATGCACACTCACAGCCACACTGAATGTTAGTGCGAATGGAATTACAAATCCAAGAAAATCAAAACTTACTTTTGTTCTTTTTGGTGTTTTTTTTTTCCCCCCGTTTCTTTTTCATTTCTCCTCTCCACCCCCAGGAGCTTTAAAAGTCAGTTTTGGAAGAAAGAAAAAACACTGAATACTTAGTCCTCCCATAAAATCTGAATTTATGAAAGCTTGAGACTTAAAAAGCAAAAATACTCAGTGATGTTTCAATACATCTTGTTGGATCTAAATCACAGAATCACAGAATCGTTTTGGTTGGAAAAGACCTTTAAAAGATGACCAAGTCCAACCATTAACCTAAACCTAACATAAACCTAAACCTGCCGAGTCCACCACTAAACCACGTCCCTGAATACCACATCTACAGTCTTTTAAATATCTCCAGGGATGGACTCAATCACTTTCGTGAGAAATGCTATTTCTCATACTATTATGCAACATTCAAGAGGAACACAGAAATATGGGTGAAATACATAAACAGTGCTTCAAACATATCTTCCAGCTCTTGAACATATCTTCCAGTTCGCTGGCAACCTGCCAGTGCCTGCAAGGAAATTATGGAGGAGATACAGCCAGGGTCCTCACACTGGTGCATGGCAGGAGAGTAAGAGACAGTGGGGGTAAGCTGAAACAAGGGAGGCTCAGGCTGGCTGTAAAATTTCCTAAATAATCAGGTAGTGGAGCAGGTCACCCAAGGAGTCTGTGCCATCTCCGTCCTTGGAGGTTTTCAAGACTGAACAAAGCCCTGAGCAACCCCATATGAGCTGATGGCTAACCATGATTTGAAGTTAGACTAGATATCTCTAGAATTCTAATCTTTGCAATAAAATGCTATGATGATAAGGTCCTTCCTTTGCAGATCATACCAAAGTTTTCTTTCCATACATAATTCAGCAGGTCAAAAGAGGGTATTGTCCCGCTGTATTTAGCATTGGTGCGGCCTCACCTTGTGGGCTGTGTGCAGTTCAGGGCCCCACAATTTAAGAAGGATGTTAAGGTGCTCAAATGTGTCCAGAGGAGGGCAACAAAGTAGGTGACGGGAATGTCCTGTGATGAACAGTCAAGGACTTTGGGTTTGTCTGGTTTGGAGAAAAGGAGGCTGAGGGTTGACATCGTCGCTCTCTGCAGCTTTCTGAGGAGGGGAAGTGGAGGGGGAGGTGCTCATCTCTGCTTCCTGAGTAGGACAGGACGCGTGGGAATGGTTCAAAGCTGTGCCAGGGGAGGTTTAGACTGGACATTAGGAAGCACTTCTTTACCGAGAGGATGGTCAAACACCGGCACAGGCTTCCTGGAGAGGTGGTCGATGCACCAAGCCTGTCAGTGTCCAAGAGACATTTGGACACTGCCCTTAATAACACGCTTTAACCTTTGGTCAGCCCTGAAGTGGTCAGGCAGTTGCATTAGACGATCATTGTAGGTCCCTTCCCACTGAAATACTCTAACTCAAAAGGCCAAAAATCCTCCTGATATTAGCTAGATCACTAGACTAGTACGACTAAGACACACCAGCTCGTATAGCCAACTTCACTGAAAGGAATGGTTTCATTTAGCATCAGATCTGGTTACTTTTGCTTTCCCAGCCCAAATGACCAGATACCCATTTGCAGATAGCTCACACAATGTCCTTAGCACAAGTCCAGGGCGAGGCTTGAGACACAGTAAGAAAAATTAATGATTCTGCTTGGTGCACTTCCATGTGTAACTACTATTACAGATCTGAGCTGAAGGGCAGTTACACAATTTAACTACACTTTTCTCTGCCATGCCTTCAGTGTCAGCCTCAATTAACATAATCCAAGAGCACTGACTGCATTTGATTTCAACTGCAAACATACTCTGCTTATGGACTGACCAAGCCCATTCATGTCAGGGAGCTGTATAATTATCCTGGAATTGTAACAGAAACTGTAAGCTCAAGTGCCAACAGGATAACAGGCAACTGACACATCCATGTAACTGCATTACCTGTGGTCACTTCCGCTTACACTAAGTGCTTTTCCTCTCAAATAAACCTTCCTGCCAAAGAAAGCTGATTATTTATTTGCCTAGTATTCTTCAGTGCGCATTGTATATCATCTTGCTCACATGTACAAGCTACTGCACTGATACTTTAAAATTCTAGAGAGACTAAAAGATAAAATGACTATAGAAACAAGTAGCCCCCGTGCGTGCAGTAAACTGCAGAAGAATTATCATTTCTTCTCATTCATGTTTGTATGGATTGGCTAAGCAAACAAAGCAATAGATGTTTATTCATAATGGTTCTGCACAAGCTGCTGTGAAACAAGCTCTAGAGAAAGAGTAGTGAGGCTGAAATGCTATAAGAAAATCTCAGGTATTGTATATTTCATGTCTCTGTAGAGCTACCACGCGGCAATGGCTAGTAGAGAACTGCACAAAACAACCAAGTCTCTCCTGAATATTTCATCAGGGATGTCCATCTCGGAGTTCTTAACAAATTTGGGACAGTTGTATTAAATTCATTTATAAAGCAATCTCTGTGAAATGTATTTCAGAAGACTCACTCTGCCTGGTTGTCTAAATATAAAAAACCCCAAGTACTCTGCAAAACTGAGTCTAGAAGCATTATTCACACTAGTGGGTAGTACTCTTCTGCTTGGCTGATAAGCACATGGCCGGTCATTGGCTGAAAAGAAACCATTTACCCTACATTTTTTGTTACTTACTTCACTTTAGTGAAATAGAATAATGAGATTAATCTGGTGCAATGGAAAACAAACGCCAAGGAAGCCATTTAAACTAGTAAAATTTTCAGAAGTGGGTACAGGTCTTTGTGAGGCTGCCAATCTGATCTTTTTACATTGCTAAGCTTCAGATAGCACCTCAGGAAAAATCAATTCATTGCAAGGTTTTCATCAGGGGAGACTTGCCCTCCTCTTCTCACGTAACTGTAAAGCTAACCAGCGTACTAATTCCTAGCAGGGTATTCCTTTCAGCCTCTACACAGAGCAGACAATGGCTATTAAACTAAAACACTGGTTTGATAACCAATTATCAATTAAAATACACCTCTTAGCAATTTATAAGATAAATAAGAAGCTGTATTATGTCAAACATTACCATGACAATGGAATTGAAACCACCCAACTTTACAATAGTATTATTATAAAGAAACACAAATTTAGATGCCATACAATTGAAAGTATAGGGATACACCATCAGAATAGAAGAATCTGATAGGGTTAAAATATCACTTCATTCTCATGAAACCATATTTTAGAGCTTCTCTGGAGATACACATTCTGGGTTCTGACTGCTTATACTCAGGATTTTTGTAGATCAAAAAAATAAGCAAGCAATGAGCAAATTACCAGTGCAATTACATGCATGGGAATTCGAGGGCAAAATATAGTCAGAAACAGTATCTCTATTTCCAACTGCAAAAGCAAAAAAGGGTTCTCTACAGTGCTGGACAAGCTTGTATAAAAGACCTCCAGCAAAAACAATTGCTGATTAATGCTCTGCTAAAAATTTATTTTTCAGACAACTGTTGTAAGCCTTCTCTTAACAAGAAACAGCTTCAAAGCACAATGAGTAAAAGTAATAAATGAACATGTCTCGAAAAGCGAAGTAGTCCATCTTGTTCATTGTGAAGAAAAATTTCTTTTCAGTAGCTATGCAAAAGCATCAGCATGGATCTAAGTATGCTACTGAATATCAAGAAGGAATATTGAAATACCTAAGTGTGCCCTGTTCAGGCAGCCATACTGGTGCATCAGTGCTTTTTCTTACAATTACTCCCATCAATGTAAAACTAAGTCTTTGAGAGCTAACAAGTATACGCCTTCATAACACCACCATAGATAACAACAGATGAAATTATCATCTGCTGAATCTCTTACACAGTTAGAGAGTCTGGCACCCTATCTGTAACAGTACAACATCCTAGAAATGCATACAGATTTGCTCTCTTCAGTATTATAGAAAGCACTTAAGTACTTAATCTTCCATTCACCATGTCTTTTTTGAAAGGCTAACAACTCTTACTGCTCTCTGAGTTCAGTCCATGCCTATGGGAATGGAGTACAACATCCATGGGCAGATCCCAGCACGTTTAAGATATTTCATTGCATACCCACTCCATACAACTGTGGGAATCCGAACATATTTTGCACAAGAAGGGAGCATATGGGCCATTTTGTTTTGCTCATTCTTTTTTTCCCCAAGAGCATCTCCTAGGGAGAACAGCTTTGTGCACACTGCTGTTCAGAACAGTCCATCCCAACAAGAAAAGATGACACCAAGGGAAGAATTGTTTACTGCCATATAGCAAAGATTTCAAATGAAGCCTCTTTTAATGGAAGTAATCTTAATAAGTATCATCCAAACTGACAAAAGCATGCCCACAAAATTACTGAATTTAATAACACATTTCTCAGAGACTAAAAATTAATTGGCAGATGCCAAAGGGGGGGAAAAAGTGATGTGGCATATTGCATCTTTTTATGACAGATGGTTTCAAATGGATTAATGAGGTGAGTGCTGAATTTCTAGGTTGCAGTTAATATTTAACTTCCAGCCAGCAGACACCTCTAAGACTTTTACACCTGAGTGGTAGAGGCCTACCTACTTGAATTGTTGGAAACACTGTGCTTATTAGAAGAGAATCTTCCAAATGAAAATATTAATAGATATTGAAAAGTAGCGGGGTGTGGGAGTAGAGAGACCTTGTCAGAACACTGGTATGGAATAGGAAATTCAACACTTTTTTCCCCCTCTGAGAAGTTATGGTGAGGAGAGACACACAGACTACATGAGCTCATACTATACTATGTCAGTTAAGTGAAGAAAAAGAAAAGGATCAGTAAGAGAAATATTTTTTCCCTTCATTTCTAGACAATTTTAGAACGGTAAAACCGTACCTTTGCATAAAAAAATAAAAGACTCAAAAGAAAAGAAAGTTCATCTGCAATAATCCATCTTGTCACTGCACTTACGACATCATAAAAGTTATTTGCTTGATATTACCAGCAGACATGACGTGTCTTCAAAACCTCTTCTGTGTCTCCAAATTTTTACTGTTCATTTGGCTAAGAAGTTACAGGAAAGTGTATCACTTTACAGTAGGCAGAACCTTTCAGACACTAAACTAAATCCGAAAAATAGTTGTAAGACAGACCTAAAGTCAAAGTTTGGGGTTAAAACAATTTGAATTGAATTTATACGTGTGGAGTTGCTGGTTAAACACTTCAAAGTGATTACTAATATTCACTGTCATTTACATTTTGAAGAAACTACTGTAAATCCACCATACAACATTATCTACAAGAATTCGAAGATGAATGAGAGCAAAGCCAAATGAGAACTATTAACATTCTTAGTGTAAATATTTACCATCCTAACAAAAATAATTATTAGAACATTCCATTTCATTATCTTCCTCCTGCATTTATTCTTTTCCTGGAATACAGATGAAGTAATTCTGAAGTGACTTACTGTCTTATTGAACACCCTGCATTTCTCCAACAAAATGGAAACAAAATGCCTGGTCACACACTTACACCGTAGCTGTTTCCACAGTCTCCGGTTCACAGAGGGCCTGCATAGGCCATAGGTAACTGCACGGCACATTCTAATCTTTGAAGAGCACAGTGAGTATTGGTTCTTCTCTAATAAACTAGGAAGAAAGAGTTTAAGAAACAAATTATTTTTTAAAAAAAGTTAATGATGAGAATAATAAATTTATTTTGATTTCAAAATTCTTAAAGAGAAAAATTTTAAATATTTTCCCTTTTTTGCTAATAGACCAATAATAGATTCATGCTGTAGTAACCACAGACGGAAAATACACTAGGTGTACCAGATACACTACATCTGTAGGCACTAGATGGTGCGTACAGAAAGCCAACTATAAACAGCTGAAACACAAATGCCCTTGGAAGGACCTCTGCCTTGGTTGTACAATTTCCTTGCTGAATATTCATCTTTCTGCAGTGTATTTGAGAACTAACGACCAACACGCCACACCCAGCTGCATCCTGCTTTACACATTTCTGATTGCAAATCAACACAGGCCTTAATACCCCAGGCACCATCCAGTTCTGTTCCAGGGCAATGAGAGGGGATCCATATCTTTGTCTTCAGTGTGGGCTGCGATATACACTCTATGAATCAAATGCCCCTAAGGGGGTTTTTTTTGACAGAAAGGGGCAAGAAACTCCTTAATATTGCATCAATACTGCCAAGTAAATTGTGACAAAAAGAAAGACTGATACTCTACTTCAAACTGCAGTCCACATATCTGTTCACTCCTCTTTACAAATTCTTTATAGGAAGCATTCGTTTCCATGAAAGGCTGTCACATAAATTGTTACATAATGCATTTTTGTAATTTTGGGAGAAGAAAAAATATACACCTGTGTAATATACATAAATACGTACATCGATATAACATATAAAAACATTCTATACATGTTTAGATATTTTACATATTTTGATGTTAAAAAAATGCAGAATATGCTCCCTGATGATGGGCAATATCCACAGCATTTGCCAGATTTGTCTTTTGTGCTCTGTTTCAGCATATCCCAGGTAGATATTCAAAAGGTAAAATAATTAGCCAAATCAGAATACATAGTGATTATCCAAAATGGTACTTAGAATTCTGCTCTATTTAATGTGATGAAACCCTTAACGATTTCAAGCAGTAAGGGGAGGGGGAGGGGGAACGGAGGGAAGAGAGTTTGAAGCTGTTTTCATTATGAAAACCGACAGCTCTTGGTTCCAATTTCACCCCAAAATGCCATAGAGATTAATATTTTTCTTTCAAAGCCACATTTTTATAAGAGATTACGTTTTCCTCTGAAAGCAGAAGAGCTCCATTCAAAGACATTCCCATTTGTTGTTGTCAGATTCTGCCTAGCTGGGCTGAGAGCCTACTGTAGCTCTGCAGAACTGTGACCTGCACTTCACTCCCTCCAGGCACTATAAATAATTTCCATGGAAACAGCATTGAAGAAGATATCTGCAAGCCAAGAAGGTATCTATAGCCTTTCTGTTAGATTTATGTCTTTTATTTTTTTCGTCTCCATTTTCTCAGTTAAACCAACATTAAATATATTTATTTTATAAAATACTTTACACACACAACTAAAGTTATAAAAGAAATGAAAGATGGAGGAGAAAAAAAAAACTTAAGGAGGTTCCTACTCCACAAGACATATGTATCTACCTATAGATTATCTTCACATCCTGCACTGCCATTTACCCTGAGGAAAGAGGACATTGCATCTACACTGCACCTTTTTCACCCGAGGAAGAATTCTCCCTTAGTCATCAGGGCTGAAGCTAATAATCTGTACAAGGTAATGAAGAGTGTTCTAATTCCCACCTTGATGAGGCTGAGAAGAAAAGTAGATAAAGTTAAAGCTGAAGGGCTCTGAAACAGCTTCATCAGACCACAAATGGAGGAGCTGAACACAGTGGGTGCATTGCAGCCTAGCCAGGAGCAAATCTGTAGCTTTTCAGCCCTGGATGTTATCACACAGTGAAAATCAGCTAACTTTCCAGTCACTTCTCTTTCAGCAATGGAAAGACAATGTTCAGCATGTGGATTTAGTAAAGATAATCTGGAAATCTACCAAACCCTGTTCCCTCATGATGCCCCAGTTAATGAGAGTCCACGTATATTGGAGGCGTACAGTACTCCCTGTCTTCCTCCTCCTGGCCACGGGAGTATCGTGGCTTTAGGCCCTCCCTGCACAGCTGGTATTGCTTTCATTGTTCACTGAAGCTGCAGATGACTAGTCCCAACCTAGAAGAGTCTCCTTACTCCAAGACCACTCTACAGATACTGGGAGAAACAGAGACTGCCTTCCCTCTCCTTTGGCTGCGCTTGTACAACCTGCTTGTAGCTTGGAGGACAAAGGAAGCAAGCCAAGGCATCAGAACAAAACTCAAAGACAACCACCTAAGGAGAAATACCTGTAATCAGTGCTTTGTTTTTTACTTTTCAGTATAACAATAGTTGTCAGTGAACATAACGATAAATTAAAATAATGATTATTTGGTGCATTACAGGAATTTCTTGGAGCCGCTTTTCCCCTTCACGCTTCCCCTGTAGGACCCAGTTTACCCTCACATAAGCTTTGAGTACTGACCATGAGGTTTTTCTTCATTAAAACACATCAGATTCCACATCATCTTATACATTTTTATCTGTATTTTAATCTCTTTTTTTATGATCCCACATATTGCTCTCCTGTCAGCAAGAATTCATACAGTTCTTAGTAGTATCAACATCAGCATTAAAAATAATGACTTCGGCTCCCCCAAGCCGCTGCTCTAAAGCAAAGACTTCTTTAAGAAAAGATTGCCTGCTAGCACATAAGCCATTAGCTGTATTCAGCTTTTAAGGCTTCTGTCTGTACTATAAATGTTAGAAAAATACCTGAGAAGTCAAGACTTTCTTGGATTTTTTTGATCCAAAGAAGTTTAGAAAAACATCAAATAGCAGCTAATTCATCATAAGAAATATTTGTATTTACATCTGTTCCTACAGCTACTGAAATACAGATTGCCATTCAACTAATGTTTGACAGTTTTTAGATCCAATAGTTAAAAGAACATGAGTATCAAGATGACAAAATTATTTATTGTTCTCAACCTAAGATACCCTGAAGGTGGCTATTTTTTTTAGGTTGTTCTCAGATCTTGAACTCTACCTGTCAGAATTCACCCTAGCTACTTCAGATACTACTGAAGTATTTCACATTATGTAAACTACTTAAATTCTCTGTGCCTTGTCTTACTACTCTAAAATGGGTATCTCATAATAATTACCAATCTTCTTTCACAGAATTATAAAGAAAGTTAATTAATTAATGATTCTAGCCCTCCTGAGATTCTCAGATGAAAAAGCGGTACGTATAAGAAGGGCTTTGAAGAAACTTCGAATTTACTGTCACAACCACAATTAAATCAAGGAGAAATTTTATATTGTTATTCTCAGATTCTCTTTTCTTCAGTTCATTATTTTTATTTTTTCCTACTGTCAAAGGTTTAAGGCTGCGCTGGCTGTTAAACAGATGACAGATGCTCTCCATTAACCCTTCCCCTTCCCAGAAGGGAAAGAGAGAAAGAAAAAGGAGAGAGACACATGGGTTGGAAGAAATTCAAGCAACTTTAATGAAAGAATAACAATAAAACAAAAAAGCTAAAATCATAATAATAGGAAAAATAATGAAATATATACAAATATATACAAAACCAGTATCGCGCTCGCCCCCCACTCCCTGATGATGATCACATCACCTGGACACTGCAGGGCAGGCACAAGTCAAGTCCCAGACTGGACTCAGCAGCAGATGGGAACTGGATTCAGGAACGCACAGATCAAAGGCAGAAGAAACGGACAAAGTCCTCCCAGGATGCCAGCCATGGAAGAAGAGCGAGCTTGACCCTCGCAACCCCTCAGCTTTATACCGAGTATGGGATGGAATACCGCATTTGGTCGGTTTCAGGTCACCTGTCCGACCCGCTCCTCCCTGCAGGAGGGTCACAGGTCTGACCCATTCTCTGCATCTCGTTTCTGGAGCGCAAGTAGTTGAGCAGGACCAAGCAGCAACCTTGGTTTCCATAGGAATAAGTATAAGCGAGANCCCCTTCCCAGAAGGGAAAGAGAGAAAGAAAAAGGAGAGAGACACATGGGTTGGAAGAAATTCAAGCAACTTTAATGAAAGAATAACAATAAAACAAAAAAGCTAAAATCATAATAATAGGAAAAATAATGAAATATATACAAATATATACAAAACCAGTATCGCGCTCGCCCCCCACTCCCTGATGATGATCACATCACCTGGACACTGCAGGGCAGGCACAAGTCAAGTCCCAGACTGGACTCAGCAGCAGATGGGAACTGGATTCAGGAACGCACAGATCAAAGGCAGAAGAAACGGACAAAGTCCTCCCAGGATGCCAGCCATGGAAGAAGAGCGAGCTTGACCCTCGCAACCCCTCAGCTTTATACCGAGTATGGGATGGAATACCGCATTTGGTCGGTTTCAGGTCACCTGTCCGACCCGCTCCTCCCTGCAGGAGGGTCACAGGTCTGACCCATTCTCTGCGTCTCGTTTCTGGAGCGCAAGTAGTTGAGCAGGACCAAGCAGCAACCTTGGTTTCCATAGGAATAAGTATAAGCGAGAGCCTTTCTGCACACCATTCCCACCATTACTCCAGCAATAGCTATAAACATCAAGCATTGTCACTCCTAGAAGCAGACACTGTCTGAAAAACGTGCTGTTAATTTCAGAGAGTGCGGTCTCTTAGAAGAGACTTTGCTGAAAAGAAAAATTATTAAAAAGAAAATTGGTTCTGTCCTAGCTCAAACCAGGACACCTACAAGTTGCTATTTGCTGCAAAGTATTTTAACTCATTCGAAATTCTTTATTATAATTTGCTTTAGAAAAAATGTAAATTGCATCCATCACACATTAATCAGCTGTATCTAGGCAACACAGGTGAGGTTAGATCATGGTTTTGCAATCACCCCTGAGTACAGAGATGGACTCAGAACCTTTCATCTCTTTCATTCCTGGAAGTAGCCACATTAGACAAAAAAAAATATGCACAGCAGCATTATTGTTCCTTAACTCCTGACACCAACCAGACACCTCATCAGAATCTGTCCACTGGGAACAGCAACTCGCCACAGCGTATATTAAAATCTACCTTGATCTTCCGGTCACTGTAGTTATGCATTTAGACATTCAGCCCCTAGTTTCTCCTGTCAACCATTTTGAATTAACAACAGAACAATCAATTATTTCATAAAATATGGTCTAGACATTTAAGAAAAAAAATCAGTATTTTGATTTTGTGGATTATGTGGATTAAGAAAAAAAAGAAATTCAACTCTACTATATTGTGTATATCAAATACATGCTGGTTTCCTTCTGGCAGTTTTCAGTGGAAAGCCATTCCTTCCATTTACTTAGTTATTAACTGAATGTTCCTGAGAGACATCCATTTAGTGTCTGTAACAATTATCTAATAAGAAATCTCATAAAGTACAGCAAGATAAATACTTTTCAGAACCACATTCAGAATTTAAGATCATGATATTTGATTCATCAGAGATTACAGACTGTTATTAAAAATAGATGGTCTTGTTTTAACTTTCTGAATACCTGATTATTAGCTAATAAGCTTAAATAGCTTAATATTCTGACATTAACCTAAACCCACAATACTACCTTTAAAAACAAAAGTTTCCAGAAGGATAAAATGCAAGTTTGGTCACTGAAATATACACCTTCAAGAAATACACACAATTACGACAACAGCACACGTGCTTTCAGTGGTCTCTTGATTTTTTTTTGCCACTGAATCTGAGGCAGGTTCTGACCTCCGCCATATCCAGGGTAACCCCACAGATTTATTTCACTAACCTGAATCTGATTTTAGCTTTACAACTCAGAGTTTGGGCTTCCTTTTATTACTTAAGCATGCTTTAGCCATATTAGTATATTTCACTGTCACACAACAGAACTGTATTTGCTAAGTACGTAAGTACTTAGGATTTCATGTACTACCTGTCTTAACTTATCATCTGATGCGGAAATATAGACCAGTGGCTTTCACCACTTAAAGAGCTTCCTGGACAACACCACTGTGAATGCCACGCTACCGCTGCAAGAGCGCCGTGCAGTCCAGCCTTCGACAGCCCAAGGGAGAAAAATGAGACATAAGCCATAGGCAAAACAGAACTGTCTCTGCAGCTGCTTTAAAAAATTTCAGTTTTCTTCCAAATGTTTTTAGCTGAAAACTTTCTGACTTTGTGTTTCAGCCAACTGTGAAACTCCCACACACAAAGCCACTTTCTGAATTGTTTTACTGAGGAAAAAATTAGTAAAGGCATTGTTTCTGGCTTCCACTTTGTGTGGATATTTATACCTCTGGAAGTTCGTCCGTACTAATATGCCTGAGGAAATTTTTCCCTTGAGTACTTTTTTTCAGTTTGCCTTACACAGACCTTCATCTGTTCCTTGCTAACTCATTCCCTTTGAAATAAAGTACTCGGAGATTCCCCCACTGCCCCTTCATTTTGGCCCTTTTAAGTTGCTGCAGAAGCTGAAACTTGTCAAGTTTTTAACTCCAGTAGCCAGCGGGGAAAGCTTAAAACATGAAACAAATGGAACTATAAGCAAAAATGAAGGGAAATAAAAAGAATCTTAATAAATGTTTTTATTCTCTTTTTGGGGGTCTGACTCATGATATTGGAATGAACGAGGCTAGCAATAACAGTAAAATACTACATTTTCATTCTAGTTATAGGACCAGAAAATTTTCAATTCTAGTCCTACCAGACCAGAGCTTTTTGATACAAGTTACTACTTTTCTTCACTTAAATATGTGAGACTTCTGAAGAAGTTTAAGCATAGTAGTACAAAAGTTGCTTAAAGCACTTGACAGATTTTAGATATAAAATTATATATAGTTATAT
>VZSC01001438.1:799168-820152 GCA_013398225.1 Steatornis caripensis
ATATTTTGCTTAAAATATATAGAATTTTTATATATTATTATAGTAATATGTGCCTATATGTTACACCTACACATTGTATATTTATATTAAAATATTATACCCATTTAAGGGGAAGTTACCATAATCCGATCCATAACCTTTCAGAGTCTCTTTGGTTCTATGCAAATGCATAGAAAATAACTAAAGATGGTATCACAGTTATGTACGTGTCATAGTCACAGTGAAAATACAGGAACACAAACTCACATGCACAGCACTGATATAGAAGGTTTAGGGTGACTTAATAGAGCCTTTCAATACCTGCAACAAGGTTCTTGGGAAGATAAAGCTTTTTACAGAGATGCCGGGCAGGAGGATGACAGACAACAGACATGAACGAAAATGGGAGGTTCCGACTTGACATTAGGAAAATAATTTTTGACAGTGACAGGACACTGAAGCAGCAAAACAGGCTGCCCAGGTAGCCCAAGAAGTCTCCACACTTGGAGGTTTACAAAGCCCTGAGAAACCTACTTTGAACTCAGTGCAGACCCTGGTCTGCGAAGTCGGTTGGACTGGATCCTGGGTCCCACACAACCTGCGTGGGTCTGTGAGGCTATGATATGTCTGTGTAAAAGCCAAGAGTCTAATGTCTTACATGTACAGAATCTGAAGCATTTCAGACTCTGGACTTTTAAATTTTTATTTCCCTATAATTCTGATTTTTGAAATGAGAAAGAAATCCAAAGGATATAGGATAAATATACTCAAAGTCTCTGGCTGCTTTGGAAGAGAACTGGCAGATGATCACAATCATGTCATCGTGATAGAGTTGCTACTTGACTCCCACGGTGTGCTAACTTCCCCTAGATGCATTCTTCAATACAACCCAACACCACCCAAAAGCAGTGGTTTAAGCTTTGACAGTGCAGACGACTGTGCTGAGATTCAGACTTTAAATTCAGAAGTGGTGGGCAAGAAACAGTGTATGCCAGGCCTCCGTGCAGTTATTTACACCTCTGAGCATTCGGACCTTCCACATCTGTTTGTACTTATTCTCACTACCTGTTTGACATAGTAGACCTACCTGAATAACTTCTCTCTCAAGCCAAATACAATACTGAAGCATAGAGTTTAAATGTAAAAACAAAAGCTCCAGAGATGCTTAAGTTAGTAGAATCTTTAATTACAGGTCATAAAGAGAACCTCTTTCTCCTAAGCAAGGGAGACGTTGCTTTGCTGGTAACTGCTGAAACATATTCCTTAAGCCTGGGGATGCTTCAGTAAAGCTAAGTGTACTGTCAATTGCAAGTTGCTTTTTCACCACCAGAGTGTTCCTGTACGAAGCAATGATGAATGAAAACTCCGTTACTCTCACCACAGTTTCTGGTGCCTAGTGATTTGTACCTCTGGCAGCATACGTATAAAATCATGGCTGTAAGCAACCCACAGGTAACAGCTACAGGCTTCACACCTCAGCAGTAGATTTGGAGTGGCCTGGGAACGAGCTGATACTTTTCTAGTCCCAGATGATTCACCTCCTTTTACAGATATTAAATTCTGTGGTGTAATTACTAAAAAGTCTTTCACAATCTTTTTGCTCAGAGATGAGTACTCAAATCATCTGGGATTAGGTTATAATTAATTACAAACAGCATTCCTTACAAGCACATCCACATTTATGAACAAATCTGGGTTTTGCAATAGCTTTTCCTCCTCACAGCTATTTGACTTATGGTTGTGCTAAAGAGGCTTCAGTCAGTAGTCCCTTTCTATCACTGCGCAAGTGGGTCACTGCAACATCTTAGAAAGTAGGCTGCCTTCTGCATTATTCCTAGACATAAGAAACACTTAAGACATCAGAGTTATCCTGTAATTCGGCATGGCATATGCCTCAGGCTCCTGCTATGTTGTTTTTACAAATGGCAATATAATGCTACAGTCTTGAATTGTAGGTTTGTAGGATTATCTTCAAACTGTGTTTAAGAAAAATAATAGCTAAAATGCTGCAGAGGCGATTTAAAACACTGCTGCTTTTTACAAGATGGGAAACACACAGATTTATTATATAGTTTTATATAGTTTAAAAATGCTTCTGTAAATAGATCAGACGACTTCTGCTTGTGAGGACATACAGTATCTCAGAAGCAGCAACACATACATATTCACTGAAGCAGAAGGAAAGCATTGTTTACGTAACTCCCCCTCAAAAAAACCAGAAGACTTGCTTTCACTCAGTCATACAGCTGCAGAGACCGTGCTTTTGCAGAAAGTGAACGGTGGGTGGGGGAGGAAATGCAAAGCAGTGCTGTTGGGTTCCCCCCCTCCCTTCATGCTCCTTAATTTTTGTCTCGTCCTGCCCCCTGGTGGGAGCACAGGCCACGGGTCGGTTGGCTCCACAAAGGCACATTCGTACGATGTCGCCCCAAATTACACTGCACTTCTTATACAGCTATTTGTGAAAAAGAATGTGTATAACTTAACATAGGAAGGATTTAATGAAATATTAAGGGAAATACAATATCATTATTGTTATTTAATAACAGGCTGTGTGTTGTTTTCTCTAAAAATTAACAAAGCACCTGCAGAATTTTCACAATTTTGTGATAAATATCCTTCGTACTCTAGAAAGATATTTAATAGTGAAAAATAAAGAGAACTGATAGTAAATATATATATATAAACACACAATGTTCATTGTTCAATGGTGTTTTAGTAAGAGCTCAAGATACAGCATAATCTATAGCATGAGAGGAAGTTTGTTGATTTACAGATTACAAATTCCTTTTTTTATTTCTACAAGGATCAACTAAGATGATGGCACAGACCTGCTGTGGGTTACAGCTTGGTAGATGAAAAGCTGCTTTAGATCTCAAGTAGGTAGGAAGGACAAAAGCAGAATCAAAGGCCTTAAAAATGTTAACACCTGTCATCCATTTAAGTGCTGCAATTCTACTCTCACAGAATGATTTCCTCTAAGAGTTACAAAATAAGATACTACTAGCATAGATAAATGCTAATTTTAACCTCTTCAGCACATCCAGTCATGTTTAGATTATTTTTGACACATCTGTATTGCAACTTCAATTCCTTCATCCCATTCCAGCTCAAAACACTTCTGCATACTCATGAACTCCCTCAGGCAGCCAGGTCACCCACTGGCATTTCAGCTTTCTCTTGCCCTAAACTCTGGGGCGCTGCAGACTCTAATGGCTGCAGGCAGCACATTCTACTCTTGTCTACACTAGAGCTGTAGCGGAGGTGGGAAAAATCATTCATTCAGCCCCACGCAGTTCACTGAAGGTTTGACAGTGAAAATACCAGCACTGCAGCCTCTGAACACACTACAGCCTTCGAGGCAACAATGTTTGCAAGGGTTCACTGTCACAAAAATAATGGCAAAACCAGGGTGCGACATTGGAATACATTCACCACGCTCCAGGAATCACCATGGGCCTTTTGATAAACCAGAACTCTCTCAGCAGCAGCCAGAGCCCCGTCCACCTCTCTTTCTTCAGGTGCATCTGCCTTCATCATCCATCTAAAAACCAAATAGATTCTTACACCTTTCCTTGGTTTCCTGCTGTAGAGAGCAAGAGTTACTTTTTAACTTTTAAATATATATATGCAAGCTGATAGAAAAGCTCAATCCTGTTCTCACCCAGACAACAGAAATCCGAAATAACTGTAGAGGCATATGTAAGAACAGAACACCAAAATACCAGAAAACATCAGAAACCAGATCAGAGGCTTTATGATTTCCATATACATTGTGTCCTGGATTCTCAGCTGGTACAGAGCAGTATAAATTCCACTGCCTTCAACTTAACTGCTTCGCAGACACCAAGAATCCAGCCATGTGTGATAGCTTTGGGCAAAGGGAGACTAGACATCTTATTGTAGTTACATAACAATTTGCCTAAGTTGTATTTACAAGTTCCAATCAGACTGGTCTATCCTGCAGAGGCATGTGAAAATGCCTCAGGGTACGTGACCCAGAATTACACAATGTCCCTGGCTTATCAAAAACCTGGTAAGAAAGTGTAGGTTGCAGATGAAGATGAACTGCCAGCTGCAGACTAAAACCGGAATGTTTAGAGAACAATTTCTTATGACTGTGTATTACCACAGGACAACCTTTTCTTTCCTTACCCACCCAACCCAGACTAATTTGTGCTCAGGCATGTTGGGATTATACGTCTTAATGAACCCCACGTACTGGAGTACATAGGATTGTGTTTTCAGGGCTGTTTGATGGCTTATTTTAATAATGCTCTAACCACACAATTAAAATGTGATGAGATCTCAGTTTGGTTAAGTTCAGTGAAATTGCCAAGGGTACAAGTAGGTGCTATAAAGTCTAATTAAAAAAGAAAACTCTCACTTTGTTTACATTGAAGCACAGGAAGGTTTCTGGTTCGTCTCCAGTGACTGTAATTGATTTAGTCCCTGATTCATACAAATTTGTATTCTAAATTCAGATGAGGACCTGATTCTTCAATCCCTGTTTGTGTCAAACAGGATACACTCAGGTGAATAACAACATTGATTTTAATACTTTAACTCCACACAGGAAACAAGTAAATAAATAAGCAGGAAGTTTTGCAAGGTCAGAAAGTATCTCTTTTTTTGGGGGTACTTTGGATTATAAAACACTACCACACTTAAAGCTGGCCATCCAGCCCATACGCAGTTTTCTCAACAGGGTCAGTGAAGAGGCAGACGGCCAAACCCTATTCACAAAAAGCCTGTGAGTCGAAGCAATCTTCCTGAACCAAGCTACGGATAGCACAGGTCTGCCCCATCCCTAGGCCACAGAAAGGACCCCTCAGGGACCACCAGCCTCAGTGTTAAGTTCTGCAGAAGCTGCAGGATGGAAGAAATTGAGCCCTGGCACAGGCTGCCCAGGGAGGCTGTGGAGTCTCCTTCTCTGGAGATATTCAAAACCCGCCTGGACGCGTTCCTGTGCACCCTGCTCTAGGGGCACCTGCTTTAGTGGGGGGGTTGGACTGGATGGTCTCCAAAGGGCCCTTCCAAACCCTGCCACTCTTTGATTCTGTGAAATTCCTACCTAGCAAACTCTGGGGCTTTCAAGACCTCTTTGTGTAACACCTCTCCTTGCACCTGCTGTGATGCTCCAAAGTTTTTGCCCCAAAGCCAAGAGCCTTTTGCCAACTGAGGGAGGTGGCAAAGGCTTTGGACATAACCCCCAGGCATGCTGCTTCACATCTTGGAGTTGCCAATCAGGAGAGCTGATTTCTTTCATCAAACCAAAAGATACAGCTGGGAAAAAAAAGACAAGTTTTCCAGACACGTGGTCCTTAGTGGCTTTTCTGTGCCCAAAACCTTTTTTTTCCAACTGGTCTGTCTAATACAAGGTATCACCTCTGCCTATCCATGTGGCACACTTAACCAAGCACTTAAAGTTATCTGAATAAAAGAAAACCTCTGGCATTAGAAAATACAGATAATTCCCTTAACAGATAGCGCTGGTTGGTACACACATCTTGGCTCTGGCCACTTTTTGCTGTGGACCACTGATGGTTCTCTCTCATCTAAGCAGTGTGCAGCAAATTCAATGCAAAACTTGTATCTGTTCCCTTTCACGAACATCATGCAGGACAGTGTCTATAGCCTCACAAACTCCCTCAATCCATAATGGAGGAAGAGGGAAGTGAACCTAAAGTAGGAAGATACTTCAGTGATCTTGTAAAAAGTGTGAGGAATTCTCCAGAAGATATTACTTCTATAATATCACTAAATGGCTCCCGTATAGCCATTAAGTGTCTAAGCATATTCTCCAGAAAGATGTGCTGCTTGGCAGTCCCAGTCATCCGGCTGTGAGACCATTAGAGGACTTGCTCTTTTTGCCCAGGATGCAGCCAGTGTAAGTTACCTGACCTCCCAGACAAGATTTTAAGCTGCTTAAAGGAAAGCAGAAAAGCACATGTCACAAATACAAAAAAACAAGCCTGCGTTTCCCAGCAGTGTTAAGTACAGCAGAGACCATCAATATGCCTCTGTGGGTGTGCACGTGCGTGTGGAAGAGTACCGGTTGTCCAGACAAATAACAGAAAAACAAGTTCCAGTTGTGCGAATTTTAAAAATCCATTTAAGCTCACATTCTGTAAGGCTGTATCAGACATAACATGTTGTACTGCAGGAAGTATATTGCAAATATTTGTTTTCACTATAAAAAGAAACAAACTGCAGCTAATTAAATATTGCACTGCCTTGGAAAAGAAAACAAACCAAGAGGGGGCTGCAGGGGCTATCTGCAGTTGGCCTAGTGACCAGAAACTAACTAAAGAACATACCTTGCTTCTAGTACAGGGCACTGATTTGCTTTATCATTGCGGACTGTGGTCTGTGGCTGGGCTTTCGCTGCCTGGCTGGCAGCGTAATTCATCTTCTGGAAAAACTCCCTGCAGAAATTTTGTTGCAAAGCCTGGTGGGGATGGTCGGGGTTTTGCATCTCTTCAGACTCCAGTCAAGTGCTTTAAGCATTATGACCAAAAAGTGAATAACCCAGTTAGAGAATTAAATATTAATACTTGTGTATTTTCTGTCTCCTAAGCAACTACTGTTCTCTTTCTTGTTTCAGAAGATCTAAAATACAAACACGCACATGAAAAGATTAAGGCAAAAATACACGTTACTATTTCCCTCAAAGACACGCACTCTCCCCTACCCAAGACATTTTTTGCCATGGCTTGTAACCAGCAAATGCTAGAATGATGCTTGCATCACTTCATTGGAGAGATGCGAGGGAACCTGCCGATGCGCGTTGGGGAGCTCTTACCCCACTCACATCGTGGATCTCTGCTCCAGCGCCTGACGAGCCTCCTCCTGCCCCTCCTTCTCCGACCTCGGGGGTCGCAGGGCTATTTCTCACACTTTTTTCCTCACTACCTCTGTGGCATTTTACCCTTCCTTAAATACCCTTTTACAGCGGCACTACCAGCGTGGCTGAGGGGCTGCTGGGACTGGCCCCAGGCAGCCCCGGGCTGCCAGGGCCTCGCCGCGGACACGCGGTATGGAGCAACCCAGTAACGAGAAAATTCGGGACACCATCCGGGATCCAATGAAGGGAAAATCACACTGCTCTTAAGAACGACAATAGTTTACTGGTTTTCCTTGATGAAAAGTGCTATGTTTCGCCATTTACAGAAGAGACTTCTTTTCAGCAGTTGCCTGAAATTTGTGTGACCCCTTATGGTCCAAGCAAGTTGAAATTGAATTCTCTTTAGTAAGATGAGTCATTGCAATCTTCCACCCACATCTGTAATCACATCCATGCTCAGCTAACTATTTGAGCTGGTCAAAATTACGATGAAAGAAATACACCATCAGCTAAAAAGCACCTGCATGAGAGAACTGAACGGATTTTGAGAAACACAGCCATTCCCAAGAGGCAGCTGTATTCCCTGTTAAGCTAAAGGTGAACTGAAATTTCCAACCTGGTTCTCCTGAAACAGTTTTTACCCTGAGAGACTGTGACCTGTTGGCTTTTTATTTTAATTCAGGATGAAAAAAATTCTTTAAAGGAAAACATCACTTGAGTGTTTCCCTGGAGGAAAATTCCATTTCCCAAGTGCCTTCCTAACTCCTTCAAACAGCCTCTCTTTGCAAAAGCACTTTTACCAAAGTTCTTCCCAGTAGGGAATATTTTATTAAATACTTTTGAAAGAGATGTTCATCACCCAAAAGATGCAAAGACACATCTTAGCTTCTCCCAATGAATAATGTAATTCTCCCCCTGAGATCAGCCAAACAAAAATGTACTTTAACGGGGCAGCAAACAAGATGGCCGTCCCTGTCCTCTGCTTTTCCAGCACACACTGCTGGGAAAACGCTCGCTGCTCGCTTTGCGAAGTGCAGGATGTTAGCAGGACAATAAAGGATAAGTAAATATGAAAGCATGAGTCTAATCTATTTCTTATCTATGACCTATTCATAAGTCAAAAATAACAGCTTGGAATTAATTGTTGAGGATACTCAGTACACCAAAAGGAAAGAAAAAGGCAGCCTCACATCAAATTTTCCTCTAGAAGTTGCTATATAGAATCTTCCTTTTGTGCACCTACTTCTTAATCTTTGATAAATTATTAATATAGTTAGCACACAAGGTCCACAAAGGGTGATTAAATCCTCTAATTTTGTATTTAGAAACACACAGAATTTCTTTAAAATCAACAACCATCCATTTCTAACTTGAAGCAATGGAAAGTCCATCACCCCTTTACTCGTTCCCTTCCAGACATTAATACTCCTGACTTACAAAAATTTTACCTGAAACACTACAGCCGACACTGATGTAACCATGTGAGTCACCTTCTTCAACGCAGCAGGATTACAAATAGGAATGCTTCTTCTAACGTGAATGTAGAAATGCAGTCTAGCTTCTTGGTGCTTGAGGACAAAGAAGTGGATGCTTCTGCCTGGGCAGAGGTGACAGTTTAGAAATCATGCTGACGGCACGCGCCCTCAAGAGCCAAGAGCTGGCAGGGAGGCCAGTTTCCTTCTCCTACCTTCGCCATAGCTACAAAGATTATTGTTTTTATCTTCCTACCAGTACAGAAAGTTTCTTCTGCTGCCGTTTGGTACATTTGTCCATAGCTTTCCACAAGTTATATTATGTGAAAAACTGGACCTTCATTAAGTAAAGTAATGAGGTAAATTTTATACCTACACATATGTATGTATATATGTGTATATATATACACCTATACATATATATGCACTTAGTTACAAAAAATAGATCTATTTTTAGGAAGTAGTTTATACACCTAGGAGTGATATTATTATTTCTTGATTCCTGTCACTTCTCCAAGAGGGGGGGGGAAATAAAAGTTTTTTGTACTACAGTAGTGATTATATCCCTCTAACAGAGTCTGACTGGGCTACGCACAGTAAATGCATGAAACAATCGAGTAGCTTCCTGCCTCAAAGAGATTACAATTTAGGCATACATGACAACAGATGGAGAAAACCGTGGAGTATTAATATTGCATGCACCAGAAGGATTATTCTGACCACGCATGAATTAGACTGTACACTGTTGCTACTTGTACTGAAAGTCCTTGGTCCAGTACCATATCTTGCAGGACTGGAGGTGGAATTAGATTTTCTTTCAACGTCTGCAGATTGAATGCTCCCTCCCACACATTTCATTATACTGCTGTCAAAGTTCATTCTCACTGGCATTGTCATTTTTATTTTGAAAATGTTTTCAGATTGCAAGAGGCTGCAAAGAAAGAATCACTGACACAAATTTGGCATGCTTTTCTGTAAGCAGTGGAAGGAAACTCTGCCTGCATTGCAGGCATGACAATCAGCATATCCCACTGGTAAGACTACTTGTTTCCCCTCATCTGAAAGCAGCACAGAACCTAGCTGCACCAACAGGCATCATTTACTTTCATATCAGTGCACCGGTGGTCAGCAATAGGGGAAAAGGAGAACTTGGTAAAATCTAGCGCGTTGTGCTTGAATCTGCAGGGTCTGGAGCATTTCTGCAGCAAACTACTGACCTGGAAGTCCAGACGGTTTGTAAGCAGTGCCCTTACAAGTGATTTTCACTCTGACCAAGCCAATTTAAAATCTGTTATGCTTGTCTCTACTGAGAACAGCTTTTGGCATCTCTCAAACACATTGTAGAGTGGGTTTCATTTTTGAGAAGCTTTGTTTCTTCTTCTTACGCCTAATACATTTGAACTTCCATAGAAAGACTAATCAAACCAAAAGAATACGCTGTCATAGGCTGTGTGTGGACCAGATGTGCTTCTGTTGATGTTGCAGAGAGATTTCTCCCAGCGGATTTGAATTGGGAACATGAAGAGGCCATNTCTTATGCCTAATACATTTGAACTTCCATAGAAAGACTAATCAAACCAAAAGAATACGCTGTCATAGGCTGTGTGTGGACCAGATGTGCTTCTGTTGATGTTGCAGAGAGATTTCTCCCAGCGGATTTGAATTGGGAACATGAAGAGGCCATATGGTAGTAAAGATAATTTACACAGCACCTTTCATCACCAGATATCAGAAAGCACCTTGCAAATCACCTACTGTATAGGAAAAATTTCACTCAGAACTGAAATGCAAATACCTTTGGGGTAAAACTTGGCAAACACATAATAGCACACAGTAATACTCTGAAACAACTTGTAACTAGTTGTGAAGAATAAAGTCATAGCAAACAAATCATGAGAGGAACATAGGCAAACAAATTAGTGTTACAAATCAATTGCAATCAGCACAGCTTCACCCTAGATGTGAAGCATTAATTTATTACAATTAATTCCTTCCTTTTGATAAATACAATTCTTAAAATGATCTGCAAATATAGACATTGAAAACAGATCACAAGACTAAGTGGATAACTTGTATTAGTTTTGCAGACTTACTGCGCACGAGTACAGTAAATGCATATACATCCTCTTACTCTCAACGTCCCAAAAGGTAATGTGGCCAAGAAAGGTTATACTATTTTTTATATTTATTATTAGGAGGTAGTGTGGGAGGCTCTGGACAGTTTCTGATTTTGTCATGCATATCGCTACTTAAGTTAGAATAACCGAGAAAAAGCAATTGTTTCAAACACAATACAATTTTCTTTCTATCTGTCATGGGAAAAATGAACAGTAGGAGAACAAACACATGACAGAGTGCAATACACATCGGAGTCAGCAAAGAAAACAGTCAGTATTTAATTTTCAAATGAAACAACATAAAATTGCCTTAGTTGCCTTCTTTGGTTACCATCCTACCACTTCCAGACCGACACTCTGTTTCAGCCCAGAACCTGTCTTATCTCCTGTAGATATATTCAGATTATGTTTATGTGCTGTAAGAAGGCAATTCTAAATGCTGCTCAACAAATCAAATGAATATTAAGTAGACATACAACATAATTAAATTTATGCCGCATATTTATAGAGCTCCCAGAAGAACTTACTGCAAAATAATTCACTGCACTTACAATGAAACTGGAAATGTGGTTCTTATTTAAAGAGATGTTTGAGACGAGGATTTTCAAAGAACCCAAGAAGTTCAGCTGCCAGCTCCTACCTTTGATTTTCTCTAAGAATTTCTGTCCACCCACAGTAATCCAGGCCTGGTCACACAAAGTCACGGCAGTCTTAGCATCACGTTTATCCTCCTCATAACCTAGCCAGGGTGGTCCTTCCTGTCTCAGAAAAGATAAAGATGTAAAGATATGTCACAGATTCTATAGTACATGACCAGCAGGTCTTGTCCTCATTCTAGCCTTGCAACCTTTTGTAACCAAAAGCACATTTTCAGCACAGCCATACAGCAGCCGCAAAAACTTTTGTGTATTAAACTAGCTGCTAATTAGGAGCAAAGTGTTTTCTTGGAGCTGTTTAAACACTTAACATTGACTGTGACAAGACACAGTGTCAGGATATTCCTGTTCGATCCAAAAGAATAACAGCCGAGACTATACAGCAGACACACCGATACATGGCTGTCTAGAAAATTATGACATAGAAAAGACACCAAAGATTTCACTAGTAGAAACGCAGATCTCCAAGGGGGAGCAGCACGGCCATGTTCTGACGTTCTGTGCGCTTACCCCTGAAGTGCACCTCATTAGCATTCCTGAAAAATCTGCGCTAGCAGTATCACTCCACAATTATGATGCCCATTTTCACGGTCATGTTTTTTGTTCACCTTCCTGATTGTAGTACTTACAATCAGAAGTGCAGAATAGCATGAATGCAGGGCACTCAACCTCCAGGAGCAATTTTCTTTTTTTATTTTTAAAGTAAGAGTCATACGCACTAAAAGGATGTGAAAATACTATTATTAAACTACCTTTAAATATGTTTAATGGCACCACATGCTGACTCAGAAATTCCTTTTCTCCAGGCCTACACAAAGTGAAGGGCCTAATTGTGAATGC
Organism: Steatornis caripensis; assembly: GCA_013398225.1. Taxonomy (NCBI): domain Eukaryota; kingdom Metazoa; phylum Chordata; class Aves; order Caprimulgiformes; family Steatornithidae; genus Steatornis; species Steatornis caripensis. The sequence continues at coordinate 811,077 of VZSC01001438.1, forward strand.
TTTATTACTATGTTGATAAATGTACCATATCATTCATTTCTTCTCAGAAAAAATTGACATGGGCCTCTTAATATAATGTTTCAAAGATAAAACTCCAATATCTCTACTTAGAAGAGCAATCTCAGCTTCTGCAGTAAAAATAATAATAATAGCACTTACTGTACTTTAGATCTTCAAAGTGCTGTATGGATATTAAGCAGTTTGTCCCTATTGGCAAGGATTTTAGCTTTCATTGGACAAATACAATACAAAATACAATAAAGTATTTTCCCCTTCCTGTTACATTGCATACATGCTAGATGAGGGCTTTGCTTCTCTGTCCATGGGAATTCCAGACATCCCTTACTGGTGCTACTGAATGGTTTGAATTTGCTTTTACCATCCAGAAGAACCCATCAGACATCTTCTATTATTTGTAGGATCCCTCAGGAATGGAAAGGAGATTCAACTTTCTTCTGAGGCCTACTCTCTTGCCACAACACTGAGCTGCCCCGGGTAACCTTCGCGAGGAAACATCCCTTTTTTCTAGCTCCGATGCCCTTATTTACTATCCCAACTAATAGAATCAGAATAAGACAGAATCTCATCTTTTGCGAGTGCTGGCATAGAAACTCACGATGAGTGCAGTCCCAGGGATGGTGTTTACACAACTACAAGGATAAAAGTTATTGTCTTTGCGTTTTTCGAAGTAGCCCAGTGAAGCAGCACTTGACAGCTCCTGTTGTTTATAGGAGACCACCTTCTTTTCGGGTGGCAGGAAGTGCAGGCAAAAGAGTTGGTTCTGCTCTATAAACTAGGGCCAACTGCACAGTAACTGACATTTGTAGAGCCAGGCCTGTCACAGCAACAGTGAGATGCTGCCATTCCATAAAACAGTTGAACTTAAAATGTATTGCCCTCCCATTCCACCCAGACACTCAGAAGCTGCTATAGTCCCAGTTCCTCTTTGCAGCATCTCTTCTCTCTGCAAGCATTCAGTAGTGTAAATTACCCATGTCCTTGAAATCTCAAATTAAACCCCAAGGAGACTGGGGAGTCTGCAGATGTAATGAGCATTAATTCAGTAGTCTCTGTTGGCAGAAGAGCATTCGATGTTCAAGTGTATTACAGCCATTTATCTTTTGCTTATCCAGGAAACTATTTTTATAAGCCTGTGAGGGGAACATTGTCAATAAATGTTAAAATAAAACCATTGAAGCAGCTTGGCAATCCCACTTCCAAATGGCACCAGCATAGAGGTAAGGCATATCCACAGCAGCTCTGAATGTGCCGGGACCTTGTGTTGCTTCACTGTCTTCCCTTCCTGTCTCATGGTTGTACGTCTCCTGAAAGTGCTCTGTCACATGCTTGCCTCCCCCAGGACTGTATGGCTACCTCTGCAGAAGCAATTCTGAAGAGCTGTGTTAAAACCCAACTCCCTGCTTTCGTGACCAATACAAACCAGTAGATCTCAAGAAAACAGTCCCTGCACAGTGATCGTCTTGTCCTTTGCCAATACCAGTAAACTGTGCTCCGGGAAGACACAGGCTGGTATTTCGCCACAGGGACAGCACTTCTCTATCACATAACAAAGGCATTAGTTTCTTAGGTGCCCGAGTCAATCTTCTTGGATTCAGGCATCAATTGTTAAGCTTTTCTCTTGAAAAACTAACATGCATATGGCTTGTGTTTTCCATTATATCCAGAGCTATATTCTCAATTCTGTCTTGGATGCTGCAGTAGTTACAGACTAGGTTATCATAACAAGAATTAGGAAGGGATTTGTAGAGGGTAGGACTTGCTAGAAGAATCTATATAGCAGAGGAAAAAATACAAGATTTCTGGGTCTGAAAGGATGAAGCAGAATTGTTTATCTTTGATGCCGCACCGAAAAATTTCTTAGCTGATTTATTGCATAGCTTATGAAAGATCAACACAGGTACACAGAATAAAATCATTGTTTTCTTTTCTTCTTCCCAGAACCATAAGCCTATATTCCAAAAGCCACTGCTGAAGTGAAGGATGAGACGGAAAGGTTGAACAATGACGCAGTTTTCAAGGGTAGGTCTCTTGCTACTTAACCCAGGAATTTTCTCAATCTTCTGTTGCATTCTATGCTGCCATCATCTGGCTGTTTTCATAAAACCTGACATTTTCTAAATGTCAGTTATCTCCAGGCCTGAGTTTTCCTCTGGGTAGGAAGCGTCAATGCTTTTCGTGAGGATATGTCACAGTAAGGATTTGCGTTTGTCCAAGCAGCAAGCCTCTCTCTCCAGCCACCACACTCCCAGAATATTTACCTAGCCTCTTGGCCAGGCATCCAGCTCCCTTTGCCTAACTGAGCACTCAAGATAGAGGGAGGATGTTGATTTATGTGTCTTTTCATACTCAGACCTACTATTCTGATTTCAGCTCTCCTCAATCATCCACCAGAGTTTTCTTGATAGCAAGCCATTTACTTTTAGCACGCCAGCTACCACGTTCCTGACTCTGTCCTCCTAACAAGGGAGCGCAGACATCCGGTCATGGAAAACCCCTTTCCTCCTACAGTAAATGGGTGTTACCAACTACTCCAGTGATTAACTTAAATATGAACAGGTTGTTTACTTACTCTGAGGCAAATATTATTTTCTGCCTGACAGCGTAATGATAAAAGGTGAGAAAATCTTCCCAATCAGCTTACGCTGATCCAAGGCCACACTGCTTCCAGGAGATCACAACCTTCACCTCCTTCCCATTGAACTGGCAACCAGAGTACTGGGTAAAAATTCAGAAACATTGACCCGGCTAAAAGTTGGGGTTTTGATGGCTGAAAAAACTCTCAGAGAACCATGAAAGCACTAACACTAATGCAGACATGGGGGAGAATAATACACTTAGCTTTATCTTTAGATTGCAGCACACCACTCTGGGTCCTCAGGGAAGCCTTTTTTGTTTTAGCGTTTCCAATGCTTGGCTTTTTGACTGCTCTCAGTTCTTCACAGGAGCCCTCAAGTCTCTGCGCGTGCCTGAAAAAAGTCTGCTTAGCAAAACATGCTCAGCTGCTTGGTCTTCCTGCCAAAGGATTCACCCAACTTGTTATCTAGGTAACAAGGACAAAAAAGCAAGGTTGCCTGCCTCTCTGCTGTCCAGCCACACCTCAGTTCCCAGCACAGAACAGAAAGACACTACCCAGAACATTTCTGTTGTACGTGAACTGCAAACAAGCAAACACAGCAGATACCCACGATCAGACAGCACATCAATTAGTGTGTGCAGTTCTTGACAGGACACTAATCGATCACCATAGGGAGACAACAGCACGGGGTTACTGGGAGACATTCCAGTATGCTTTCCGTCATTCTTTTTCCTGAACGATTGCCCAGGAGAGGTAGGTTGGATAAGGCTCTGCTGGAGCTTGGGATGCACATTTTTCAGGGCATGGGAATTACTGCATACAAAGGAGACTTTCGGGCCTACATATTACAATTAACAAGTCTTGCGGCAAACCAGAAAAAAAGGGCATATTTACATAGGGACAGTAAGGAGAGACAAATCTAAAAAGAGAAAAGAAGAAGGGAGACTTGGTCTTAGAACCTTTAAAAATGACTGCTTGGATTTAATACTCACAGCTGAGTCCTGAGAAATTCTGCAGAATCAAAACTGAAATTAAATAGAGGATTCTTTAATGAACAAAGTGGAAACATGACTAATATTGGATATGCAGAAATGACCACATATTCTGCCCGAGTACTAACTTCAAATGACAGTGTGCTGAAATTTACAGATTCTCTATTTGCTATTTATTTTTGTATTGACAGAGCAGAGGTGGGGCAAAGAGGCTGAAGGATGTGACAGTTGAATCAAACCTCCATTTTGAATTCAAATCTGAATTGGACCTCAATCAATACATGCGGGTCTTGAGCACGACTGTGTGCCTCCCCTAAAAAGCCTCACTGACCTGAATATTAGCTGAATGCCTCCCCCGTACATCCTGGCAGAACTGGGCTGAGACTTTCAGACATGTTTAGGAACTGGTGGAAACAGAACCCGGCTCCCAAGGCTTGAAAGAAGTCTCAGTCATAAACAAGCAACACAGAAAGCAAATGCGTACCTCTGTAAAAACACTCACGTCAGCACAGTTCAATATTGGAGTCTTGAGGAAATACCTCACATACAGTTGTTTGCAGAGGAAATGCAGACAAGTCCTTTATTGGCCCTGCATAGCATCGCTGACATTTATTTCTTATACAGCCAATTTTCCTAGCCTTGACCTGTGTAACTTTAGAGTAAGAAGGAAATAGAGAAGCAGCAAATCATGTAGAAATATGTGCCACATGTTCCTCACTCATGAATTAAACAAAACAAAGAATGCTTCATTTCATTTTTCAAGCAGGATTTCTATGTTTCTGGAGAGTACTGATGCCCCGTGATATCTGAGCAAGATAGCATTAGGGCTGTACACACTCTATTCCTCCTTGCTTTCTTAATAAAAAAATAATGAACTCAGTTGTGCAGAAGCAACACAACATGCTGCTATGAAGGAGACCTCAAAGCCCACTCAGCTGCTTCACTGGTGTGTATTAAAATTCATGAGTTTCTGCTACAGAAGGAAAGAGGTGTCCTTACATGGGAATGAGATCTACGATCTGTGTATTGTAGCACAACCACTGAGCAGCACAGAAATCTGCACAGCTCAGTCTCAAATAATAAATTTCTTCTAACAGTAAGAAAGCGAGGACAGACTGAATACACTTACTATATATATTGGAAGAGGGGGATAGGATAGCTTTTCATTTGCATCTTAAGCACCTTCCCATTAGTAAAGACTGAATTGCTGTTAAGGCTCTCTTCCCCACCCCACCCCCGTTTATATAGCCAACAGAGCAAAAAATTGGCAATATTGAATGCCAGCCAGCACCTGAGGCTGCTAACTCAGCCAACAATACTTAATGGGTCTTAATTACAGAGCCCTTGTTTTTATGCATGGGAACATATATCTGGAGGTCAGCATATGTCATTAATATTTTTGATTAACACATCCTTCACAGTGGTTTTGAGCTTTTAATGCTTCCCAGTTAATGAAGCAAAATTTTGAAGCAGCTATTAGCTTGGTACATAATACAACATGAAAAATGCCGTTTCATTAAGACAGCTCAGTTTCACCCCAAATTCTTCAAGGCTTCATCCAACTGCAAATTACGTTGCTACACTAACATCTCTTTGAAGCTTATTTCCTTCCTCTGATTTCCAGCAAGGAACAAAAGTGACTAGCATGTTTCATATATGAAAAGTACATCAAGTATTTTGTGAGTTCAGTTCAAGCCATTTGCTTGGACTGAACTTCTAACCAGAGGACACTTTTGCCATAGATTACTAAAGATTAGGGTTAATGATTACTAATGATTAAGACAATGATTAAGATCAAAGAAGATCACTTATTTTTCTTAGGTACTAGACATACCTCAATCTCAGACATATCAATGAATGCCAGCTTCAATCACTGTACAGAATTACAAGTGCCAAATCGGAGTAAAAATCAGAAAACCAGAACAACCTCAAAACTGCTCTGAACTGGCCTGTAGGCATCAAATATTCCCATCTTACTGAGGATATTTGATCTCAAACTATTCAGATTTGACATTTATGCACTTTCTGTTCATTGCAACCAATAGAGACCAGCTTCTACAGAGCAGGAAAAAGAAAGGGCGTGGGGGGTGGACTCTTGGCAAGCATCAACAATCCAGTCTGCTAATCTGTGCAGCCTTTCCAAATTTAATTTTTTTTCGGCTCCTGTGTATACGATTTATACCTAATAATCTTTGCTTTGTCACTGATGTTGAACTCTGTTTCCACAGTATACCTGCCTCAGACAGCAAACGGCTTCTGTTCAAATTTAATCAAGTTCAGCCTATTAACAGTATCACGTAAAGGGCAGTTATTTTGCTTATCTCATTAAAATCCAGAAATTTGCTACACTGCCATGCCAGTCTAGAAGCATTCCGTTAGTACTGCATTAGTTCATCATTACTGAAATTTATTTTTCTTTTACTCCCACTAGAGTCAAGCTTTCTCAAAAAAGGTAACACATGAAGAAACATGATACCCAAAGGTCAGCCTATATCACTTCTTTTTGGGAGAAGGCTTTTGGGAAGGCAAGAAAGAAAATGGAAATGAAAATGTGTCCCAGAAGACTCCAGATATGGTTATTTATATGGCATAAGGAAAGAACATTCCATTTTGTCACTTCCCTGTTGCTAGCTGGCAAATCTCCCTTGGTGCCTCTCTCCACCCCCCTACTTTTGTAGGGGCAAGCCTGAAGTTAAGCTCCAGAGAGCACCTGGGGAATATCCTGATTCTGGGGATATTTGAACCTGAACGCTGTTGATTCCAGCTTCTCTAGTTTAGCCAAAGCAGAATCCCAGCACTGAGCAATCTGCCACATCAGACCAGGCTCTGGCAAAGAACTGGTTTCCTTCCTCTTTCCTCCTAAAATACAGAAAGGGCTATTGGATGCGTAGGCTCACAGAAACGTAATTGTTAAGAGACATTTCCACAAGGACTTCCAAGGCCAAAGAGAGAGATATCGCCTCTGCTAAAACGAATAATACTAACAAGACAGAGGCCATGTACACACAGCAAGGGCTGGAGTCCACTAGAAACAGAGCTGCGGAATAACACAGTTCGTGCTGATGACCTGACGTCCTCACTACACATATTTCATGGCGGTTTACCTCAGACAAGAACTAATCAGGTGCCATTAGGGGCTGAATGCAGTTGGTGAGCAATGAACCTGCTCTCGGAACACATCATCCTCTTCAGTCTCACCTGGAAGAGATCCAATAAAGCCCAAGATTGCTCCATGTGAAACAAAGCACTTCTTTTAGCAGGAACAAGCAGATTGGCTTCAAAAGCACATTCCTGATCTGAATCAAACCACTAAACTAGACAATCTATAAATTCTTCTGTATGACGCCCTAACAGCAGAATATACACAGGAATAAAATACATTCTATGCTATGCCCAGAGATGCACTCCTGAAAAGTGGAATCAGGATGCATCTTCCACAGTGAGGTGATGCTATGTGACAGACAAACAGATAGGCAGGCAATTTTTAAAATGAGAGATAACAGAATGAGGCAATTTAAACTAATTTTACTCCCTCTAAGAGTAAAATTTGCTTTCACATTTTAAGCGAATGAGAGCAACTATGCACCACAAGCCACAGAGTTAAGCACCAAGAGGAGTGTCTCTTCCACTGTCTCAGATCTTTCTCCAGTGACTTTCAAATGACAGAAAAAAGATCAAGATTTTCTACAGGCTTAAGACTTTGACACTCTCAGCTTTTCTGTATCTAGCCTTTATCATACAAAATAAACCAAAGGTATTTTGGCATGCCTAAATAGAAATAAAATTATTTTTATTCAGATCGAAATTAAATACAGTAACAAAACTTCTAAGCAATCTATTTTAAGCACTCTGTGAGAGGCTGGAAGACACTAACAATTGTACATACTTGTTTGGAAACGTTTACAACACAGTTAATCAGGGAACTAAGCCCAGATTTCTAATGCCAGGAATCAAATTCAATCAAAGTGGTACTTTAGGGTTTCAAATCAAAGTTTGGCAGTACTTTTTGTAGGAAAAAGACACATAGGAAATGACACAGTGAGGGTGGGTCTCTTACATATAACACAAAATTGAACAATATAGTATTAAGCATATAATTTAAATTAATTTCAAGAATACTAATCTGAAAGGTGATACGATGCCAAATGAAACACAATTATTATCCATTGCAATGAATCAGTTTTTAATGATCACAGGTGATATTTGCAAACCTGTAGAGACTTCAAGTCAAGCTGTAAATTTGCATTTCAACATCTGCATAAAACACCCCAATTTTAAGGCAGTCTAAGTATGTACAGTTCTTGACTGACTTAAGTGGCACTTCATGAGAACTACGTAGAAAAAGTTGAGACTTCACACACTTTGCTACTGCCTCTCATATCTGACCAGATGAACAAAAAATAATGAGGCATAAATCCATCAGCTGCCCTAAACTGTTCAGTTGCCAACCCACCATGCTACTGCTTCTTTATTCTGGTTAAACAGAGCAACAGTGAAAAATATGATATCTTAAGAGAGAAGGAAAAGGTGTTCTGTTGCTTTAAAGCTGTTTTGGTAGAAGATTCAATAGCAGTAAAACTAAAAGTAATCAAGAAAGTATCATCACATCTATAATACTGTATAGCAGTTCTGGGAACAAAATTATCTCTTTAGACAAGCAAAGTTCCTAAAACAAATAACATCAAGATAATTTCAAGCTACAGTCACTGCTATATGAAGACAGAAGTCTCAATATAAAGAAAGTAAAGCCAGCACAGTCTGTGGTCTTTTTACCTACATCTATGCATATTTTTGAAAGTCCAAAATAAAACCTGTAGAGGAGTAACTGCATGTTCCTGTCTTTTGTATCACATAGACCCAGACAACAATTTCATTAATAAATCAAGACAAATTTTATGGTATGAAGGAAGGGAGATTTTCTTCCTAGTCACAGTCTGGCCGGTACCTCTGTTTTATCCAGTCCTTTCTGGATATTCCCATCCCGCTTTTAGTGTTACTATTCAGGTATCGGTTTACCCAAATTTGACCGAAAAGTTCAGAGTAGACCAGAATTAAACCTTCGTGAGTAATGCTTGAACATGGCACACAGTAAGTCTTTATTAAATATATAGATAGAGGATGCATATAAATTGTATAATTATAATGCCACAATTACACTTCTGAGCCCCTTTTTAAAGAGTGACAGGCCTACAGCACAAAAAAAAAAAATCACACGTATGTTTTCAGAGATCACAAAAAACAATAGAAAAGAGAAATATTCATAAATAAGCTATATTGTTTCTGTCCCAGTAAGAAGCACAAACTTCTCAACAAATGAGAACTCTTACGTTGGCCTAAAAATAATCGCGTCCCGAGGCATTAAACAGTTAATAATTAAGCCTGAGATTCAGCGCCAAGCAAACGAGCAGCATTTGCGTTTGCCTCCGTTTTTCGTTCTCATCCGACACCGAAGCGGCGCTCGCCGCGGGCCGGGCCGGGCCGGGCCGGG
>VZSC01001438.1:822991-852021 GCA_013398225.1 Steatornis caripensis
TGTGGAGTCTCCTTCTCTGGAGATATTCAAAACCCACCTGGATGCATTCCTGTGCAACCTCTTCTAGGCTAACCTGCTTTAGCAGGGGGGTTGGACTGGATGATCTCTAGAGGTCCCTTCCCACCCCTACCTTTCTATGATTCTATGATTCTACGCTTTTTCAGTTTGTCTAATATACAACTTGAATATTTGAGACTGCACATTCTTTTGGCCAAATCCTTTGCAGAGTTGATGCAGACTTCCTCTGTATTGTGTATGCTGAACCCTGCACGGTCTGAGATGCAGCTCAGAGAGCAAGTATGGCATCCTGTCAAATACAGAGACACGTTTCCTTTCGTTCTTCACACACCACTAGATCAATTAATCAAGGCGTCATGAAACTTGACACAGGAAAATCGAACAGGTGCCATGAAATTATTGCTTGCAAAGTAATCTTGCATGAAAGAAAACATGTATTGATTCCATAAGCAATATAGTATTCTCGCTGTATCTCTAAGAAAATGTACCATTCCTGATCGTAGAAGTTTGATTTTAGAATGCATTTGCTGTGATTTTTCCTGAAGATTGTCAACACACTTATTTCATTCAAAATAGTTCATTATATGAAAGTTTATAAGTTTTGTTAAAAGCAACCTTTAGCACCTGCCTAGCATTTTTATCTGTCCAGAAATTACAGTAAATCACCACAATCTTTACCTCACCTGCTAATTTAGTTAGGCTACGTCCAGAACAAAGGGCCACAATAAATGCCAAAGTAAGGGCTACACCCACTTACAAACCACACCGCCCCAAGTCTCTTATTTAGTAAGTTAAATATTTACTAGTTTATAACCAGCAAACAACACAAGTATGTCCCTTAGATGATCACTGATTTATCAGAGGAAAAGTCTTTAGCAAGTGTTTCTTAGCACCACCATTGACATTTCTAAAATATCTTTTTCCATCTGTTTTTCTTAATCCCACAAAGGAGGTCATACTTCACCTGGATGAATATTCGCATTAACAAAGCACAATAACACAGCATCAAAAGGATTTATCATCTCAGACTACTTCTTTCAGTCCTCTACCCTGTCGTCATTTGCAAAGCAGCAGTGATAAACGTGACATCAAAATGCAATCTGACGCTTTGGTTTCTGAACATCAAAGACAAAAAAGGTAAGATCCCAATTTCTTAAAATCTATTTAGACTGCATACTGGTCTTAAGAAATGTGACTATCAAAATCTGTCTTACCATAGCCTTTTGAGCCTGCTCTTCATTCTGCTTTTCTTCCTTACAAAAAAAAAATAATCCTGATTTTTACATCTACAGTTACGGTGTGGATCTGGATTATGAGTTCTTGTGCTTTCAGATGTAGGAGGGCAGGTCAGAGAACTATCTGTATTAGTCCAGCATACCCTCAATGTATTTGTGCCTGTTCACAATAGTCGAGTATCTATTTCAAAGTTAGAAGTACACAAATCTTGAAGTACCTGTGTGACTGTGACTATAGGCTGTTCTTGGGACACAAGGGGAAAACAGGAAGAGAGTGGATAGAAAGAGAAGTGAAGAAGAAATGAGAAGGGTTTATTGAAATATAGTTAAAATTAATCCAGCTGTTCTAAACCTGCTTCTGGGACATTAAACAGTACTAGACAGTGATTCTGAATACAGAAGAAACACTGCGGTCACTGGGCTGATCTGGCCAACAGCAAAGCAGCCATGCATAGCAATAATCACAGGTTACACAGATACACAGATTGTGTGGTTTGGCTTTAATTTAAACCACAACTTTTTACTGACAGAACTAGAACCATGTATTTTAATGAGAGTCTAATCAGTCAGTTCTAGTTTAAACATTCTGTATGATCAGGAAAGGCAGCAAAAAGCATTGTGAGGAGAGGAATCACTGAGAAACAAGTATAAACAAAGGTGACTCTTGCCTTGCTCTGTGCGTCATCTTTGGACATCAGAGTCATATCGAGCTATGGATTGCCTTAAACATCCCCCACAATGAGCCTTCTGCTGTCTTATGTGACAATTTCATTATCAGAAGTCGCATTCTCATGAAGCTCCTGTCTGACCTAACTTCCCAGTCCCTAACCTCCATAAATTATAACTCCTTGTCAGCTTTTCTCACTCTCAAAATTGGTTATTTCATGTTTCAAACACTCTGGCACTTTAATCTTCTCTTTAAGTTGCTGAAAACAGATAATTTCGATCTTCTCTCTCTTGCTTCTCGAAAGCATATCCTCAGATTGCCCTCTTATTTCAACCTCTCTTCTTCCAATTTCCTCAGTTGTGTTTTGGCCCTGCCCTCCCTAACCCCCACCTTGTCTATAGAATTTGCCCACACAGATGAAGCTTCTTTTAAATGCAGGGGACTTTCATTTTGCGTGGAGAAGTCTCCCCTGGCCGTTTACCTTTCACATCCTGCTGTAATAGCAATGCCCAGAATATGCATTTCAGATTGAACTCAGAGAAGAAAATTAACCACAGTCATTTTTGCCTGCTTTGTGGTAAATTATGACCCTGGACATCCATAGTTTTGAATTTGTTTTGGTAGACACATTTGTCTTTTCTAGAGAAATAAGCAGATGAATTAGGAACTGGTTCAGAAATTGCCAAATTTCTCCGATGCTTTTTTCTTTCTCGTTCATTTAACTACAGCTATTAGTGTTGATTATTTCATTTAAATAATACACATAACATAATATTTTTCCTTAATATGCTTAGTTACAACTGAAATTAAAGTTTTCCCACACAGATTACCATGGGTTATTATTTCTATCTAGGAATGTGAAATCTCACTTGCACTATCAAGCAACACACCACGCACATCACAATAAAGATTGAAATTACTACACAAAAGGATCCAAGCACACTAGGTGAATGGATACAAAGATGAGAAAGGAAAATCAAAGCTGATAAACATTGTCTGAATTACTAGGACACTTTGCTGAATTCTGAATTAGCTGTAGGTATATTTACATGGCGACATTTGGTCGAGAAATGGACATCAGCATTATCTTAGGTAAGTGAAGATGTAACTGTGTACACAGCTGTAGCCAAAAATGCAAAGAAGATACATGAAGGTTGAAACTGTGAATAAAAGAATGTTAGAATGTGTTTATAGAAATCATTAGCATCAATTTGTCTAGAATATTATATGCACTCTGATCTCCGCATCTACGGAAAGGATTTTGGAGAATTAGAACAGACTTGGGGAAGGGTAAAAATCCACAGAATATTAAAATCCCTTATTTTAGAAACAATCTGTCTGCAGAAAGGAGCAGGCAAAGTAAGGAAGATTAAAACCTCCTAATTTCTGTGCATCTCTGTTCAAAAACAAGGAAGCATTTCATAAAAGTAAAAGGTAGAAAATCAAAATAAAACTTTCACACTCACTGTGTAATCAAGCTGTGGAACCTGTTGCCACAGGAGGCTGTTGAAACCTATGAGTCAATATTAAGAAACGGGTTTAAATAGTTATTTCCAGAATTTTCAGATTTCTGTGTAGAAAAATTATTTAATGTTTCTGAATTCCAGCCAATCTTTAATTCCTACAGACCAGGTAAGGCTCATGGGGGAAGAGGGAAGCACAGATTATTCTTAATCTGCCTGCCATGAAGCTGGTAGGCCTTTGTCAGAAGTATCAGTACCAGGCTGTGCAGCGTTGGCAAAGGGATAAGAGACGTAGATCCAGTTTGGTTCCCTTCCAGCATGGCATTTTGGTTTTCCTAGATTTGACCGTAATCAAGAGTCCAACAGAGTTAACACCCCTGAATTAGGGGGGATAAAGAGTGTACATAAACATGAAAATGCAATATAAATGCTTCTGTGCGTGCTAAAATGTTGATTTAATATATTTTCAAAGTCCGTGGACTTTCGTTTGCCCACACAATAGACTTGTTCTAACCTGCACTGTTTTGTTTTATACCAAGAATCAAGAACTTTGTTTTGTCACAACATGAAAACTAGCAGGGCAGAAAGAGGCCCTGTAGTCAGCAGAGCGACTCAGACACTTCCAGAAAGCAATTCGTCTATTTTGGGAAAGGCCAAAGTGCCCTGTAGACATGCCCATCTCCACTGATTGCAGAGGGAATCTGAAGTCTATCCTACATTTATAGTGAAACTTGTACATGGAATCGATGGAATGACACTCTCCCACAAACTTCTGAACAATATTGGTGCATAATTAATTTAATCTCAGGAGGTTCATCTCCACAAAGAACTGCTCTGCTGACTTCCGGTGAGAGGTATCAAGCAGATGCAGGTTAACACATAGTGAAGATTTTCACTGGCCTTGGTTTTTAAAATATCACTAATTTTAAAAATGAAAATAAATCCAACCTCAGGCACAGAGAACATCGAAATCAAACTCTGGCAGCTTCAGTCCAACAAACAGCCATTGATTTCTATAGTCCTTTTCCTGAAGAAAGGACGTATAAAGTTGCCCTAGTGTTTGTGTGTTCCTGTGAAGTGTCGTGGTAGATTCCTCTCAGAAATCCAGGACCTAGATGAACTGAAAGTTTTTCCAGTTTTTCAGCAGTGCTCCAGTGACATTCCTCTTCCAATTTGCACCAGAAAAATGTTTTTAAAAAAAATCCTGGTGAGACTATGTCAGAAGCGCACAGAATGGGGCTGTATAGAGCAAAAGGCAGATAGCAAACAGCAGCGCTGTGATTGCCTGACACTGTCCATATCACTTACAGGCTGGGACTTGAATAAATCATTCACAACCAGCTACGCAACTGATAGCAAAGTTTATCTGCACAGAGCAACAGGAGCCTGTACAATTTCACTAATTTAAGTACCTGGAAGTAGCAAAGAAAGGCATAATAGGTCACGTCATTAAAGTCTGACGGTAGATGGGTTCAGGGAAGGGTAGGAAGGCTGGGTCTTGAGGGGAAATCTGGACTGACTCAGAGCGACAGTAACAACAGCTGGTCTGACTGTAGTCTATCAGTGCGCACAATTTCCAGCAGTGCTACGTAGCAGGACTCGGTGGTAGTAATCATAACTCAACGCCTATTCAGCTGTCTCCAGGTGGTATTTTCTGTAACAAAACAGAGTAACTTTACAGAGGCATTTAAGTCAGAGTAAACTGGTACTCACAGAACATGCTTATGACTCAAGAGAGTTGCTTCTATTTGTTTGAAGACACTTCAAGTTTTGGAATTCCAGGGGGAATTGACAATCTGCTACGGACATACAGTTTCAGATTCTCAACTGCTGTATATTTCCATACATGCCAGTTGACAATGTGATTCGTAGCAAACACTATGAAGGTGTAATTACAGGGTTTTTTCTACGTATAGCACCAAACCTTCACTTATTATCATTTCAGAAAAGCTTCCTTTGCTTATGCTAGAGCCAACACAGTTGTCCTATTTAACTCCTGCACATTTTGAAGTACCTTTGCCCATGCTGATTACTAAAGACACTACAAGAATCAAGTTTCCCAAAGGCTAGATGGCAAGAAGCAAATAAGAAAGGGAAATCTCTAATGAACACAGTTGATCTGTTAGCCATTAGCTAGGGAGATTCCCACTCCATCTGTTGACTGAGAGAGATTTCAACAGGACAATTACCCAAATCTCATAAGGAATATTCATTCCCAGCACAGGAAGGTCTCATGCTTAATAGATGGTAATAATATTAGTCTAACATTTAAAGAGTGTCAAGCAGTGCAAACAGGTTCGAAAATATTTGATTATAGATTAATTGTGGTATAAATGAACTAAAACTCAGTGGTGCTATGCTGATAGTTTAATTCTCAAATTCATATATCATTTTCTACTTTGGACAAGCCATGCATTGAATGAAAAAGTCAACATGGACCTCTGGACAAATCCAATCATGTGAAAAGAGGTGAATTTTTTCCTGGTTTACTTTATAACACTGTACTTACTTACCTTTGGCCTGTAATAAAATCCCTGAAATGAGCATACCTAGCAGTTTGCAAGCAATTAACAAGTATAAGAAAGACTTTGGGGAGATCATTGACACAGCATGCACTTGACAGCCCTGACAGTGAACGTTCTTATGAAAACAAACACGTAGAAGCTACTGCAGAGTTCCTTAACTTTTCAAAATGTCTGCTGGGCGACCAGATATTGAGTGATGGATGACTTGTCACACTCTATTCCTGCAAAGCAACCATTTCTAGCAATTACATAGTCTATATAAACATGCAAATACAGTTATATAAACCAGTACTTTTTGCTGGTTTCTCTACTTATTCTTTACTGGCAGTTGCCACATGAAAATCACAGAAAAGCAGGGCTCCCCTCTGTGATATATAAACATGAACAGAATGACAATCAATTCATTCAGTTGATAATCCATTTCCTGTTTTTAAGACAGGGACATCACAATATCTTAATATTTAACTATGAAATTGGGACTGTCTAAAGCTTGTCACAGAAAGTTGCAATATTTTTACATCTCCATTTACTTGTAGCTTCATTTCTGCAGTTCTATTTTCTGATTGAGGCATACCTCAATGTGCAAAACTGCCCTAACTATAAAGTTATTCCATTCACTAGATAGATTTGAGAAACAACTCAAGAGATCAGCATTTTATATCCTACAAAATACCATGCAACTCTCTAGCTGCAGTTTGCAGAAAAAGAATTAAGATAGCAGTCGTGCTCTTTTGGGAGGCCTGAAAATGCTCCCTAGAGAACAAAAAAGGCCAGATTTGTAGGATCATGAAACTCTGTCACAAAATTTACACGAGTTGTCTCTTAGGTAGGTTACAGACATCTCCGTCACTGTGGTTGCACCTGTAATACCTGACCACTCCCATTTATAGAACAGGATCAACCAACCGAAAGTACGTCAGGACACAGGCTCAGAGATCCTTGCACTTCAGCAGCTGCACATGGAGGTGGACATGTGGCCCCTGAGCCCAGTTCTAAAGTTTCTGCTGATGACTGCAGTGGAATTTGGGTGTGAATCCATTCATCTTCCATTCCTCTATCAAGAATGTGATAAGGCCAAGCCAACAACTCAGGCTACAGTTCTGCTTCTTCCTTAAATGCCTTCTTTTCCTGTTTGCCACATTTCCTTTTTCAAAAGGCCATCTCCTGTGGGAATACAGAGCTCAAGAAGCAAAATAAAAGAATAACTTTTTGCATTTCATTATAAGATGTTTAGAACACTCATCTTCCTTCGCATTCCCAAATGTTTTTCCAGCTGACAGCTATTTCAAAGATGTATCTGAGATCTGGGCACAAACAGTGCTTTACTTCTATATCTATGGCAAGATCTTATTTCTTTGTTTGTAAAGATTACAGATGTTTTCCATTTTCAACTAGATGGCAGTACAACTTGCTTCATTCAGAAGAAAGTTTCCATTAGTCTGGAAACAGCTAATGTTGGCAACGGTAACTCAGGAAACAGTAGGCTGGAAAATATAGCAGCCGTTACATGAACGAGAATAAAATGGGAAAACTAACAAATGTTTGTCTCCAAGCCTGGGTTTGTCCATCAGTTAGAGTTTAATTGTGATGGCCTCCCAAAAGCAAGTGCTTGAAGGTAAGTATTTGCTACAGAGACTGGAATGTCAAGTATATGCAACTCGCCCTAGGTTGCAAATGATGTGAGTCAGTTCTGTTGAAATCATTACAATGTGATGCTAAAGTCAGAGCATTGGGGAAAATCTACCATGAGGATGACCAGGTGTAGAAAAATCAATTTAATTCTCCAAGGAAAAAGCCATCACAAGGAATACGTAGAAGCCAGCGGAAAAAATCTGAACGTGGGTTATGTTCATCCTAGTGGGATTATGCAATAATTTGTGCAAACGACTTCCACTACTTTTTATATCAGCTGAAGAGATAGATAAAATCAGTCCCTACATTAAGAGTGAGGGGAAAGGAGAACAGACATCTTTCCCTGCTAGTGACCCTGGCTGTAACCCAGGTCAAAGACTGCAAAGACACCAGGCCTACGGTGACGTTTTACACACAGCCGAGAGGATGAGGTAAAGAGACAGCACTGTAAAAGCAAAGCCTTCCAGGCACCATGAGACCCTTAAGTGCACTAATGGAAACAAAACATTGTCACTGAAATTACCTTTACCCTAGCTAGCCCATCTCCTCATTAACCCACAGCATACTGATGGCCCTAAGCATGATTCATAATTGTTTTCATGGGATTTTTTTCATGTTTCACTTAAAACTGAGAAAATGCAAAAACCCTTCTTTGGAAATGCAGCTTTGAACAGGCAGCAGGGTGACTCATGATGAGTAATGAAAAGCCAAGCTAAACACTGCATTCCATTAGAGAATAAGCTCTCAAAAGGGGATTCCCCTGCAAGATTCAGCAGAGCGTTTATACTAAGAAATTTGGGACTTAGTACAATTATAACTCCTCTGATTTCAAAGATACCTAAAGAATTAATTCGGCCGTGTTTGTTCTGGTAATGGCTGAGTAGCCAAAAAATGAAAGCTAAGAGACTAAGGAGACACCAGGGCAATCTTATTTTCTTTCTCCCTAATGCAGCAAGTGCAGAGCTCCAAGATGACTGCAGAATAGCCAGGATGATGTGTGTCTTGACTGTCATTTGTCCACAAGCTGCTAGAAATCAAAGGTTTATCTTCTCAAAAAAAATTCTTGGCAGATACTCCTAATTGTGCTGCAGAGTATTTCAATGTACTGAAGCACATTAATGCAGTTTGTCTTGTATTTGGGCAGGGGGCAAATATGTTCCTCTATAGACTTAATCCTTAGCTGCTATTTCCCATAAAGATTCTCTGTCTTGAGGCAACGAGATTGACCTTGAATCTGCCCAGACAGAGTTTGTAATTATATGTCTTGAACTAGAAATACTTTATTTCTAGGTGCTTTTTGCATCCTCAGCCCCTGCATAGCAGAGATCACTATGCCCTGGGATTGCTCAGTGGAGGCCAAAAAAAGTCAGCAAATTCTGGAAGAGAAATTCCTTACAATGAAATGAGAAATTTTTCTAATCAATCCTTATACTTCAAGATGATCTTTTACACAGCAAAACAAAACCTAAGCCACATCTAATCTACCAACGTATTACTTTACATAAGAATTAGATTTTAGGGATGCTTAAACAATGCATGGCTGCTTTTTGGGACGTGCACTGTGATCCATGCAAAACTTAGCAGAAAGATGGGCACAGTCCATCCCCAAAATGGGATTTCTGGTTGAAGTTCAAGAATTTTTGTTTCAAAACAAACACATGCGTTCCAAGAGGTTCACAGAGTACACAGAAATTACCACCTTCTTTGTGGTGAGACTTGAACTGCAGTTAAGAAGTGATATTTCCCATCTACATGAAGCCTTTCAAGGGCTCCCAGGTAGAGGATAGTATGGGTTGTTTATTATTCCTAGCATAACTCTACAACATCTATCAAAATAACAGACAATGACACTCAATCTTCGTTACAAAGTCAATGCTAGGGGGATACAAATTGTATGGGTGTCCTTAGAAGGATACCCACAAGTAATGTTACTTTAGAAAACGACCCCCAGGAGTCTATGAATGAGTCAAAAACCTACATTACGCGTGCCATTGCAAATTACTTCTAGCTTTCCAGACAAATTTGAGCATTCAAGAGTAATGTTCTTTTGGCTGGCTCCCTCAGTGCAGATGAGACGCTAAGTTCTTTGGCTGGCCCCTCCTTCAGCTCAAGCTTGCAACATCCCAGCAGATGCTATAAAGAAATTAGCATTACACAGCCAGAACCTTCTTTAATAAATTTGACCTCTACAAATAATTAAAGCTACTCCCCCCACGCCATCCCACCCCCAGGAGCAAACTTTGTGCTGTAACTCAGTGGACTAAAGCTCTTTGAAACTTCATGTCGGTCAACGGTGCCCAGAGCTGCTCTCAAACAGCAGGCTTGATTCCGCGCATTGTTGACAGAAACCTGAAGTAACTCTGTCAAGGTTACGCATCAGCTTCGGGGGAGTTAGGCTAGGTCTGAACTGGTGAACAGACAAAGAGCATCAGGCTCTGTAAACTGAGAATCAGGTTCTATATAATTAAGTCCTAGTCACACTGAGTTGCTAATTTCCCTATGCCGCAGGCTGGAAGGATCACAGTCAGTAACTATGAAGTGTATGCTAGTACTCACACGGCTCTCAGATCCATTGTATACAAGCACCTACGGACACTTACTTGGCAACATTAGTTTCAACCAGTACAAAAACATGCAAAGGGAATTGCTGGTACCCTCAGAAAGAACCATTATCATGTCAGGACTTCAGAAGAGAGAGAACTCTCTCTTACATTAAAATCCCAGCTCAAGCAGTGTCTTTCTGCTCTCACCGATTTTCATGCAGTCTGTTGACTGTGTCATTGTGTTGTTTCCACATTTAAGCTACTGTGTCATCCCATATTTACCTGTTCGAACACAACCCTGCCCTCTTCATCTGCAGTACAGACTCTGCCAGGATCTGATGAAACATGTATAGAATCTACCCACCCACTACAGACAGCTGACATCTACAAGCCCTAGCAGGTTCATCCCTGGAGCAAGGCCAGTTTCTGTGCTTCCTTTTTTGAAAGTGCTTCCTTTACTCCAGCTGAACGAGTAAAACTAGATGTGTTCTTGGTTAACCTTTCTATGCTCTTATTTCTCCTACAGACAGTGGTTGGCAGAGGTTTACTTTATTACCGCTCTTAACTGATGCCACACCGACTCCTGCTCTATGTCCATCCTGTGAGTGATTTATTTATTTGTCAGAATGAGGTATCAGTTGAGCAAGCACTGCCTCGTTCCCAGCGTGGGAGCTGAACTGCTGATCAAAGAGCTGGCAAGTTTTGTTATTATACACCTGCTGATGGCCAGACAAAAGACCAAACTATACATCATGAATACTGCTTCTTCAGCAACCTACTTTCTCATGTATCAGTTGATTTTTCCCTAGTGTTCATCATGATCTCTGATGCTCACGATCTCTTCCCCGTTTTAAAGGTTCTTGAGGTTACATTTGTAATAAGATTTCTTCCAGAAGTTCAAGCATGATCTATGTGAAAGTTTCCAGAGGTGCTAAGGCACACCGATAAGTTCATTATTGAAGAGAAATAGTACCAAAAGTAAAATGAAATCGAATTAATCAAAAGCAAGGGGTGGGCTTCCTGTATGTTTTTCTTTTTTTTTGTTTTTTTTCTGGTCTTAAGTATCCTGCCTGGGGTTAATTTTCTCCTCATCTTGCTCATTGTCAGTACTACAGCCCAGAGGAATCTCCCACTACCAAATGCGTTTTTCTGCCAATGCCCTACGACTGCTCATCAGAAACATCTGCTCACTCTCATATTTTGTGAGTTCAGAACTATGACCCACTAAGCCCTACCTTTCCCATTACATTTTTTACCCTTTCAGGCAGTGAAATGTTCTGTATCTCTCCCAAATGAGAAGGTATTGTTAGAAAAAATGACACTATAGATACCATAAAAGGCTATTGTCTAGAATAAATACAGACAGCTGAGTTAAAAAATGAGTTATCTACAGCTAAAGTTAAGGGAGAGGAAGGCTAAGTAAGTCCAGCTAGTTTTAGATGATCTTTGGTCACAGTAAGTATCTAATCACGTTATGTTATTTAAAGTATATGAAATACATGTTTTCTAACAGTGCACTTTGCCCAGTATAGATAAGGTCTCTAGCATTATCAGAAAAGGTAGCACATACAAAACATCACAAATTCAAAGCCAAGCCTTTTATGAAAGCCTCTTATTTCTTTAGTTTATAAGCTCACTGCTGACACCATTGCCTGCCCAAGTGTTTGTGAAACATCTAGTATGACTGGAACACAATATGCTTCATTGGTTTTAAAAGACTATGCACAGGCTGCGTTCTGTCCGTGGTCAGTTCTCTGAATGAAGCAGGGGTTATTTATAGAGATACGTGCATGAGAGGAATATCTGGATTTGTGGATTTTACATTCATGGATACACACTTTGCTGAAAAGTGCAGGCAGCTAGAGAGAGGTATTTTCTCTTCTGCTCAATATTGTGGCTTTTGCTGTATATACACCATACAATAATCGTCACTGACTACCACTTATCAAGGCAGAAGGAATTAAATACCAACCAGAAGCTCAGTTATTTACAAGTCACATTTTCCCTTTCAAAAGCCAATAAACAGTCTGTCTGAAAACAAGATAACTTGTGGTCGCTCCTTGCCTGAATAGATGTTTGCTGCACGCAGAAACAGCCTTCCTGCACTGCTGACAGAGGCAGAGTTTCTACAGCTCTTCTCTGTTCAGAGCTCACTGTCCTGGGTCTTCAGAAAACTGCCTGTAAGTGTCAAGAGTTGGCTGAGCCCTCTTGAAAACCTGCCCCAGTGTCCTGAGCCGGTGACACAAGCAATGCATTTGTAAAGAGCAGTTGTGCCTACTGCAGCCAACATCCTTGTCACAAAGATGAAACTGAGGCAGTGATACTGCTGCAATTTAAGAGACGGTGCTTCTGCCAAGCAGAAGAAGTACTATTCCTCCCATGTACTTCATCTTCATGCCATCAGGCTGACCCCTAAGGAAACCCTGAATGCAAGGAGACACAGGATTGTCTGGAAGTTCTGCTTATTGGTTGCATTTTCTGCTGTGTATCAAAACAGCCAGGGACTCCTGCACAAGTAGCGACTGAGGAAAAAGTCTGTGGCAGCCCCTGGCTCAGCCTCCAGTCTCCCAGGGTGAAAAATGCCACTCCACATCACCAAACCAAGTACTGTCATCTGCTAATGCATAACAGCAGTCTGGTTGCTGATTTAGAGAGGGCACTAAGATGAGATCTGAACTCCAGTCCTCTGTGAAAATACTCAGTCTGCTATATCCACAGTCTCAGCATGCAGAGTTGAGAAGTCAGCCAAGCCACACAGAGACATTTTTTGAGAGGTACTAAATCACAGGAAAGGATCTTCCCTGGCAAATCGACA
This sequence comes from Steatornis caripensis, assembly GCA_013398225.1. Lineage (NCBI taxonomy): Eukaryota > Metazoa > Chordata > Aves > Caprimulgiformes > Steatornithidae > Steatornis > Steatornis caripensis. The sequence continues at coordinate 835,890 of VZSC01001438.1, forward strand.
GCGGCAGGCTGCTTTTAGCAAATGCAGCTACTCCTGTAAAATGATGGTGATAGCATAAAATGATTAGCGTAGGAGACTGTTCAAGGGCAAATCACATTTGCTGATGATGACTATAGTATATTAGCCTGCTGCTTGGTTTGCACCATCCGAAATACTTCATTAAAAGGTAAAGTTATGGAGCCTAGTAAGGCACAGTAGCCTATTGCAACAGAAATGAAATAGAACACAGACATCCTTTGAAACACAGGCAGCTCATACCTCACAGTGAGCACTTGTTTATGACTTCCAGAGTTTTCAACAGGAATCAAGCAGCTGTTTCAGTTCTTTTCTGGGCTGAGATGGTCTGCATTTTGGTAGGACAATTTTGGCAATATTCCATTATTGCTATGGTTGGTTGCAATTGTTATTTCATGTGGACATCTGTAAGTCAAAAAAACTGTTTAAAGTTGGGGGATTTTTTCCGACGTTTATTTTACCAAATTACCAACCATCATTTTAGCTAATTATGATTTCAGATCTCATCTAAATAACTGTGCAAGGAATATTCATGTGTAATAGCGGCACTCCTTCCCCGCAAGCTAGGAAAGTACCATTCTCCCTATCTGTCAGATGGGAAGCAGGAAATACACAGTGGAGCAGGGCTGATTTTCCTGATTTACACAAACTCATTCACACTTCATCTAGGCTCGTGGTAAGATAGTGAGGACACAGTCCATACGCTTACATTTCATTGCTCAGACCACCAAACAACCAGCAAATCCAGTCCCCCTTTGGAAATCACTGGTTCTGGATTATAAAAGACAGCTTAAAATGCACAAAGTTCCAAAAGCAAGGTTGCAAGCAAGTGGATTCAGCAACTGTCACAACAAACGTGTTCTGTAAATATGTTCTGTAACTTGTACAGCAGGACGGTAGATGCTATTATAATACTGACAGCTAACTGCCAAAAGCACCACCTACCTGTGACAAACAGCAAATCCTGATGCGTTAGATTTTTTAAAAAATTTCTTCTGGTAACATGAAAAGTCAGAAGAAAATTGAAAAAATATCAATAAGAAATATTTTTAAATTGTCTTGGAAGCAGTGTTTTCAATTATTCAGTAAGACGTTTGTTTCTAATTAACCTGAATAATTTTACTTGTCTTCATTCACCTAATACTAATTACAAAAAGTGGTAGATGAGTTGAATATATCGTTCAGGTATAAATCTTAAATAAGTTTAGTTTAAGGGAAGAGTCTTACGCCCACCTGCACTCTTTCTTGTGTCTGTCAACCACTAGGAAACTTTATCTTCAGAGAAAAAACATGGAAATATTTCATTAAAACTAGAAAGTGCTGTCTGAGACTGTAAGGAAAGTTTAGGTGTTGTCACAGCATGAAAACCACTCTAGAGAAACTGAGGAAGACCAAACAGTGTTTCTGATGGCTAGAGTGGCAGAATGGCTGGGGAAAAGGGAATATCAGCCCTATGTCAGGGGTTTTTGATATTCTATTTCAGTAAATGACCAAAACAGTACTAACAAGTTTGGCTGACCCGCGATTAAGCCCTTTTTATATCACCTAATTTGTCACTTCCCTGATCACGCTAAGGAATTTGTCAGGTTTTGTCATAGGTTTCATCATTTTACTTTTGCCACTCCCCCGGCATTACTGTCCATTGATTATAAGGCCAAAGGAGTCTTATTTTTTAACTTTGTAGCAATGGAGACTGCACTCAGATCTTGTTGCATTAACTGCTTAATATCCCCATTAAAAAAAACCTCTTCTATAGCATGCAGAAATTTCAACTTTCAACATCCAGTTACTGAATTTTGATATCATTTTGCTAAAGTAAGAGGTCCTTTTACTGTCAAATTTCTGTTTCTTATAAACTGTTCCTGAAGACACTTAACTTTCTGTTTAATAAGTCATGCTCTTTTTGCAGAATATAGTTTCTATTAAATCCTTCTATCATTCTTCGCATAACATCCCAGGCAGATTTTAGCATCCTTCTTGAAACATTGCCAGCAAAATTGGACAATTTACTCCGCACAACAGTTGCACTCGTTCCCTAATACAGAGGCACTTTAAATCTCTTCAGAACAGTAGCCATTTTAGCTACAGGTTTGCTATCAGAGTTAATATTCATCTCATTATCCAGCACCATGAGGTTTCAGGGCAGTTCTTTAAGCTGAGGAATTTCATCCTTCCTAAACACATGACCCTGCTTTTGACAGTATTGAAATGAATGTTGGTTATGAGCACACAGTCTGCTAGCGTTCCAGATCACTCTGTGCCAACGAACTGTCATTTTTACTTTTTAGCTCTCACAGTTTTTGTGCTATCAAGTTGGCTTTAAGTAAATTTAGTTCCTAATGAAGGTATCAATGAAAATAATATACCTACTCTGTTAGCTCTCCCAGAACATCACATTAGAGTGATAGAATTTATTTCCCATGTATTGGTACTCACTACATCACTTTCCTTTAATGCATTTTTAGATCTTCTATCAGCCTACCCAACACTTTGCCTGGAACTGATGATGTTAGACTGACGAGCCAAAAATTATCTGGGTCATACTATCTACCTCTTAATAGCATGCACATTTCTCTCAGGAATTTTGAACTGTAGTATATGCTACAAATTAAATCAGTAAATTTTGTTGAAGAGTACACTTCTACTTATTGTACTAAAGAATGGTTAAGAAAACATTATTCCTCTCCATTCAAGAGAAAATGACATATGCAAAGGAGAGAAACCACAGCCAAGGATTTAAGGTTCTGTGAAACAGCTATTACTGTCTTGGAATATCACAGCAGTTCAGCTGGAAAGTAACTGTGTTTGTTAGAAGTCACTAGAAACTCTGTCAAACTTTAATATTGATGTGGTAGATGTATACACTGTTCCTTGACAGTGTTGCATTACTCATTTTTCATTTAACGCAGGCCTATGAACGCTAATTCTGATTCCTCATGGTGTTCACTGGGGAAAAAAAAAAAACTAAGAGCTTTTATATGGCAATTAAGATAAGTTGTAAGTTGCTAGCATTTTTTTTTGTCTGAGGGAACAAAGAAGAATTTGCAATAATCACATAATTTTCCAAGCCCATATATTAATCCTCAAGTAAGAATTGTCTGATCAAGATGTCTAACAGTAAGCCATTACCAGTTGAATCCGGTGGTTTTAGATTCAGTTGCTTTCAGCCAGTTTGGTTTTTCAAAAAGTGCCACAGATTAAAACACTGAAGAGTACAAAAGGTCACTTACAGTTTGATTTAACAAGCATAGTCTTCCTACTGCACAATGGCACATGAAAATCTCAACCACTGTAAATACTGTACTGTTGTTTTAGCTCTAAGCAGTACTGGTTTTGAATTATAATAATCGTAAACTAGTACCGTCATTTACATAACGTCTCATACATGTGGGCCTTAAGATAAAAAATAAGATCTACTTTCTTAGAAAACTTTCTTACAAAACACATATGGGGCAGTTGTCATTTCTGAACTGCCCGGAGCCGCTGCAGCGGTGTATTTGCCACATGTAGGCATTATTGTCAGAGAAAAAATATGAAACACTGCCAGTGAAGAACCCTCACGATATGCAGAAGCCCAAAGGAAAATAGACATCTTCAACTATTCTTACACAATGCTTTGTTATTGATATGAGCCTTGCAAACCAGGGTTTGAAAGCAAAAAAACAAAAGCCTGATTAGGCAAATCTAAGTGTTTTGTAATTAAGCAGAGTGGAGGCAGATGCCATCAGAGACTCTCTGTAAACTTCTAAAGTGCTGAGATTAACCCAGGCAGACTTCTAATTTATCCTACAGATAAAAGAGAATGCATGACAGATCTCAAACTGTTTATTAATCATCCCACATCTACATGGAAAGAGTTAGCACCTTGTTCATGAATTGCTGGAAATCTTTTCATTACTCAGGAGGATCCAATTATTCGGAACGCTTAAATAAGAAAATAATTGAATAATCAAAGATGTACAAGCCAAATAATAATTCTTATGCCATTTTCATGTCTGAAACTGAGGGTATCTGGATACTACGGGTAACTGTAAATTAGAGAGATTAGTCATTGTCTCACGAGCTATGACCACTCTTGTAAATCAGACCAAAGTTTGCTGGCTAATCACTCAAAAGGTCAAGTAAGTAAATTAAAGGCCAAACTTGACAAAAAAAACACAACAAAGAGATTAATCTAGGATAATAGATTGTAGCATCTAATAATTGTAGGATTCATTCACGGCATGCAGATAGAAGTATATGGCGGGAAAATCTAGAACAGAAAGTGGATCCGAAAGCATTGCTATAGCACAGGAGGATTTGTGGCAGTGTCTAGTATTTTTGCCTTTCATATCAAATGTTTTTGACAAGCTGTACTACAGATAACTTTTACCTACAGGAATTAGAAAATCACAAGTGAGTCAGTAGTTCCAAGGAAAAGTTAATGAGAGAATTTAAAGTAATTTTCTAGAAGAGAAACAAGAAGAATCAAAAGTCAAGGTGTTTTGTTGATTCGCATTTCTCTTTGAAAGCTCTGCGTAACCAGAATAAAATCCTGATTGCTTCAGTCGTGCTCATGACCTTTCAAAGTCTGTCCTATGTATCTATTCTTGTATTATTCATGTCGTTTTCAAAACTGGCATTTAATTTCACTCACTCAAAGACAGTCCTGCACCACAAGCATTATATACAACACAACCAAAGGGACCAGTCTGAAAGGAATATTTTAGAATGTCCTATAAGCACTCAAAGCAGCCCTGAGTGTTTCATAATCGCTTAGGTTAGGGATAACTAAACTGGGGCATTCAAACTGCGGTTAGTCTTGACAGCAGCCTGTCAGTGCAGACGGTACACACCAAGAGCTGTCACCGTGGAGAACAGGACCTTTCTCACCAAACACTGACAGAGGTATACAGATTTGCTCAGGGTTTATAGGATTAATACAGGACAGGAGAAAGTCTGAGGATTAGGATAAGGTCTAGTAGAAGTGGGATGAGGGGGTGGAAGAGGCTGAGGCTCACATAAGGTTTTTTGGAAAGCAGATGCTATCAGTTTGGAGAGAGTACAGCAGGCAGGCTCGGCTGTCGGTTTTGCTGAAGCTGTCATAATGATACAGCAATTAAGACAAAAGGCTGAAGTCAGAGGAATAAGGGTTTAGAAGAAGAGTTGCTTTTTAACCCTCTAGCAGGAGCCGCTGAACAAACCCATTCCAGTACCTGCATCATCAGTTCTAATTGCTAATTTGCATATGGTAGCACACAACTGGCAGCATTAGCTCAGCTCTGGACAACGCAGTTAGTGCAAGCATGGGACACTCACACAGCTCTGAAAATCCCCAACACACACCTTCAGCCATTTTGCAGGCCAGGTCCCAGTGTCACTATCCGAACACAGACAAACTTAGCTAAATGTAGCTAAAGAATTGTGGTCATAGTGTGGAGAAATCGCTCCTTTTCTGATCTATATTGTGCTTCTTGAGAATTCATTCACATATCTTAAAAAATTGTTTTAGCATAGCTTCAGAATGCCAATGATCTGCTTCCCAGTAAGGTGAACTTGTTTCTGAAGTTCTCCGAAGCCAAATGATTACGAAAAAAGCCATTTTCTGCCTCTGTTAAGAGCAGCTAACCCTCAAGACATCTCTTAATTGCAGAAGTTGTTCAATTTGTGGTGGTGGCGAGGTAATCTTAAAAAATGCAAATTAATTTTCATTTTATTTAATCTACTACGCTCTCTACTATTCAAAATAGGAACCTGAAATCACAGCCTGTCAGTATTTTAAACTGAAATATTTACAGAATTATGAAATTAATGAGGGGCCAGAGGATGCTATAAGAAATACGTCTATATTATTAAAAGACGTGAAGTTCTCTAGGTATGAGCAATACATATGAAACTGTGTCAACCTTGAAAGAAATTCCACGCGCTCATACTGGTAAAAGGAATCAATTCAGAGTAATATGACCTTGCTATAGGACTAAAGAAAGCTAAGGTCCCCCAGCTGTGTTTAAGCTGATACTTCCTTCTGATATATCATTAGGACCCCAAAAGTGCCTTCCTCTGCTAGCTGGAGGTCCAAATTGATGTTACTTAAGTTGTTTGACCTATCTAACTTCAGCTCTTCAGTTTATGAGTTAAAACATTAAACAACAATAAATCATCGGAATAGTTATTGAGATTTGTAGTATAAAATGCAAGCAATACTTATATAAAGTCGCTACCCCCTACGAGAATAAGCGTTAACATAAACCTATATGAACATACACTTCGTACAATTGGAGAAAAGACATTTACATAAAGAACATTCTTGAATTTCAGTAGAAAAAATTATACATGTGTAAACAAACTAATTATTAACTTTTTACTGGTGTTTGAAGTGTAAACTATATTAAAAGATGTTGATACTTACACTGACATGTGGTGTTCCTTCAGTGAACGGATAGATTACTGCGCATGCTACTCATTCCTTGGTTCTTCTCCCATCGCTGATGGTCCACTAGAAAGTGAGAACAGAAAACTTGTGATACAAGCACTGAGCAGCCACGAGATAATGACAATTTTTAGTTACAAACCTGAGCTGCATTAGCCAAAATAAGTAAGAGAACAAACTAATTAAGTTAAAGGATGGTAGCAGTTAACTAGAACTGCTGTAGTGTTCTCTATTTTTCCTTCAAATATCAAAATTAATTGTGTCCAATCCAGTGATGATTACAAGAAAGAAATGTGGATTAAGTTTCTAATCCAAATCCCAAGAACTGGCTTCTTGAAGTCTCTTAACTCCATCTGGCTATAAGTCTGACAACATAGCTAAATCTCCCGTACAGGAAGCTATTATAATACTTTGTGAAATAAGAAATTACCTGACAAACCCCTTTTCCAGATTAACACTATGCATCAAAACCCTTTTCAAACAGTCGTTTCACCCACAGGCTAAATGCAATGGAGATATTTTCAAATTTAAAAATATTTTGGTAAAATAAACGATTAAAACAGTATCCAACTCCATCCTTTGCAGGCCATCAGTCTCTAAAAGCTTTTGGACAGTGAGAAATCTTTACAGAGACTATAATGGATCTCCCAACCAACCAAAGATTCTGCTTGCGAGGTGGAAGAGAAATTACATCTAATTAAGCAGTGCCATGAGCTGTAGATTAGCTTGGCTTTCCTAATGTCACTGGGTAAAGAACTTGTTCACAGCTGAGAAGATATGACAAGAAAAGAGCTTTATATTCCCCAAAATATTCTTTCATGCAACTTGCAGAAAGATTATTTTTTGCATTATTAATGGATAGTAATAAAATATTAACCTTTGATCTGCCAACAGTCTTTGAAAAAAATTATTCAGCCTTCAGGGGGGAGGAAAAAAAAATAATCCCCACATTGTGTTTAATAGTCTGTAAAGGTAAATTTACATTTAACAGCTTAGTTGATTTAACAGTGTACCATTACTTCCCTTTCTTCCTACTCCTCCCTCCTCTTCCCTGGCTCTTTTCCCCCTCCTTTGCATTTTCCAGTAGCCACAGTTCCACCCTCTGCCCTCTTACTTTACCACGTTTTGGCACTCGGACTTCTCTGGGCAATGACTTGACTCACTAGCTTGGCAATAGCCACCTTCTGCTTGGTTATTTCCCTGCCATCTTAGCGAGCAGATTCAGTGAGCAGACAGGCGAGTAAGCTGTGGACCGGGACTTGACCACAACTGGGATAAAGAGAAGGATGCCTCTTCCCAGCACCTCACAGCCATTATATCAGTTCAAACTTTTCATGCAATTTCACCCTAAGTGAATACCAAGCTAACAGTAGAATACCACTCACAGGATCCTTCAGATTCAGGAGAAAACGAGGAAGATATTATCATCGTTCTGGCAAGAAAATGTAGCTATGAAACAGGTCTGAAATCCTGACAAACTAAACAAATCTTATAAGAAAAATAAAGGAAACCATATTACACCAAGTTTTTTTGCTCTTAGTTAATAATCACCACTCTAAGGTAAGAGGTTAAGTAAATACACAGTGCTATGAGAAGCAGAAGTGAAATATTTGAGTCTGTTGAAAAACATAAGTTGGTGACATACTCTCACAGGCATCCAGATTACTGTTCAGCTTCAGCTGCTTGTGCTGCATTGGCTGGCTCGTAGTTCAGAGTCCCTATGTTATTCAGATGACCTACGGCACTGCAAATGAGCAGGGGACAGCTGAAGTTAACAGTCTGCATGACTGACAAGTTGAGAGTTTTTCCTCAGCCACTGCTTCCAAATACCAAACGCCTCAGCAATAAAATAGCTCTTATTCACTGAAGAAAATAGGCCTGGATTTGCAAGAAGTGTTATCTGCCATAAACAATCTTACCAGCCCTGCTAACAAAGCTTTGCATAATCTTATCGTGCATTTTTTTCCATTAATATTTGGAAAGGCTTACGCAAAACAAATCGTACGTAGGCTATTCCTTGCCCACCCACAGTGCAGGATACCAAATATCTGGAAGCACAGGAAGGATTGCCAGAGTCTGAAGTCATCATGTTTTCCCAGCAGTTTCAAGTTTCAGATAAATAGCTAAGCATGGGTGCTTATTATACACATCAGTATAAGGTCCCTCATGGTCCCTGGACCACTGTGGTAAGGTAAGCCTGAGGCCTGTAAGATGGCTGAGCTCATCCAGCAACACACTGCTGCCTGAAGAGTCACATTTCCTTTCTCCTCTCGCTGCTCCTCTCCCATCCAGAATCCAATTCTTTCTTACCCACTACTGCTCCTCTCGTCTCCCATTAAGCCTATTCAGCTCACTGGCATAGCAGACACTCATGGACTTGGAAGTTTAGGTTTGGTTGGTTGGAGGGTTTTTTTAATTATTTTTTTGACATATTAGCAAATTCAATTGTTTCACAGTAGTCAGAGGAAGGAAAGCAGCTGGAAAATGTGTCTCAAAGTGTGGGTGGAGAAAGCAATAATTGCTCTGCTGAGAGCTATCAGATAAGGTTCAGCCCATCTTGCAGAACACCTGAGCTCTGGTGCTCAGGGTAGATCTTGCTACAGGCACAGGCTAGTTAGGCAGCTTCCAGGGAAGCAGAAGGAGCACTCTGCCTGTGCCCTAGCAGATGGGAATCAACTGATGTAACCTACACAGCTTCCATTCTTCAGCCTGCAAACAAGAGACTGGTCATTAGGGGAACTTGCCGAATGGCTTCAACACCTCCAGTCTTGTCCCTGTCTCTTCTGCACCCACCAGCTGCAGAAGAAAGGTTTTCTCCTAAGGAATTCTTACTTCAGCTCTGTCTTCTAGACTAAATCATCTATACTTTCAAGGCTTCCACCAGCAGTACTTATACTTAAAGAACTCACACCTGGCACTGTGTTCACAAAAATATGGCCCTAATTTGCTCTGCAATCGTACTGAGGCCCGTTAGACCCAAACACTACTCCCATTCTCTTTGTGTTCTCTGAGAGTGTCAGAAAACAAGAATCAGAACAATATGTCATGCAGTTTACCTTAGTATGGACAGCACAGTACCCATGTGGGTTTTGTTACTTTCCCCAGGATTTGGCCCTAGTTACAGGGTATTTGATTTCACTTCATGAAACGCACCTAACTACACGACAACTAAAGAAGGTTCTCAGAGTCCTGCTAAAAATTCCGCACACAGTTGGCTGGGTAGGATTTAAAACTCTGCACTATACTTAGAAGTGTGTATCTGCAGCAGTTGGAAAATGCTGGGTTGCAAGCAATGCATTCCACAACATGTTTAAGGCTCTGATCCTGAGTATTTCTCAGACTCTGTGGTTTTATTTATTTCAGTTTACATTTTTTAAGAAAACAGACATAATCCTGTCACGTATCTAGGCACCCGAACACATTCTGTTAAGAATCTCAACATTTAATATCACCACAGTAATTACACTTAAACTATCCACTGAAGTGTGATTTTTAGATGAGAGACAACAGAGTTTTAAAGCTGCTTTGGAAAGCCTCCCACATTCAGAGTTTCATAAAACATTTCCAAAATACACGAGGCCAAGAATTGACAAGCATCTGGGAACACGAAAAGGCTACAAAAAACATGTTTCATGGATTAAAAAATAATCAATAGACTTTGACAAAGTTCACTGCGTAATTTTAGAAAATAGGGGCAAGGTGATCCGTATTTAGCACAATAGCATTTGTAGCTAGGCTCCAACGTGTATATAATATACACACCCACCATGGAAGAGATGGCAGAGTCCATGCTGCATTCTAAAACTTCTCTATAACATTGAAAGATATCTGACAAGCAGATTTATTATAAACTATTAATAAAATAATGAATGTTTTAAAAACAATTGAAGGCAATGACCAACAGTCGTTTCTTAGTTTGATTTTAAAGATTTAAAGTATTCATAGCTATGAATAGTAACAGGAAGGGAGTTGTACCAACAGAAACATAATAGTTCAAGGCTTTTCCTCCCAGAGATTCAGGGGGTGTGTCTAATCAAACAAGTAAAGAAGGTAGAATTTAGCTTCATAAAACTGTATAAAATTGAGATACTTGGATATTGGTTTGCTTCAGTGAGAGAAAGCAAGAAATTAATTGTTAAAAGACCTGCCCGGTAGGGAATTCTCCAAAATGGGACTGCAAGGCAAAACTTTAATCCCTCCTGAGAGCTGGCAGTTTTATTAAGAACTTCCTCCAAGNAGAAAGCAAGAAATTAATTCTTAAAAGACCTGCCCGGTAGGGAATTCTCCAAAATGGGACTGCAAGGCAAAACTTTAATCCCTCCTGAGAGCTGGCAGTTTTATTAAGAACTTCCTCCAAGATTCTAAAATGTACACATCTTATTACAATTTCTAGCATTGTATAATTTCATAGCAAGACATTAGGCTGGTTTCTTCCCCCACCCAATTTATCATGTATCTTTAAGCAAACAGGCTAATATAATCTGGACTGGCTAAAGTATAAAAGAAAGCATCTTAAGTTTTGTTCACCTGATAAGGGTCAGGCAATCCCACATGCTAAACAGGTCATTAGATTAAAGATTTAGTGACTAACAGAAACTGAAAGTCAAGAAAACTATAGATGTATGAGCTACGTGAGGAAAACAAGCAATGAGAAGAAAGTCTCCCATAGACATGCTACACACAGCTAGGCTAGTAGTTATACATACCCCTATAAGCAATGTTTAAACATGGACAAGTACCTATAAATACATATAATATGTTTACTAGTTACTAATAATATATTTTATGTATTTGCATATGTACATATGTTCATGTATATAAAATTTTATTCTGGGGATAACTTTTAACTTCATCTCTCTAGGTTATCCTCACCTTAAAGCTTTTTTCCCCCCCGTGTTATCAAACACACACATTTTTCATTCAGACGTTCTAGTCTAGCTTGGAATTTATGCCTTGCTTATGACTTACACGAAAATATGACTAACATGAAAATGCTAGTTATAATATGAAAGGTATCAGGTTAAAGTGAAACAAATTTAATGTGATAGGCTCTGCTTCTAGCTAGTATTCTTTCCCTGGACTTCAAGCCTTTTATTTACTGAGGGCTAGCTGTTCCATCACTGAGAATTTTAACGGTCTTAGGCTTTTCAACAAAACACAACAGCACCATGACCAACCCCAGAAGAGCTCTTCAGATGGACATATCCTAGACAAAAGCTGTTTGTTGCTTATTGTGCAATATTAATGCACTGTCGACTGAAACAGCTAGAAGTACTTTGCAGACTAATGGTGGAAAAGGCCGCCAAAATCAACCTTTGAGTGAGACAAACAAACCTTGTTTCCTTTGGGGAAATAACACACAGCTAAAGAGAAAGTGTCTCTAAAAAAAGTTTTGGGAGCAACTCTCCAAAGGCTTTAGTTGTCTATTTGTATGCGATTCAACTGAAATAAACAAAAGGTTTTAGATCTTCAAATTTCTATTTCTTGTTGGCTTATTTTTCACATTCGAAATGCAAAATCTTGGTTCTAGCTGGAAAAGAGAGCCATTTCTTAATCTGTTGAGGCATCCCAGGCACCAGACCTTTGAATAAATTGACAGGACGCTGCAGTAGACATTTTCAATGAGGGACCTTCAATAAAATTTATGTCTTCTTCATTCCTCTGCTGTCAGAGATTCAAGGCTAAATGCAGACAGAGGCACGTAGATGCATAGTGGCGGTACATATGCTCACTGTAAGAATATAAAATTCACTTTGATACCAAGTTCAAAACGCCCTTTTCCTGTTTCAAATATAGCTACAGAAGGCAGCTCATTGTGAAGCAAAATAATCAGACTAATTAAGATGTACAAAATGGTGATTCATGGAATCAGTAACTGCTCTTTCCAGAAAGTATAGGTTACATTTTCAACTACTAACAATCTGATCAACTCCATTCACTTCAAACTCACTTTTTCAAATATATTTTTCAAAAAGTGAAAGCTTCTTCCTGTTACCTTTGATGAGCTCTTTCTCCTTAGAAGCAATTTGCTACTACAATAATCTATAATTCGGTGTACATGTATTACCTTAGGTGAATTACTTGTTTCAAAAGAAATCCCAATGTGATGAGTAAGAGCAGAACTGAGAATGGGTTTTTTTGTAGAGCATGGCAGGGACAACCGCCACAGTTATGAAGTAACAGGATTTCTCTATGCCAGTACTCAGACTTTGCTCCAGAAGTGGACAACAGAAGTTGCATTTCCAGCTGTGGAAGTGCTTCTGTGGTCCTACTTCTAGATTTTGGTTTGGGACGTTGCATTTTTCTAAATTCCCACCCACTGTTGTGTAAGGCTTCATAACGCAACTGTTCCACCTTGTGCTTTAGAGTCTCATTATTACTCCTACATTAGGTACCAGCGCAAAACAGAAATGAACAAAGGAAGAAGTGAAGCCAAAAAAATCCAACCTGTATGACTCGACATGCGATAAAACAAACATTTTCTGCATAACTCAATCTGTTCTACCAAAAGAAAAATATACAGTTGCCAGTTACAGAAACACAGGCTAACACATTACTCTTCCAAATTTTTTTTTTTCCCCTTGAAATTGTAGAATAGGTAGTTTCCTCTGGATATATTTCTGGCAGGAAAGTTCTGAAAAGCCTTTTTCCAAGAATCCTGTGAACTGAAAACACAGCTGTTCAGATTCACTGATCTAACCTATAACACCATGGATACTCCTATTGGTGAAGCAGGCTTAACGGGCAGACAAAATGACAGCTGGTCTGTTTCTTCTTTGCTCATAAATCCCATTTAGAACCGGATTAAGATAACTGGAAAACACTCTATTGACTGAACAACAAATCCTGCCTAGCAAGGGGATATATATGATTTAAATAATTTAAAATGTTTAAAGTGGGCTTTCTTAATAATGGTCACTTTAAAAAGGAAGCAACATTTTAGGAAATATCTTCAGGTTACTTCAAAACCTTCGGATTTAGATTAGGGAAAGACATGTTAAATACTTTTCTGGTCTGTACATATGTAACATCAACAAGTAAGTTTTTTAAAAGCATTTAAATAATTTTGGAGGGTAAAGTTAGGAAAATATTTTAGATCATAAAAATTCAAAGCAATGCAATCTCATTGATTCTAATTTGAATTTGCGATACTGATCTCATTTCTCCACCCATTAAGAATGTAATCTCATTTATCTCAGAGTACAGATTCTAGCCCAAACCAGACTTTCTTATTGCTGAAGTAATCATTTGCTGCTTTAAATATTTTTAAACATTTTGAAGTTCACATATGCACTTAAATTTTAAGATGGACTTTGCAGAAGACAAATAGGAAATAAACTTTGGGTTTTCTTTCAAAATACAATAAGGCAGGCTATACTAACTTGTGAAAGATTTCACAGAAAGACTGTCTCTATCAGCTTCTGCAGCAAGAATATACTTTGTACAGTGGGGTGGTTGAACTTATTCTCAAATCCATAAACTGAACACATTTAAATTCCCAGGGAATCTATCTCTTTATATGCCTCAGTCCACTTGCCTTTGAACTTCATACTTGCTTTTATGTGGTATTTTTTTTAATTTTGGGTGCTGACCAAATGAGACATATATTAATTTAAAAAAAAACCAAAACCCTCATTGGAGAATAAAACACAGGATCTTCGCAAGTTTGAGCAAAACCTTAGGGTGGATCACAGTATAAATAAAACATTAATGCATCCTTAATCCCAATGTGGAGAGGGATAGTCTGCTTGTTTGTATGGATGAGTGATGATATACTAGAAAAGTAGAAATTGAAATTAAATATTGATTCATGTTGAATTATGAGGATGTAACTTCACCATCAATTGTTCAATTCTGTAACATCTTAGAATTTGCTACTAATACGCCTGATTTGCCACCAAGATTCGGGTCACTCTACTGACACGTAAAGTAAAAACCTCTCAGCAAACCCTGCTGAGTTTAGTCATCTCAATGAATTAGTAGGAAAAAAAACCCCAAACACGCTGACTGACTCTCCTATTGGTGTCCTTACAAAGACTTAAGTTACATGATACTGAGGGTAACAAAGGGATTCCAGATTCACGTTACATTATTACGCTGTTTGAATTCAGCTTTATCTTGCTTAGAATTTTTTCCACAACTGGATTTTACTAGAAGTTGTTCCACTTGTTTTCCAAGTTTCCTAGATTGATTTTGGAAGTCTGACTCCCTTACACAACTCTCATGTAATTGAAAAGGTCAAAATGTATGCCATCCCTTAAGGAGCATAGCGCTGTTTTCAGCAGAAGTCCATAGCAAAAACCCCTTCAAGTCGGCTGAATGGAAATCCGGCATGAGAGCCACTAGCTTTTTAGACTCATCTTGGTAACACTGAAATGATGATCCTGAAATCCTTACTCAGACAAAGCTTCCCCTGAGTCCTAGATAGCTGACCAGTAATTGCACAGATTAACACTTGCATTCAATGACAGACCGGATTGCTTAAAGTTTGTTTTACTTTAGGTTAGCAGTTCTAAAACATTCTTCCAGCTATGAATACAGCTTCTCTAAAAATTTCATCTAGGAATCTAAGTTAAAACTGCCATCTCAAAAAAAAAAAAAAGCCATCTACAGTGCTAACATTACAACAGGTTAAGAGAGACAGGTGAAATATTTTCATAAAAAATAGGAATACTTAATAAATTTAAAATATCTGTTTATGACCAGAAGCATACACAAAGGGAAGAAAGAGAAATAGGAGCATAATAAAGGTTTACTTCTACCATGGGTCCTGGAAGATTTGGGTTTGGGCATTTAACAGTTAAAGAAGCAATGGCACGCTAACTGAGCGCATTAAAACAAAGAGTTGGCAGCTTCTGAAGGAAAAGGGCTTGTGCTTCACTGTTCCAACTTGTCAGTCAACTCATGCCAGCACTCTCCCGTCTGCCTCTTCTACACACCCTCATTACATGTGTCTGTCTGGACTGATCTGCTCATCTGTTCAGGGACTCTCCTGACAAGTCAAAAATTCTTCCTTCTCTCTGCTCTGGAACTGGATCAAATCACCTCAGCTTTTTTTGTAGCCCCACCAGGAGGCTTTTTGCTTATGGTGTCAGTCTGTTTTCCTTCACTACTTGTCTGTTTTTGATTTCTAGAATGGAGGAAGCCGAACTGCTGAAAGAAAGATTCCAGGCCATAACAGTAAGTGCTTATAGTTATAACTCGCTATTAAAAAAAAAGTCTTAGAAGTAGTATTGCGTTAATGAGCTACTGTGTGTTTTCTGAAGAATTATTTATCCCAGGACGGAAAGAGAGACAGACTTATGTCTGCCTGAAATTGTTCCTCTCTAATTCTGATTTACAAGCTATTGCTTTAAGACAGCAAAGTTGCCTGTACTGACTTTATTATGGGTTGTATTGCACTTTCCAATTAAATTCAAAGCAGTGAAAGCATGTGTGCAAGTCACTACCGGACAGTCTAAAATACATATTACTATCATCACAGCTGAATGTTTGCCTGAAGGACAGCAGGTCAAAAGGCAACTAGAGAATTCCAGAAGAAATCAATCTTCCCATTTCACAACAAAACTGAGATGAAAGATTTTTGGGTTTGCATTGTGGAATTAAATACTATTTCTGAATTACTGTCAATCTATCGTAAATATTGTTGTCTGACAAGTAAGAAAGGACAGGCTCAGATTAAGCAAATTCCTACCTGTCGGTTTTTTC
>VZSC01001438.1:852153-877532 GCA_013398225.1 Steatornis caripensis
GGGGGGGGGGGGGGGAAGGGCTCAGTGAAGTTTATGCTGAAGACATTAGAAAACATTTTCAGTTTCAGTTCTAAAGTTCTATACATTTTAAAAGATGTCTTGTGTTTTAAAGGAACCACTGAGTCATTTTTTAAAGGAATATAACCTGATGTAACAAAAATGGCTGAATCCAAGTTCTCCTCTGATTTGATTTCCACTGAAACTTTTCAGTTACAAGAGAATTCAGGTGAAGCAAAATTTGGCCCTTTGGGATGAAAGGAAAACTGCAGAAGGATCACTTGCTGTCACAGGCAATTTTTAAAAACATATAATGGGAACAAAGGTATTTTTCTTACTCTTAGTGTGATAGATTAGATGCAAAACAAACGCTACTGGCTGAATAAATGGTGAAAAGGTTAAATACCTTATTGGAACCAAAATAAATGTGAGAAGGCATAACTGGAGCTGAATAGCTTGGTTTTTAATTTGATTGGGTTTTAATTATGGCACTTGATAAAAGCCAACAGGCCCATTTATCGTATTTACTTGAGACCTGACTCAAGCCCACAATAAGGTAATTTGAAATGTTTTAGAGGTCTTCTAGTACGTTTGTTTGTTTAACTGTAACGGTGTTTGAACCAGACTCGTAACCTGGACTTTGTCTCTAGTGTATGGGCTCAAAAGATAAGAAACGTTTTGGTGCTCCAGAGACGTTCAGGCCTAGCAATGTTTTATATTTCCTGGTATCTAGCAGGAAGAGCAGGCAGCACGCTTGCCTGATGAGGATTCCTATGAATGTACTAGGCTTAGTGTCCCCTGGCTGCATGTTTGCCTCCAGAAGAATACTGGAGAAACTTTTAAGAAACTGTGACAACTTCCAGGGTTTTGTGTTACAGGAAATGCAAAATCATACTTGGGTCTGGCCATGACTTCATTTATTACACTTGCTGCGTAAATGAACTATTTGCTCTCTACTTTCATCAATTGGGAACATTTACTCGAAACATTCAGTGTATTTGTTATCAGGTACTGCAGAAATGAAGGACCCTAAATAAGGTGAAGTTATCATCAGGTTTAAGATTCTGCAGTACAAGTTGCCTAAGAAACCTACACATTATGATTACAATTGTGAGTTACGCAGTGGCTCTGGGAGGGTTTGTCCCAAGTAACATACCGAGGAATTTCAGGTGTTACCTACAAGATGTATGCTGTAAAGGATTTAACAGAGGATAGCAAGGGGCGCTCAGAGCAGTACACAACTACAATGATTGGTTTCTGTCGTTAAATGCTGCCTCCTTTACAGCATCTGGCTCTCACAGAGCCACTAGTGGTTTTCAAATTATTTTTCATATCTCCTCTATGTAGCAAAGCAAACAGGAAAATGCTATTATTATTATTATTATTTTAAGATTTCAATGCTCTCATCACTCTGGAAAAGAACTGGTTTTATCTGTTATGTAGCTTCCATCTGCTGCTGGTATATATAGAATGTAACAAGTAAAAAATAAAATGCATCCATTTTGTTAGAGAGACTGTCATATCTTAAAATACAAAAACTTCAGCATTTGCTGTGGCAAAAGTTGAGACAAGAGTCAAAGAGGAACCTTAAGCTTAATCCTTTCTCATCAAATCGTCCATTCTATAGGAAAATGAAAATAATAGAAGATTTGAATTGTGATTAAACATTAACCTGCTTTAGCAGGGGGGTTGGACTAGATGATCTTTAGAGGTCCCTTCCAACCCCTACCATTCTATGATTTGAATTATGAAATTTCTGCAGTGTCATGCCATCAGACTAAGGTGTCCATACCTCCAGATAAGACCCCTCGATAACCAAACACTACCTCTGGAAAATTACACGAAGACAAAATACATCAGCTAAAACTGCTCCATTGGCTTTGGCAGTACATGCCATCTGCCACGGGACCAAGCAGACCAACATTGGCACCACTGTGGAACACTGACACAAACTAATGGACTTGGCGGACAAGATACCTAGCAAGACGTTGTGTTTCCCTTCCTTTCAGATAGACCCAGTCTAGAACACAATTCTTTTCTGTGCTCAAAAGGCAGGAACCATTCCTACATGTTTCAGTAGGAGCGACAATTAGGACCAAGGCTCAAGTCTCACCTTGCATTGATGCACAACAGAGAGGAAGGGATGAAGGTGTTCTTTCATAAAAAGCCAATCCTGCCCATATTAATAAGAGCATAGTAAGAGTGGATTAGAGGATTTATTCCAGCAACCTGATTATCTACAGGGGCAGAGTATGAAGTTTAGTAGAAGTATGGATCCCTTAGCTATCTAGGAATAAACATTTATTCCATTAGATGAATAAGCTTTGTCAAATCAAAGCTTTGTACAGCAAGACATGCTTTGCAGACAAAGTATAGCAGAACACACCATAGGAAATGTCCTAACAGGTTTCAAAAATTATTTGGCAACACAATGTTCAAAAAGGTTCCTCATGAATCTTCCTTAAATTTAGCTTCTGGCATTAGACCTTCAGCTTTCTTTGACTAGATATATAACAGACAATTTATTTCAACCTATTTAATCTGAATAATTGTACAATGAATGTTTACTATGAAACAGTGAAATTAAAACGTACTAGAACACCAAAGGATACAAGTAGAAAACTTTAAGAGAAAAAATATTGGATGCAAAAGAAACATTGACCTCTAACAAAAGAAACAGGCAAAAGTTTCATTACTGAATAGGTTTCTTATTATACAATTATTTTAAGATACAGTTATTTGTGTCTTTACACTCTGATTTCTTTCTGCACATTATTTTTGTGTACAACTTCTAATTTCAGACTGCCCAAACTCTTAGTACACATCTCCTCTGGTACAGAAAGCATATTGAAATTGACTTAGAATATTTTTTTATAGTATAAACCAAGTAAGTGTTCATTCTCTGGCTAAGGATCTTACCCAGAGCTCCAGTGAAGAGAAAAAAGTTGTTTCCTTAAGAATTGTAACAATCTGTAAACACAAGCTCTTGTCACACTTTGCTCATATAATGATGGGTTATTGAAAGGCCATTTATAACAAGAAGATCAGGAATGTTTCCTAATTAGGGAAAGGTGTGAAGGTCAAAGACCAGATGTTAGGTCTCCGAAATCAGGACTGGCTGAGTAAAATCAGCATAGGAGCTCTTGGATAAAGTCTCTAAAAAGGGACATTGCAGAAAAGTTACACATTGTATCGATCCTAAATCAGTAGCTTTGTTAACTATATTAAAAAGCAGTGGAACAACTCAAAACCACTACAGAGNAAAATCAGCATAGCAGCTCTTGGATAAAGTCTCTAAAAAGGGACATTGCAGAAGAGTTACACATTGTATCGATCCTAAATCAGTAGCTTTGTTAACTATATTAAAAAGCAGTGGAACAACTCAAAACCACTACAGAGATGAACATAGCATGTATCTTGAGGCAAGATCCCCCTACCTGCTATTTGGTGTATTAGAGAGACAGACTAACATCAATGAAAAATTGTAAGGTACAGCCTGTAGTCCCGCCCTCGATCTCCAGAAGGCTATGTGGTTTCTTCTACTTCCAATTCTTCAACAAAGTGTCCGTATAGCCTGTGGCCCCCACTGCTAATTTCTAATTTCCAGTAACGGTGAACTGATTCAGCCAAGCACACTGCAGTTCTTCCTGTTTCCAAATCCCAGATCCCAGGGGAACAGTGGAGAGCAACTCCCAGCCTCACGCCCAGCACTTCCTTACTGACTTTCTACGCTCCTTACACATCGCTGGTTCCTCAGGCTGGCTGAAAAGGCAAGCCTCTTCCTACCTTTGTGAAGAGCCGAACTCCTTCCTAAACCATACTTGCCTGCAAACAGAGTCCGTTAAAAAAAAAACAAAACAAAACTCTTGTTAATTTGTTCTTCTTGAAAGGAAAGGGGGATTAGCCTCCAGTCAGCAAACACTTCTGAACAGCACAACAGATTATTTAATTTACTTCCCTAAAACACACCAAGAAACCAAGTGCAAGAGTTGCCATGTCAAATAACAGGATCTTATAGCATTAAGGCTGACCAAGAGAATAGCGTATTAATACAGCTTGTAAAAGTTAGTTTCCTTTGGCATGATTTCTTTCCCACTGGCTGCCCAGGACACAAAGTACTGCATCAGTGTTTGGCCTCACATAGAGGAGCCACAAGGATAGTCCACGTGACAGCGTCTATCCAAAGATACAAGAGGCTCAAGTGTTGCCAGTGTTTAGAGACGGTTCACTCATTTCCTTTTTTCCTATAACCACTAGCAAAAGGGATGAAGGTGGCACTATGATAGATCTACATGAGATTTTTCCTTCTAAAGTTCAGCAACCACAAAAACAGCTTTTGCACAGACAAAAAAAATTAAATTGAGAGGTAACAACATATATGAAGTATACTACGTTTCTCTGTGTACATCTTTACCACTATTTGACTAATGAAATAAATTTATATGTCTGTCTTTATGCCTGTGTATTTCAGCTATTAGCCACAAAATACATAAACTCAGTGCTGGATTCACCAACAGCCTGTTTCATCCAGTGATGTATCACAGCTGCACAGCGTAGACCATACAGACTCTTTTCTCTCCTAAATGATGTGTGGGCTGCCTTAGTTTTGGGCCAGGACCTATTTAAAACCTCATTTTGCATGTTTGAGTGTGCTCAAGTGTTATTTCTTTCTGTTTTCTTCCCCTACCCTTCGCAACAGTAAATTATTTTTAATTTGGATTGCCCCTGCTTTGTGGTCATTAACATGTTTAAATGTACTTCAGAGAAAGAGTAATGGAAGCCATACCTGCATAGGACACATGAGCTGATGCTGCTAAGAATTATGCACTGCCTGAGCACTAGCTTTAAAATAAGGCTCCATTTGGATGAATTTATTTCACCCTGCTGAAAAACACATAATTTTTTTAGCAGCAAGTAATTTCTGTAAACAAAGTTTTATTGTTCTCAATTTGTAGGACAAAAGAAAACTGCAAGAAGAAATTACACAGAAACGTCTAAAAGTGGAAGAAGAAAAAATGAAACACCAACATTTAAAGGTAAGTACAGTGTTGGATTTACGTAACTAAAGATAGCCTCAAGTCATTCAGCAGAAATAAAGGTTTTGTATTTTGGAATGCAAATCTTCATGCACTTAAGTTGTGCTTTTACTGTCAAATTTTCACAGCCTTTTGGAGTCTTGCCAGGACTCCATTTGACTTTAATAAGCATTAACCTTTGAAAAAAAAATTACACGCAGGAGCTAATGTTATTTGATCACTTTCATGGCATAAAATGAGATCATAACCAGGAATAACTCACAGCTGAAAATTAAGCCTCACATTTCAGACTGGGTGTGTTCACTCCTTAATTCCACTACAGCAACCTCACTTGGTACAGGGTACAGCACAATCATGAGTTCTAATTGCACTTTTTTCTGGGAAAAAAAAAAAAGCAGCCTATTTTTATTTGGCTATAGCCTTTTGTCAGGTTGCTTAACGACTCTTTGGTAAAACTAATGCTGTTCCTCTGTAGATTAAACAAAAAAATCATAAATGCTGCAAATATTGTCCTGAAATACGGTCTGGTAAACTCAAGATTACAAGGTCCAAATTACTAAGAAACCAAAAGATCCACCTCCGTACACATTTGAAATTGCAGCAATTTCTGCCCACCACCACGACTCTTTAAATGTCTATTTTGGCAGTACATATCATTTACGGAGATGAAACAAAATCTGTGCTTCGAGAAATATGCAAGACTTGGTATTTTACATACCCTTTTAATTATGTGAGTGGATAAACAGTTTCAAGAAAGATATGTTGAATGAAATACCAGCAGTGTTGCATGCCTCCTTGAGCGAATGTGGGAGAAGCATATTTAAGAAAGACTCCTCTTCAAAATAGACACCTGATCCTGGGTTTCATCCACCCTCTTCTTTTGTGTCAAGCCAAAAAAATGAGACGTTATGATAACCTAGTTCACCATGCCCGGCAAGCCAATGCAGATCTCACCCATGCTGAGGTTTTATTTGAAAGTAGTGAATTTAAGGACAGGCTTGACCCATTGTGTAATGTCATGCCTAAAAGAGCGGGGAATATCTTTTCCAAGTCCTGTAACTAATGAGCAGCAAACATGGGACTGTCTTCCTCCATCTTAGTACATGGGTACATGGAGTACTGCAATTTATGTTTCAAGTTTCCATGCCTATAAATTCAGAATGACTCTTTTGCTCTTCTTTTAAGAAGGATAAAGTGAGCAGTTCTAGACAACCAGCTAATCCTCACTACTGCTGTGTGCAGAGTCCTAGGGCAGTTTCCTTACAGATTTAGTACGTGCCTTCAGCTAACATTAACAGGTGCAACAGAGTTAAAAAGTTAAGAAAACAAAAACCCACCTCGCACTTATTCTGAAGATGTTTTGTGGAATTTTACAGAAGCTAAAACACTCCTGGAAAAAATATTACTGAAATGCTCTTCCTTTGGAAGACGACAGAGGATGCAATTTGTTTGCCTCTTCTATGAAAAAAAAAAATATACAGATATCATACAGAGAAGTTTTTAAATTAAAATCAGTCATGTTGCATTTGAGGCGAACCAAGGATCCGTAGAGGAAATCATCCAGTTGGCAAAGATGGATCAAGCATACATTTAAATACATATATGTATGGTGTATAAATACCTACATATAATTAGCTACTTGGAGCACCCAAAACAGAGACCACTTTTTCCGACTGAGTACTAAGACAGGCACCTAATATCAGATGCAACATTACTATATGAACATCTCCTGCTTGTTGCCCTAGCAGCCGTGTCCATTTATGCTTCAGACTAATTCACATATTTCAATGGAGTCAAACAACACAAGAATCTAGTGCAGAAATCAATTTAAAACAGATTCAGACTTCTAAAACATTTAGACATTTCAGTAGATTTTATTGAGGGTTCATTTCCCTAGTGAGTCAGGTTGATTTCTACTCATTCATACTCCTACCGGTTATGCACGGTGAAATCTAGAGCTCCATGACCAACATGACTTGCACCTGTCCCTTAGGAAACTATTGCAGGTTAGTAAATCTCACTGTCATATAGATGTTCCTTTTAGCTGGGTATCACTATCCTGTTCCTCATTTGGTCCTTCATTCCTATTTATAACCCGTAGCAACAGGTTTATTAAAAGGTGGTTGTTTTGTTTTGTGGTTTGTTTGGGGCTTCTTAAATTTTCTTTTTGTAAATGGGAATCTCTGCTCCAGCTTCCCAATGACTTTGTTTGCTGTCCCCAAGCTAACTCCTTACTAGAAAGGGATAGATGAGGTATCGTAGCAGGTCTTAATTATCCAGTAGAACTATACAGGAGAAGGAATTTTTATTCCATACCTGTGTGCCTCTACTACATGAAGTAGAGAACATGCAAGCAAGTACAGACACCTGTGTGGATAGGGCTTCATGGAACTGCAAGGGGTAATGGGGGCTGCTAGTGAGGGTACAAGGGGAGTTTCATCCTCAAGTAATTCTAGATGCACCAGCGACTAATTCTCCCTCCTACCTGGAATCCTTCTCGCTGAGACAACAAGGGAAAAGACTAGACAGAGTTGCTTGAAAAGTGTAGTCAGCACTGATTTGCATGTACTTTCCAAGAGCTTTTCTAGTTTAGCTTATTAAGTTTTTGGTTTCTGACATGCCTGAACTCCATTGAACACCTTGTAGGTGCTGGTCACACACCACCTTATTCCAGAAGTCAGTAGTATTGAACTACATCTTCTGTGAAAACTGCATAACTTATTTATGCCTCCCCCGACATGCTATAAGGTGAACTGCTGTACCACTGGGAGAACAAGACCCACAAACTCAAAACACGTGTGCCTTCCAGCAAAGGATGAATCTTTCAGGGTCAGTTCAGCCTTGTTAAGGATTACAGTGGAATTATACCTGGAGTACGCATCGCACATCATTCACAGAATTTGTAGAATATTGTCACAGTACTCCTGAAGGGACCATGAACTACAAAATAAAGTTATCGCTTTCCAGCCATTCCCAGAGTCTTATCACATCATAATGTGTAAGTATCCTTTTTCCTTAACATGCAGAGCCTAACGCAAAATGAAAGTGCTTTCATATAAGTGCTATAACACACACACACACATACACAACATAGTACTGAGCTAGAAATGCTTTATAGTGGAAGGTAATGCCAGACAGCAGAAAGAACCCAGCAGCCCCAAAGCAGCTGCTCCTGCCCTGGCTTGTGCCGATACCTCAGCGGAGAGCCTTGAAGCTGGCTGTTGTCCAAAGGCTGTTTCCAAACTACGCAATGTGTCATTCTTTCAAAAGTGGCTAATTAAATTTAAAAGATTACAAGGCATTTAGTTGCAAGAAGCAGCAAACTATTCTAGGAAAGGCAAAAATAACACTATTGTGTTATACCTGTATTTAGGGAGTTTATTTTCTTGCACCTAACCCTATATGTACATGAAGCTTTTGTTGATTTCAGTGGGTGTTATCAGTTACTGAGGTCTACAGTACCAGCCCCACTGTAATTCTCACAAGTCATTATGGATTTAGTTTTGGAGACAGCAATGCTAGACTAATTCAGTTCCAGCCAGAGGATTAAAATCTCACTTTTCTAGAAGCCGTACTTACCATTAAAATCTGAACAGCGTGATTGAAAGGGAATTAATAACTGTGTTCCCTCCAACTTGAGAAAGCAGTATTTTGTGGTCAATAGGAGTTGTGCCAACACCAGACTACAAGCATCTACCAGATCAGGTAAAACGATGCTGTTAAAATCTGCATTTATTTCATTTGAGCCTAAGACACAACTGCCAAGAAGTTCTGCCAAGTGATCCTACAGCCAGAGTGAAGGCTCAGGACATCAGTCCTGAAGAGTCCTTGTTTCCCCACAGTTTTCCTAGGATTCAGTGCTAAGAGAGAGAATACTGTCCCCCAGGGACAGTAAACATTGCCCCTACATTCTGAGAAAGAAAATTAAAAAAAAAGTTTACTGTGGAGTATTCCACAGAATTCCCAGCAAACCTGTTTTAGCCACAGTTTCTATCACATCATGTATGTCACACATCAAGCAAGCTTAAAATTACATTTAACTGCAGTCAGGTCCTACATGCATCCTCCTCCATCAGTTGGGCTTCAGTAATAACCTCATATAAAGTATACAGTAAACAGAAAAGTGTAGGAAGCAACAGTTCAAGTAACGCAAAACACAGGATGCAATATTCCAACAGCCACCGCAAGCAGCACTGAGGTTAATGCAGCCTTCTCACCAGTGCTGGGCACAGCTCTGTCTCAAAGCTGCAGTAGTCAAAATTCAGTTTAACCTTCATCCACATCTGACAATTAATAAAACTATATAGGGAAAACCACAAAAAAAACCTAACATGGAAGTCAGATGGCTCAAGTAATCTAAATTACAAATGGAAAATTCATGGTTAATTAAAAACCTTATATGCATGGGTTTTTTCTTTCTTGAAAGCGTTTTTCTAAGGAGCCCTGACTCGCACTTCTTCTCCAAGGCAGCAACTGGATTTATATTCCTGACTTGGACTGAAGGAAGTAAAAAGAGTGCAAGAAAGTGTGCATGGTTTGCAACCTCTAGCCTGCAAATACGAACTCATCTCTGTGATTTTTTTTTTTTTGCACACACCAGGAATATTTTGGAGAGGTCTGATGACTTTCAGATGCCACCTTTCATATTCTAAAGCAGCTGTAGGAAGCAATCAGTGTATACAGCCATATTTTTCAAAATTTGAAAAACACAGCTGAGAGATCCGCTCACCTGTACACATGCAATACACCCATTTATAAGCCACTACTGTATAGAAAGAACTCCACAGGCACTAAACAGGTCAGGACCTAAATATGTAAGCCATGCATTGCCCCTACAACGGCAGTTGTAAATACGTAGCAGGTCTGCTGAAACACTAACCAGACATCAGCCACACATACTCTGCCTTTCCAGTCTCACTCTCACCCCACGCATCCTCACCAGATGAAATACGAGTTCACTACCATCACTACTCAACTTCCTTGTAAACTCCAGAGATAGCATTGCATCACTAACTCCCTAGAGATCTCTTTCCCCTATACAACCTTATTTACAGAAACTTTTCACCTTTTACCCCTCCTCTCAGAATTATGCAATGTCACAACCCCAGAAATCAGGTATTGAAATAAAACTATCACACTTCTGACTGGGGCCTTTTGCATGAGTCTAATACATACACTTTGATATAACGGTTTTGCTTTATCGAGGACAAACACATGCCACTACATCCACTTATAAATATTCATCTGCTATAGGTAGCAACTGAGATCCTCTATGTATTTGTTGGGTGGACTAATAAAATGGAACATTGTTCTTAATTAGATTGGTTTTAAGTCAATCTCAAAACACAAATGTTTTTTAGTTTTTCAGTGGCACTCACCACTGCGAGGTTGCTTTATGCTAGACACAGCACAAGAATGTGGATCACGCCTGTGTCATCAAGACAAATCAAGGAAATGATTCGGTAGCCTAACTTTCAAAGTACACTTACTTGTCTGTTTTTTTCCACCATCAGAAAAAGGCCTTGAGAGAAAAATGGCTCTTGGATGGCCTTAGTTCTCTCACTCCAAAAGAGCAAGAAGAAATGCAAAAGCAGAATCGGGAGGACCAACAACGGACTCGTGAGCTGGAACAAGACATTTTCAGGTAGGGTAGTACCCCTGCCCTTCTCTCTGGGTTGAAGTGTTCCCTTCTTAAAAGTCCTACCTTATTTTGTAAAAAATTAAAATGTCAACAAAGGCTAAACATATGCGGTTTGATACACAGAGTAAAGCAATCTTTGTTATATTTTCTGGTCAGCTAGAATCACAGTATACACAATGCAAGCTTCCACACTGTGAATTTTATCAAACTGTACAATAAATGTCTTGCAGAGCATTTGTTTCTCTAATTCCAGATATCCCTTTCATGCTATGCTCAATAGATGTAAGCCACAGTACATGGGTTTTGCTTTGAGACAGCAATTATTGAATCAGAATTTCAAAATAACAGTAGTTTTAGAAGTTCTTCAGTTCCACTAGGTCCTGCACAGCCTATAATATCAGACTTCTACCATAACACAGCACTTCAGAACAGTACAAGCTGCCTAGCCCCATTAGTATCACTTTCCTTATTTTCTATGCTGTTTTGTCCTCAGTTTATTCCCAGAAGCTTGTGATAGCAAATGCCTTTTTCTACCTTTTATTAGAGATATTCCCACAAATCTCATTGTCTAGTGCCTCCACATCACATAGAGCTAACATCAAACTGCATAGACAGTCTTACATACGGCTCCTTTATTTACTACGGACATGATTCTAGGTGCTTATTGGCTGCAGTTATCCTGTCCCAAATACCACAGGGCTCTGCACACAATCACCGCCTTCTCTGGGTCCACGCATACTGACTGGTACTATCCATTAACACCCACAGAAAAGATGAAGTGTTCTTGTTTCTTTAGATTCTGGAAAGTTTCATCATCCTCTATTTCAGTCCTGCAGCAGCTTCCCCCATACTCTACTCTTCCTCCACCATCCTCCTACACACACTCTTTTGGCAAAGTTGTCACCGTGATAACCTCCTCCGGTTATCTCCCGCCCACTTCCCTCCTTAATTGATCTTTCTGACATAAACGATAATTCTCTGGGCTGACAGGCAGCAGCCTAGTGCTAGTTTGTCCCGTAACTATGCTGACTTCTTGCCTGAAAGCACTTTTCTCTGCAGAAGAGCTTTTTACACACCTCTATGGAATTCTTGGTTGCAGTGGTAGGAGGTAGAGTGTGCTCTGAAAACATCCCATCGGGTTGTGATTGTGAAGACATGCAAGAGGGGTCCCTATGACAGTGTGATCACCAGAAAGGAGAGCCGTGTGGGGAAGGACGGGCTAGGGGGGAAGAGGGAAGTTGCACTGAGCAAGTAGCTCCTCACCAGCCCATTGGAAGTCAAGCCCTTCTCCAAGCACTAGGAAGACAGACTAGATTTTCAAAGTCTTGTTGACTTTGAGTAAGAGCTGGAGATTTAGCCAAGATCTCCTTTATGCCCTAAGAAATTTGGTGATGGGAGATCTTTAATTTTTTACTTTTTTTTAAAGTCTCAGAACTTAGCCAAGAGCTGGATTTGGTGTGTGGCTATACTGGGGGAAGAATGCTTTTATTCTCCTGACATAACCTACATCTACACTGTTTCCAATTCGTCTGATGACACCCAAGTAAAGAACAAGCAATGCTATTATAGTGGAGATCTGTGAATGCCTATGTCACTAAAAAGCAAAGCTATGAACTCCTGACATCCTGACTCTCTTAAAAACAATGAAATATTTTAGCAGGAAGAGTACTGCATCTCCAACACCTAAATCTAATCTGTCACCTTATAATATGCCTTTAGGGTTCTCTGTACTTGAGTTATCATGACCAAGCTGTCTCACAGCAACACTGGCAGTGGGTGCCTCCTGTCCTATGCCTGGGAAGACCTGGAATGCAGGATTAGGATTTTAAAACCTTCCTACAATACTAGTTCAGAGATTGCAGCAAGTAGGATTGATTATTCACATACGTAATGTCTTTTCCACGTCTCCAGTTACATCCTGGGTTTGTAACTACAGTTGTAGAGTATTTTGACATTGTTATTTTAATTATTGTCCTGAATTTGTCGTCAGCTCAATGGCCTTAATTTTTATTTCCTCAGAAACCAAAACTACACACACAAGGTGAGCTTTACTTCTCTGAATATAGCCATATGAAAACTTTTTCTTTAATATGATTAGAATTTTTTGCTGTTACAAATAGTAAAAGAGTAATTCAACTAGAGCTTCAAACCCAAAAACTCTTTTAATTCATGTAGGTCAATTAGCATCACAAAGGAATATTCCCTCTGCTTTAATTCTAGATTGGATCTAAAAGTTGACAAGAAATTAAAAACTTTAAAGTTTATCTGAATTAGAAGTCTCAAGGTCTTTTAAAAGATGCCCATAGGCATTTAAAGGAAGATTTCTAAATGCATTTCTGCTTTAAGGAAGAAGAAATGAAAGTACCAAACCCATCATTTGTCCTCAATTGCTTTCTTAAATCACAACGTGGATCCCAGAGTAATGTCTCTCTTTTTCGGTAATTACAAGGACTAGATGCGGACACACTGTGAAGGGGGAGGCTGCACGTTTAGTATTGCATCACATGACTAAGAGCACGCATATTATACCAAACAAGGCCGAGGTTCCTCAGCTCGTACACTTGATGTATTCCTGAGCCTGTAACAGCCTAACTATAGAAATGGGCCTGTTACTTTCCCACTGGGATTTTTGCCAGACTTGGTCAACATTCAGCATGTACAAAAAAAACCCCATTTTAGAATTCCTTTCCCATGTAGGTGGGATGAAGGGATTACAGGTTTGTTTTGTTGTGGGTTTTTTTTGTTTAATAGTTTCAGTTTATATGCCTGCATTTAGCAGAAATATATTGGGTATGAATTTTTTTCCTACATAGTTCCAGATTCAGTTAATTACAAGCACAAGTAACATTTGTATATCCAGATGGCTTATATTCTGAAAATAAACCAGCAATTTAAATGCTGATGAAAATGAAATTAAATCAGTTTACTTGCAAATATAAGCACTACAGTGGAAAAAACTGCATAAATTTTTGATTATAGTTGCTGGCCTTTCTCCTCTTATTAAAAATACTATTCTTTTTCCAAGAATATAAGACTATTTGTTTTACTACACTTGCTTAACAAAACCTGTGTGGCTCTTTCATGGCAATTTATTTTGTTCCATGGTGAACTAAGTATTTCCACAGCCATTTGTTGTTAATACTAGAGTTACCAGCAAACTTTTCCTGCCTGTGACCGTCTCCTGGGAAGCTCCACCAAATTGCTTCCTCCTTAAAATGATTCCTACTTCTTGACATACATCTGAAATACTTCAGATTTATTTGTAATGAAATGAATCAGACAAATTACCTTAGCATAAAATGAAAAGATTAACTGACAAAGAATGTATAACACAAAATGACACGCTATTACAATAACAATTTCACAGGTATAATGCATCCTAGAAAATGAAAATCAGTACAGAAATGCTCCTAATTACATTCCTGAGCCACCCTGACTTAAGAGGACTTAATTCAGCATTGCTGAAGTTCTAAAAACAGTTAAGAGTTTTGTAAGGCCTTGTTATCAAAAGAAATATTTTCATTACTGATATGCTTAGTCTCACAACCAAACAATCTACACACCTTAGAGTGTTTGGCAGCTTTTATCTTCATGATGTACAGAAGACTCAGACAAGGACATTTGATTTTAAGGATGAAGAACGGAGGCAGAAGAACATACTTGGAGTCATGTGGGAACTGCCCTCTGAACTAGAAATTTAAGCAGATTTATTCACATCAAGCATCTTTTGCTATAAATTATACTTCCTGCCACTCCTCGACAGCTGTCTAGCAAAGGCCTCTACCAGCCTTGTTTCAAATCAGCCAACAACAATACATAAACCTAGTTATACAGAGTTCAGTATGAACAAAGTCCACTAAAAAGCACAAAATATGCACCGTACAGTACTTGCACAGTGCTTTTGCTTTATATATAATTAGATAGATAGCACCCAAGCTAACAAAGGCTTGCTTGACTACATATATGTGAAGTCTTACTTTTGACCTGCCCCGTAAATCAAAGATTGCTAAACTGATCATGTAGACACATGTCGTGCAGTAGCAGTAAGATATATTATTAGAAGCTCAGTAGAATTCTTTCTTCTGGTCATCTGATTATTAAACTTCACTTGATTCAGATAGATTCCATCCACTCTGATGGTTATTCTGTGTGGGTTTTATCTTCATTTAAAAAAATCTGAATCACTTTAAAGACTTGTTGAATACCCGTAGACCAGTCTTTGTTTCTTTCTGCTGAGAGGACAGTCACAATTGTAGGCAGATCATTTACAGTAGTGGCATAGGCCTTTCCATCACCTTCCTAAATGGGACCTCTGTTTTGAAGCATTCTTTACTCTGCTGTGGAATAGAGCTAGTGTATATCTGCTAATCAGTTTGGATTTGAGCATTTTTTTTATAAAAGGGAGAATTCCATTCTTTCTATCAACAACAAAACAGTGAATAGTGAGTGGTCTGAACCACCTTGCAGACAAATAGCTGAACACTCCGTTTACAGACAAAGACAGCATTTACATCATCTGTCCTATTCACCCTTTTTGCATGTTAGAAGTTACAGTAGGCATGTCCTTTGTCAGGGTACAAGCTGAATGAAGAATTAGGAGTCCCATTTTCTCATTTAATTTTCAGCAAATAACACTCATTCTTGATTGAATTAGTTGCTAAACACATACTTAAAAATGCACAAATAAGGTCTATTGAATGGTTTGTAACGCAATACATGAAGGCAGGCTAAGGCTAGACAGACTCCAGAGCTGCTAAAGCATTTGACTCGCCTCAAAACATGTGAGAACTTGCTAAACTGGCTTTTCCTCTCCCTCTGGTTTTCTCCAGGGTGATATCTTACTATCTGCTTTTCATTCTTAAGCCATTTATTTTACTTGTGAGGTGGCAGTGGTGCCAACCCCAGATTAGCTGGTGGCCAGCAGCAGCCAGGTATACTATGTAGAATTAATCTTAATTCAGCTACTACTTTGGCAGAGAAACCTCCAATCTAGTATTTCAGCTTTTAAGGTTCCTTCTTTCATCCACATCTCCATACTACTTATTTTCCCTTCAAAAAATGAAAACTACTCAAGGAGAGAAGGACAAATATCTGAAGAATTGATTTAATACAGTAGCTATGCCATATTTCCATTTCTCTACAAAACACAGCAGCAGCATTGACAGACAGTTTCTTCTAATTCCTAGTGTAGCTGCTAGAGCCTTTCAGAACAAACTGTGATGTAACTCTATTAAGATGTCATTGATTTAGAATTTTCTAAAGATTTAAACACACCAGAAAAATTCTAGCCTAACTTTTCAACTGCACGAAGTCAAAAGGACTTTGATTTCTTTGAACTATACAGATTGCATCTTTTAAAAGTTTTTTTTCAACAAATTCCAGTACGCACACTCACAACATCTGAAAATGAACCATAAAAATCTACATCTATAAGCAAGTATGAGTGCAAAAGAAATACTTAAGTTATAGATATAGTTCCCATTTCATGGGTACGAGAATTTTTCCCTAATCCCACTGAGCACTGAATCAGTTCTCTTAATTACCATATGAAGTGGGTGTTGGTATGGGTGTGAGAGCATATATAAACTTAAATAATACCTTTCTTGATCTCCCAGATAACTACATGGAGTTTCTAATCTTTGATTCGAGGTTGTGTTTTCTCCTCCTCTCTTCCCATCCACCCCGCTGTGGGTTTGGTGTTGTTTTGTTTTTTTTTTTCTAATACCTTTCCACATTTTCTTCCTCCTCTTCTTCCACCTGTATGTCTAGGAGCGTTTAGAGTCCAGACTGAAATAAACCCATAGTAAAGGTTAATGATTCTTCAGTTGATTATGCTTCTGTGAGCTTTTAATGATTAATTTCTGCATTATGATAATATTGCAATCAAGTCTCATGTAAAAACACAGCATTTCAATAGATTAGACAATTACTATTCTGTAAGAAGTGCAGAAATATGGGACATGGCCATTGCATTAGTTTCTTTTATAGCCCTCCAGGAATATTCATCCCCCTCATTATAAAATTTTAGCACTATAATCATATAAAAATCATATAAACTTTGAGCAGGGTCCTAAGGGCATCTTGCAGAGCTCGGTCCAAAGTGTTAACTGCTTTTAAATATTTCTTTTAGCTTTTACTTTCATCCTGAATGCAATTTTCTTCAAATCTCAGTTCTTAGGTCTGTGATACCTTTGTGTTTCAAAAAAGAGGATGTTCTCACTAACAGATAAAAGTCCATGCAGTATCCTATTGTTGTGGCTCTACAAATCTGAGTTTAAATAGGGCAAGACCCACAGTGTTACTCAGACTCCTCAAGCAGTCTCATAGAAGGAGATAAATAATGCTTCTCTGCCAGCCTTCATTCAACTTCTCTGGTCTGCTTACTTTAAAGGGAGGACAGGTTCCTATTATTAATATTTATTTTGGTGGATCCTAGCACATGATAAAGAATAAGTCAAAACAGAAATCAATTTTTTCTATCAGGATTATAGGCCATCATTATTCTATTTATAACTTTGGCTNCAACTTCTCTGGCCTGCTTACTTTAAAGGGAGGACAGGTTCCTATTATTAATATTTATTTTGGTGGATCCTAGCACATGATAAAGAATAAGTCAAAACAGAAATCAATTTTTTCTATCAGGATTATAGGCCATCATTATTCTATTTATAACTTTGGCTCAGATCATCTAGTTGTAACTCTCTTCTGATTGATCTCAGCAACTAGTGATATCAGTTGCTGTTGCCTTAAGTCTACAGTCATCAATTTCTGACATGATTTTAAAAACAATGGAAGATATATTTCACTCAAATATGGAAGGCTTTGAAATTCGCTTTTGTTTTTTCCTTTCAGTTGAAAGAAGTTCTTCCAAAAATGATCCCAAAAAGAAAAGGTAGATGAACCAGGAGATTGAAGCTGTATAGCACTCACCTACAGCATGAGAGCCTCCAGTTCAAGTTCCAGTTCAGAGTTAAATCTGGACTTGATCCTAGACTTTCATAGAAAAGTGAATTCCCAACTACTAGGCTAATAAGGCAAATTTCTATCTAAAACCCAACAAATATGTGCTTACACAGAAAGGAACAGTCTTGACTACAAAGAGGAAAAAATACAGGATACGGGACACCTGCTTAAGTCACTGCCTTAGTCACCAGAGAAAAGAAAAATTCACTGAGATACTTTACTTTAGTGGTATGCTTTAGCCAGGCATAGCTTTCTCCCTCTCTCACATACATAGAGGTTAGACATTTTATCCTGGACCTTTCTGTCTAGAAGTGTTTTGTCAAACATCTTAGCGCTAAGAAAATAAAAACTCTAATTAGGAAAAAAGATGCCTTAAACATTGCACTCAGCTTTAACATGCAAAAAAACCACATAACATAGATTTAGTATATAACAAAAATGGGAGGGAAAGGGACCTGCGACCCCTTTTAAATAATGTACAAACCTACAGAAGTCAATAGCCCAAATGAAATTGTCTGCTAAGCTTCAATCTCCCTTTTACATAACAATAAAGGTTTTTTAAGAAACTAGTTAGCCCATCAGCCAAGTCTTTACTGGCAAGATACCTCTGGTTTGCGCTGCTAAAACCTGACAAGTCAGTTGCTGAATATCCTGCTGTCTTAGAGAATATCCAGGTTAGTGTATTTGACATTTATAAGAGGTAGGCTTGTAGTCTTTGTAAAACAAAGCTCTCGCTGACTAGACCTGGGTACAATCAAGGCTCCTCCTCTAACAGACCCTTAAAAATTGTTCCTTAGTATTGGAAATCTCACCCAATTGCAATCTTAGGAAGTGATTGCTAGTAGCACCTGATGTGACATTTATCACACCCATGTAAATTATCCAGTTCTCTCTTGCAAATTCATTGATAATACTTGAGCAAACACTGCAAACATTAACCTTCCCAGCTGCTTGTCCTAGCTGCATTGGCCCAGTGTGTCTTACACGACTGCTGTTCTGCTGAAAAGAAACGGTTTCCAGAAACAACATTTCAGCACTTTTCCCAGAGAATTAAGTACACAAAATGCCGATGAGTGACTAGAAAGAACACGTGTATGTCTGTAAAAGCCTTACTACATGGGCTCAAAGAGGAGCTCTTAAAACTTGCTAATATTTTTAAGTCTGTAGCTAGACACACCCACGCACCCCCCAACACTCCTCAGAAAGCCCCTTCATCATTCTCAGTGTTTGCAAATTCTTCATCCTCTGTCCTAACAGCAAAGCTTCAGACTTTAGTCTCTTGAGCATCCTCCTACTATGCAGGTTGCTTAGTTTTCAAAATCCACACAATTATGAAGTATCATTCCATAAAAGTAGCTTGTAAAGCACATCACTATTATGATTTCTAGCTGTATTAATTTCATATTAGAACATTAGTTAAGAGCTGATTTATCTACAAAGAGTACTTGCAAATGCCATTATTATTTTATCAAAAGTGTTACCTGTTCCATCCCTCAGAAATACAAATGCAATTTAATTTCCATTGATAGAGCTGG
Organism: Steatornis caripensis; assembly: GCA_013398225.1. Lineage (NCBI taxonomy): Eukaryota > Metazoa > Chordata > Aves > Caprimulgiformes > Steatornithidae > Steatornis > Steatornis caripensis. Next base: position 871,326 of record VZSC01001438.1, read on the forward strand.
TTCTTCTGGAATCGTAGCTTCCAGTTACAGACTGACGAGAACTTTGCTCAACAGAGAATCCTCCTGGATATAGTTTGGCTACATATATTAAAATATAATATATTTGGGCACAAACTGGAACACAGGAAGTTCCACCTGAACATGAGGAGGAACTTCTTTACTGTGAGGGTAACAGAGCACTGGAACAGGCTGCCCAGAGAGGTTGTGGAGTCTCCTTCTCTGGAGATATTCAAAACCCGCCTGGACGCATTCCTGTGCAACCTGCTCTAGGCTAACCTGCTTTAGCAGGGGGATGGGACTAGATGATCTCTAGAGGCCCCTTCCAACCCCTACCATTCTATGATTCTATGATAGGGTATGAGGTGATATACTCCAGCCATGTAAGTACTACCAGTTACAAGAACATTCTTCTGACTTTCTTACGACAAAAGAATTTGCTTCTTTTCATCATGTGTACAAGTACACATACAAAATCAAGAGACAAACAAATAAGTCAAACCTGGTGTCTGCATACTAGATTCCTACATCTTAATTACAAGGGAGTAATCACATTTCTTGAGACAATTTACTTTGAGATGAGGAAATGCTGTGGGTGCCTGTACTCCTTATCTAGTTTCTCCTGAAAATAACTTAATTTCAGCCACTGTTTTCAAAGATTTTTTTTTTTTTAATTTACCTGCTGTAGAAAGAAAGGAGAATACTACTTCACAGTATTTCCTAATGCATGTGAAATTATAAGCTGATCTTATATTAGAGCAAAATTTTGCAGGGTAAGTAGAACTGTCCCCACTAATGTCCATATTCACAATGTATTGAACCTGCAGTGTTGTTCTCTGCCTGGTATTAAATCAAAGGGAATTGTGATTGCAGACTGGAGAAGGAAATTGAGGCTCTGGAAAGAGAGGAAATGGAAGTCTCAGCTAAGGAAGAAGCCATTTTAAAGAAACTTAAGTCCATTGAGAAAACAACAGAAGACATAATAAAGGTTAGTGTCAAATTACTCCAGAAGTAGAATTCATTACTCATTCATCATAAAAAACAGGGAAAGGGGAACTAGCTGGATCCTGTGAGCAGTTGTGAGCTTTTGTCTAAAGTGACAGTAGTTCAAATACAAGATGATTCAAGATGTTATACTGTTCAAGTGCCCAAATGTCTCCGTTTGCTTGTTTATGGGGGTGGGGGAGCAATTCCTTCATTACTCATCTATAGCACATCTCAAAAAAATAGCACTGCCGCTGCCACCAACACCAACCAGCAACTTGACATCTGAGCCAGATACAGACGTAACAGGAACAGAGCTGCTACAGAGGCTGATGTAGTCATACTCCGAGTGATGTGCCCAGCTAAACCACATCATGCCTTCCCCCAAGTCCCTGAGAGAGGTTATAGTAAAACGTGACTTAATATTATCAGTCATTAGTCTTTGTCAAAAGGTCACCTTGATATTTGAAAATCATCTTAAACTGTCTAGAAGATACATTGATGAAAGTAAACTTCAGTTCTCCAGTTGTTCTGACACGCACACACACACTCTCTAAAGATATGCAGGGAGGTAAGCACAAACGGAAAGCCAGAGTAGAGCCTCTGAAAATCTTTGAAGCCAACCAGCTTGGACTACAGCATGAGGCTGTGTCGCTGATTAACACTTTGTAACATGTTGGTTTTCCCTGTGTGACTTGGAATCATACTGGCAAAAAAGACCAGAAAAAATTCACTTTCTCCCTTGCCATGCTCTAACTGAGCAGTTTCCACTGTTAGCCCCTTATCAGTATGAAAGTGTGCACGCAAAAATTTAAAACTATCAGGTAAAGCAAAGCACTGTCCAGTTAACATCTTAAAACTGACTAATCGCATTTATTGTTGATGGTTCTCTTTCCTAGTCTGTGAAGACTGAAAAAGCAGGAGTTGAAAAAGGTATGTGTAGTTAATTTTTTTTTTTTAAAGGCTCTTGTAGAAGTCAGGGAAAACATACTAAATGCTTTGTGGATCTTCTTCATTCAGAGGCAGCAGACTACATATACACCAGCATACCTGACCTTCCCAAGTATTTCAGGCCTTCTGCACTGAGAAATACAGCACATGCTGCCACTGACGATGAAGAAAAGAGAAAAGGTACTGCTTATTAGTAACTCCAAAGTGTGGCAATATGCGCAAAGATTTCCTATACATTGAATCTAATGCACTGTAAGGGAAGCATAAACATTACAGATATGGGACGATGTTCTCATTTAAGCTGTGTTATGTTTTCAGTGAGTTCATCAAAACTGAGAGGTGGGACACTGGTGTAGTGTATGTGCCATTGACAAAAAGGATCAAGTGTTTTTAAAACTGACAGTTCTTCCCAGCACTTCTTTCCTCTACCTGGCATCACTAAGCAGCTCCTCCCTTCATATCACACATTTCACGTTTTGTATCTCTACTTATGCCCACTGAGCAGCCAGCAGTAGTATAATTATTTCCCAACTACTATAGAGCCTCCCAACCCTTCTGAGTGCCCAAAACTCTTTAGTCTTGCAGCACGTTGAGCTGTTTCAGCTGCTATTGCCCAGCACAACACCAGGGGCCAAGGTTAAATCTGGCTTTCTCAGTCAATTACGTAATGAAAACTGGCTCCTCAACAGGTTAGGTTTCCTCACAAAACTAGATCGAAACAAAAATACTTTTTTTCCATTTAAAGTTTTGACAGGATGAAAGGGGGTATTCAAATACATTGGTTAAATATGTGATAATTTCATGCATTTGCATTTGATAATTCATTCTGACAGTCAATCTCTATCACTGTCGGAAGTCTTCTATAATATTTCTTGCAGCTGCTGCATTATCAGTTTAAGCACTTGTTTCTTTCAACAGCATTGTTTGCGATGGAAATTAAAGTTGAAAAAGACATGAAGACAGGAGAAAACACAGTGTTATCAACAATACCGCTTCCCTCAAAGGAGTTTAAAGAGACAGGAATTAAAGTCTATGATGATGGCAGGAAGTCAGTCTATGCAGTGTCCTCAAATGGCAGCACAACACAAAATGGGATGGATGAACTTGCTCCTGTTGAGGTGGAGGACCTGCTACGGCAAGCAACTGAAAAGAATTCCCAGTCTCCCACAGAGTATCATGAGCCTGTGTTCGCAAACAAATTTTGCAGGCCAGTTACTCCTCAGAAAGACAAATTAGTCCCTGGACCAAAACTGGAAGACACTCACAGAAGAGAGGTGAATGGATTTAGTAATCATCAGACAGAATTCTCCTCCAAAACAGAGCCCTTTATGGAGCAACATAAAGAGAACGGGCTTGATCTTCCAAAGATAATGCAGCCAAAGTCTCCCTCTCCAGTACTTAACCATTCAGAGAAGAAAGTGCACAATAATCCTGAGAACAGGATGATACGTAATGAAGAAAGAAAAGCTGCACATGAGGAATTAAAACCTTACCAGCATACAAGAGAAAGATATAATGAGACAAGGTTTTTAAGTCCCTGCCATCTTAATGAAACATCCCCTGCACCTCAAGACGAAGAAGACGTTCAATACAGCGTTGTCCAAGCTGTACCATGTTATGTGGATGATTCTGAACCAGTAACAATGATTTTCATGGGCTATCAGCGCATTGATGATGACGACGCAGAAGCAGACCAAAAGTTGTCACGGTACGATGGAGTTATCCGTGCAGAATTAGTTATCATTGATGACGATGAAGACGACGACAGCAAATCTGAGAAACCAGCATATCATCCCATAGGCCACTATAGTCAGGTTTATCAGCCACCGAGCAGGAAAATCACAGAAGTCCCACAGACAAACTCTGTGAGCAGTCTGGGTGCGAGCTTGAACAAGGCACCCCACAAAAACTCCATCTCCCTGCGAGAACAAGAGGAACGCTTAAGCTCACCTACACACCATGCTCATCTTCACAGACAGGTATCTGGAGATGGTACTGAAGATCCCTCACTAACAGGTAACAGAAAAGGAAAATCATGTCACTGCTGTTCGCTCATGTAGAAAACTGATACTACTCTTATCTGCTATCAACTATTTCACTTCACTATTTGGATTGTTTCATGGACTAATATGCAATTACTAATCATTTCTTTGCTTGTTTGTTAACAAATGCCAATCTGCACTTTGGTACTGTTGAATTATTTCATCTTTAGCAATGCACTAGTTACCGTATCAAAATTTGGAAAATAAACTATTTCAGAAAAGTTATTTCTGTAGCCTTCAAAGACTAAAAAGTAGTTCTATTTCAAATGACAATTAAAAGTTCCATTAATGCTACCTCAATTAGCAGAATTAGTTTTCATTTCTACCAGGTAACTAATAGCATTGCTTCTTAACACTATCTCCTCACTGGAATGTTTTTGTGCCTGTCTGCATTCTAACTACTTCCTAGATAATCCAAATTGCTCCTTAAATCAGGAAGGCTGTTTAATAACAAGCTTTATTTCGCATTTTTCTGAAATTAGCAATGCCAACCTTGCTTTGACTATGTTTATGCAAGTTTTAACATTTTTTCTGTTAACCTGAGTTAGATATTTTTATAGCCTCTGAAAGACAATGAAACAGTTTGCATCACTACACGTGGTTAGTCCATAATGCTATTTTTTTAAACACTTTTTATATTCTATTAATACTTAATGTGTCTATATATTATTATAAAGTTTTACAAAAGGTTGAAAGAACGATAGCAAGACCTTCCAGAAAGAGGGAAAGCTCTTCTTTATGGTTATGCTGCACTTCAACACATACAATTAAACTGCATTTAAGTATATTTACAGAGCAGCAGATTTGAGACAGTAGTCACATTTCACTTCAAGGAAAGAACACTGTGCTTGAATTACAGGAATATCAGGGGTCCTGATCCCACATTCTCTCCCTGCTCCTCTTCCAGACTATATTCTGAATAATTTTGCAATTTGGCAGCAAAAGCATGAGTTGGGCCCTGCCTAAAGCTGCACTGGCAGCCAGCACTTCTTTACAATACAGGTAAATCCAGGAGAGAGGGTGGTCAATGGATCACATTAGGAGCTCCAAATATTTTTGCATCAGTACGCACTCATTGCCAAGAGCTGTTCAGTATATAATGCTCTCAGTTTATAGGAGTATCAACCTCATGCAGTCATGCCCTCAACAGCCTGAAATACTCCAGCAGTGCTGTCCAGCCTTTCTGATCAATGAGGCCACTGCACTTCATCACTTGATAGGGCCTTTGCTTCCTGTGTCCTCCAGGACCAATGGCTGCTGCCAGCAACTCTTAAGCCAGCAACTGAAAGCAGAAGTAGTGGGTACGGGCAAGATAAACCACTCCAGCAACTGCTCCAGACCATTGTATTTTGGGGATAGTCCCTTAATTCCCCCCATCACATATGTATAGGCATATAATGGAGGAGCAACATTCACTCACCCACCATCTGATTGCTACTGAAATAATTCATTCATCCCATGGCCCACTGCATGGATGCTTCTGAACAGATCCTGGGGAAGAATCATAGAATACCAGGTTGGAAGGGACCTCAAGAATCATCTGGTCCAATCTTTCTTGGCAAAAGCACAACCTACACAAGATGGCCCAGCACCCTGTCCACCTGAATCTTAAAAGTGCCCAGTGGTGGAGAATCCACCACTTCCCTGGGGAGATTATTCCAATGGCTGATTGTTCTCATTGTGAAAAATTTTCCTCCCATGTCCAATTGGAATCTCCCCAGGAGTAACTTCTACCCATTCCCCCTTATCTTTTCCATGTGACTCCTTGTTAAAAGGGAGTCTCCATCTTATTTGTAGCCACCCTTTAAGTAAGCTGATTCCAGAAAAGTACCTGCTGATGAGGTCTCCCTTAAGCCTTCTTTTCTCAAGGCTGAACAAACCAAATTCTCTCAGCTTTTCCTCAGATGGCAGGCTTCCCAGCCTTTGATCATCTTTGTGGCCCTTCTCTGGACCCTCTCCATCCTGTCCACATCTTTTTTATATAGTGGGGACCAAAAGTGAGCACAGTATTCCAGATGTGGCCTGACAAGTGCTAAGTGGAGTGGGATAGTGACATCTTTATCTCTGCTGGAGATGCCTTTGTTGATGCAACCCAGTATCCTGTTGGCTTTCTTTGCCGCTGTAGCCCTATTCACTGACATTGAGCTTGTCCACCAGGACCCCCAGGTTCCTTTNTTTTCCTCAGATGGCAGGCTTCCCAGCCTTTGATCATCTTTGTGGCCCTTCTCTGGAC
>VZSC01001439.1:0-33847 GCA_013398225.1 Steatornis caripensis
AGATACATTTTCCTCAGTCAAAACAACTATACTGGCATATCCACTACTCCCTGAGCTAAACCGACTAGAAACAAAAGTCAAACAGCACAATGCACCAACACAAAGTAATCCTTTTGGTTTTAATGAATTTAAAAAAAAAACAAACAAACAGGAAAACCCACTTTTTAAAACAGCAAATCAAAATCATACACTGCTCCACTCCATGTATCTATAGGAAAAAGAAAAACCAGATTTTCTTCTGCATAGGGAAAAATGCAACATGCACAAGCCTGCGTTTTTCATCGCAAAGGGTTGGGGGAAGAAAGGCGGGAAGAAAAAACCCGTAATTTTTAAAAAATCGGTGTAGAAATGCTGGCTGGGAGGGGGCCTCTGTCCCAGGGAGAAGGGTATCAGCAGCTCTGCAATAGCTCATGTCCTGGAGGGACTCTGCCCCATGCGCCAAATTCTTGTGGTTGTGGAAGAGGTTTGTTTTGGAGAGGTGAGGGTTGCTTTTCTGCAGCAATCCTGCTCGAACACCTAACTCATGGCCCCGGGGAGCAGGGCCGCGCTCCCACAGACACAACACACTGCACTCCCCAGATTTGCATTTGTCACACTTTCATGCCACGGCCCCAGAGTTAAAACAAAGGAGTCATCAGAGAAGCCCTGAGCGTATAAATCTGTAAATAGCTGAAAATGTTGCTCTTGTTGCTAAATATAGTGCAGGCATTTTGAACTGGCTGGCCTGCAAGGCAGCTTTTATATTTATTTATTTAAAGGATCGTGGTTTGGGAACACTGAGTATTTTTTAAGCCTGTTCGCGTATATTATGTTCCTTCTCTCCTGATCTGAATATGAAAAAAAGAAAAAATTAAAGGAATTTAGCAGGTACCAGAAAAACAACTTCCACTTAAAACAGCCAGAAAGCAGAGCAGAAAGAAATACGTGGCTTCATAACTGGAGCAAAATCTCCTCCAAGGCTGGTAAATCAGTTCATACAGAGTTAAATGCAGAACAGCTTCGACACAATTAGCAAACACCTTGCTCCCTATGGGAGTTCTCTCCAGGATCCCTGCTCAACCATGGGGAGGGACGGATGCGGAGGCCAGGGCTACCCAGGAGGAGCGGGGACCCCGGCAGCCCCTCTCGGCTGAGAAACGCCTGCACACCACCACCTTCTGAGGAAAAGACAAAACGGGGATGTGGAGCACTTCACCCTCCCAAAGCTGGCACGGGGCTACCTATTTACTACTAAATCCTGGGAGTCAGGCACCAGCTCACACTTTGCCTTTGCAGGAGGGTGAGAGCTGGGGGTTTGACAAGCCCGTGCAGGAGGAGAGGGCAGGAACCCCCAGGGAACGGCTCCAGGAGATGACAGCCCAGACCTGGACCACCCAGGAGCCGGCCTGCCAAAGAGCACCCACCTTCGGGATGCTCTCTGAAAGCAAAGGGCCCATCCAGGCACTGGGGCATCAGCCCAGACCCAGAGGGGACGAGGTGGTCCCCGCAGCGGCTCAGGGCGAGGACGGGGGCACATGCCAGCCCCCCCACGCACCTGCAAGGAGAGCTATGGACAAACTGGCAGCACCAGAGCTTACACACACCTGTGCTAAGTGCCCTGGACTTGCAAGTGTCAAATGAATATTTTAGGTTTTAGCCTTACCTTCAACAGATAAAAAAGCAGTAGCTATTCGAGGTTTGTTACAGCTGTCTTTAAAAAAAAAAAAAAAGGAAGGTTTTTCTTAGCAGGGCGGGGGGATGGAAGGAGCTGCATCGACAGCTTCACTAGCCAGAGGCACTTTGCAAAGAGGAAAGTAGAACTCAAGATGTGGGCAGGCCTCAGGTTTCAGAGCCTCAGGGCACATCCAAGAGACACCAACCTATTTACTGAACAGCCGGGAAAGCAAAGGCTCCAATCTTACAACATTTTATAATCTTATTGTGGACACTTATATTTTATAAGTTCTCCAGGTTGAAGAGACTGGAGCGGGGAGGGACACAACAAGCCATGTTAGCCGTCTGGTGGGGTTTTGAGAGGCGTTTTTGTTTTTTAAAGGTGAGGTAGGATGACTGCATACAAGGGTAATTATAAATGAAGCAACTGAGGATCAATGAACTCCCTTTCATAGCAATAACTTACTTATTTATTTTAAAAACCATGACACAGCATTTTTGTTCTATTTCCAAGTCAAATTTGTCCTAGGTGGAATCAGAGGAAGAAAAATCGGGTTCCTAAACAGATTTTTGAGAGCATTAATAGACTGAGGAGTATCTGCACAGGACAGTAAATTGAAGTCAGTGTTTCTGCACGCCACACTGCTAACCCAAAAACCTCAGGAGGGACCTTGCATCTCAACAGACCTGCACACAAAAGGTCATTACAGTGCACCCTGCTCCCGCTAAGAGCTTACCTCTCACATGTAACATCAGGCTTATTAAGCAACGTGCAATGATACAATAGCTGCTAATCTACTGAAAAATATTATTCCTGTTCCCGCATAAGCAACACGGGGATGTGCAACATATTGTCTGTGGGATGTTACCTGAAGGGCAGAGGGAACTCAAACTGCCCTTCCTGCTCCTTGGGTGATCCCTCCGGGGGAGGATTTCCAGTGACAGCTATCAGTGCCAGCCCAAGTATTGTAGAAAAATTCCTCTGACTGTGTATGGGTTTAATAAGAATAATTCGTTGCGTTTTGTTAAAAAAAGGAGAAAGATTTCTCCTCCTGCTTGCTGGATAAATAACAGAAGAGGAAAAATGCAGGACCTCAACGCAATCATCCACCATCTCTTCCATCAGTCCAGGGAAAGATCAGCAGCTCCTGCAAGACCTGCTTCAGGCTGTCAGCCGGTGGAGGTGGATGTTTTACCATCACTTCCAAATGATAACTGGCTCAAAAATTAACATGTCTCACTGTCCCTGTAGGAAGAGCCCTGTGGTCTCATCCAGTGGGGTCATTAGCTGCCAGAGCATTCCACATCTCCTCGAGAGGGCAAAAACGTCCTGAACTCCCACACGCTTCAGAGAGTTAATTCACTCAGCAGGGCAAGGTCAGGATTTTTCCAAAAAGCCATAGGACTTGGGTGCCCGATTGGCTTTGCTCCTTTGTGAATCCCATCCCTTGCACTGGTGAATGATTTAAGACCCACACGAAAGCTCTGCTCAAAAGGCCAAAAAATTGCAAAAATATAGTGGCTAATACTTTTTTTGTCTTATAAGTGAACTTACAGAAGTCAGATTTGTATCAGACAAAGTGCTTTCACTCTCAAAGTAATTTTAGACCTCCTCTCTGAGTTTAAGGCCATCAACTTTCCTCCTCATCCGAGTCTTCTATTTTGTTCCAAGATTAAGCAGAACACACCTCCGTCTGGGGACTAACGGTATCCTTAGTGCACCTCTCATACAAACGTGTTTGAAAACAAATTGAGCCCTTCAGTTCTACTTTACTGTAGAGTTTAACACTCGCATCAATTTTTCCACATATGCACACACCAAAATTCACCGCAGACAAACCCATATCCTATCAGTCCCACATAACGATGCTTTAAACCTGTAAATATATCAGGCCAATTCATCCACAAGTGTTAAGCACCTCAGTAAAGTTGCTGGAGTCGTCTTCAGTGTTTTGCCCCTTAGAAACTCCGATTCCAACATCGTTACCACCAACACCAAATTAGTAACTACTCATGACTATCCTGTGCTGCCTAGTAGCTTCCAACTCATACCCCAAGCAATGCCGAAAAGGGCCTGGCTGTGCACCATCATGCAAAATCATACAAAATTCCCCATCTTATTTGCAGTGCATGGGAAAAAAAGGAAAAAAAAAAAAACAAAGCAACCCCTTGACAAACACAGAGAACAGAGGCCACCAAAACAGCAGAAGATAGCAATGGAAAAATGGATGGAGCAGCCATTCACCCACACACGTCAGGAGCATTTCAAACACAAGTGGGCAGGGAATTTTAAAAATATCTGGCACAGGGAAGTCCATACTATCCACTTCATGCTTGGGCAGTGAGTGGTTAGTGATTTTTTTATTAACAGAAGGGGGAAAGCAATTGTTTCCTGGTAGACTTTAGCTTAATTGTTCTGAAAATGGAGAAAATCCATAATTTACAAAGTGCAAGCAAGGTGCAGGACAGGGCTGCAAGGGTGTATATGTGGCCATCGCCAGCTGTCGGGACCACCGAGTAAAGCAGCTCCCTGCACCAACCTTCCTGCTTCTTCCTCCCATGCAGGAGGAATTAAAAAAAAAAAAAAGTAACAAAATAAAATTACAAACTGGCCCTTCGCTAGGATCTAGGCTAATTGCGAATGCAAATGAAGCCCTTCTGCAGCACTAGGGTCTAGTTCCAGGGAAATGCATGCGCTCGCCTCTGTTTACTCCAGCTCCAGCAATGCAGCACAACCTTCAGTCAAGCTATTAACTTGAACGTTGAACTTCACAGCGCTGGCTGTCTTTCTCAGCCATTCTTTTGATGTTACCTCCAAAGCAAAAGATCAAAGACTTTGAGTGTGGTGAGGGGAAGTCCCAAGCTCTTAGCCTACCAGCCTGTGATATATGTTAAAATCCTGGCCAAAAGAGAGAACGAAGGGAAAAAGAAAGGAAAAGCTAGCAAAGAAAGCATCCTAGCAGAGCGGCGACACAAGGAAGCGGCGCAGCAAAACCCACGTGCCACGTCTACCTGGGTTCACGACCCCAGAAATGGGGCTTGTTTCTCTGTTGCTGCATTTTCTTGCAGTACCAGATCGCTCCCTAAGATCAGCAGCCCCCTATCACCCCTTCTGGCAGGAGAGATGGCAGATGCGTGTCATCAGCACATCCCTAATGACAAAAGCATCCCCGGCCAGTACATCGTGCTAACCCACGAGCTTTGCAGGACAGGGAGAGGCGACACAGGACCAGAGCTCTGCAAAACGTTGCATTTCCATGTCCGCTGCAGGATCCTGGGCCATCCTGAATGACTCACACGAAAATAAACCCTTCGCCTCAGCCTTCCTGCTTGTAAAACAAGGATAATATTGCCCTGCCAGGATAACAGCCTATTCTTCCTCGTGGGGCCCCGGGAGGCGACGGTGCTAAAGGCCGTGCTGCTATCTGCAGGGGTCAAAGTCCACACACCCCCTCACGCATCACCACACCCCGGGCAGGAGGGGAAGCCCATGACCACTGCTCGTCCCCGGGGACGGGCAGCTCCCGCATCCCCGCGTGGGCACAGGGGCTGCTGAAGAAGGGGCTGCGTGGGGACAAGGTGGATTCTGCCACATCTCACCACCACCTCCCTGGAGCGGGTCTGGATGTCTTTGGGAAGGCTGGTCCTGCAGAAAAACATCTAGAAAGTAATCGCTTTTCCCCTCCCTCAGTCTGGTTTTTTTGTTTGTTTGTTTGGGGGGTTTGGTTTTTTTGTTTTGGTTTTTTGCATTGTTTTTATTTTACCCATGTGTTTATAAGGGGAGAGGAAGGGGGCGATCTTTTTTTCATATATATAATTTTTTTATTTTAAGACTCTGTCCAACAATTTTCCCCTTCCTGAGCCTTTCTTTGGGTTTATTTATATTCCCATAATACACAACAGCATTCCAGATTTAGACAGTGACACTTGGTTGACATGGTCAAAAGTGGATCCAGTGCAGCCTGTCTGCCAAACCAAGCCCCTCATCCATCAGCTGAAGTCCTTTTACTGCAGGGTCATGAAGGAATCACGGACTGTTTTTCATTCCTTTCTACCAATGTCCCTCCTAACTCTAGAAACCAAAACCCTCTTGTGCTTGTCGGCTCCTCCTCTTCCCCACCCCCATGAATTCAGCTCTTGGCATTCACCAGCATAAAAAGCCATGGGATTCAAAACAGAAATTCTTCAAAACAGAATTCATGGCATTAAGCAGTAAGTAGGATATTCTGATTTTATTGTACTTTACTTACTCCTACTTAGCTCTAATCCTCACTCCCTAGACAGGGGCTCGCTCTCGCTGTCAGTGAAGTCGATAGGAATTTGGCTATTGACTTCAATGGAAGTGGGATCAGAGCCTCGCATCTGTTGCACAGGGCAAGCAATATGCAGAGAGAAGAAAAAAAAAAAAGACGTGGGGGGAGAAAAAAAAAGGGAAAAAAACCCAGAGAAAAACCTCAACACTGAATTGTGAAATTATAAATGAGCTTGGATCAGGATTGCAAGTAACTGATGCAGGGGAGCTGTGAATCTGCAAATCCCAGGTAACATCACCAATTCCTGGACCAGTTCTTCTTTTCTTAAAAAGGCAATTCAAACTACAGGGGGGGAAAAAAGAAAAAAAATAACCCCCTAGTCACAGTTTCTAACGCAAAAGGACCAGCCTCTCAGTAAAGCTTTTCCATGATGAGGAATCCCCTCGGCTCTCTTCTGAGCCCTCCTCTCAGACTGGGCAGGCACACGCGAGGAGGCGGCAGCATCCCAGGCTGCAGAAGATGGAGCCGATGCAGCAGTGTGAGAAGTCAAGTACTAGTTGCTGCTCCACGGCACGAGAAGGATCCAAAATAAACAAGACCTAGATCTGGAACATGATCCTGCCCTGCGTCACAGCCCCGCGATAATGCGCCAGGAGTCAGGATTTCTTGGCATCAACCATGCTATCAGAAATAAACAAGCCAGTTCTCTAGAGCTACAAGGGGTGCAAAGGGAGTTGGGGAGAGAAGGAGGGGGAAAAATAAAAGGCAGAATTATCTGTATATCAGCCAAAAAACTATATAAAATGAGTATGCAAATAAGCAACTGCCAAAACTGGGACAGAAAGAAAGAAAATGAGATACTGAAACAAAACTTACACACCTTCTACCTTCGGAGATGTCGTTCAAGAATGAGGTATCTTGGCAAAATAGTTTCTCCTTGTGAGAAATGGAAGGCAGCAATGGCAGCTTACAAAGGTACAGCTCCAAGATTCAAATTCTGCACCTAAAACTCCTTAATATCACCAAGAATTTCAAAGTCCTCTAAAAAAATTTAAAAATAAGTAAATACATAACAATCTAGCCGGCTCTTCAAAATTCCCGAAGTCTGTTTGCTCTCTGTGCTCCAAAGCAATCAGAACAGCTACTCTCCCTCTCTATGCTGCATTTCAAGTCGTGGTTCTTACTATGTGCAGTGCACTCACCGTGCCAGAAAAATCACTTAGCTTGGAAAAAGACAGAGAGACTGATGAAACTGAGAAGAAGGCAAAGACAACATTTTGCTAAAAAAGTAAAGATGACATTTGTGTTCAGACAGGAGCTAACACAGTGCCTATAGTCTCTGATCTACCCAAGCACTTAAGCACCTGCTTAACTTTTAAGCTAAAGCAGCCCTGTGGGTTGCAGTGTATTTCAAGTCACACAGGTGCTCCAAGGCATGGCTAGATCAGTGCCTGAGCGGTGCGGCCAAGTCGCTAGCATTTATTGACTGCACATATGGCAGGAAGAGCTTTAAAGCCGCACAGCGAGTGGCTTTCAAAATCACCAGACCTGCAAAGATAAATCAATACAATTTGCTTCTAACTACCGAGTCTTCAAGTCAGGTTTTTGTTCCTGACCCACCTTCTCGCTCCCCCATTCCACCTGATCCAAGATGCCCCAGACGCTCGAGTACTGGCACCGAGGGAAAACCCAGGCCAGAGCAGAGGGACATGGTGGGAACCAGAGGAGAGTGTCACGTATCTCTCGCTCTAACATGCTGTAAAAAGTCACCTCCTGCAACACATAGAAATTCTCACTGATTAAATCCCTTATAATCCCATTTAGCAGAAACAAGGTAGAGCAGTATGCTGGTGCTTAAGACATTTTAGTCTTGAAGAAAGTACATTTTGTTTAAAAAAAAAAATAAATAAACCCCTGCTTCTCTTGAAAAGAACTTGAATGGAAGAAAGTTTAAACTTCAAACTTCTCTGTGAAGGCATTTTTTGTTTGCTGGGCTTTTTTAAAGAAGTTACAGAGAATAAACCCTTGAATATTTTCACTCTTCCAAAAATGTGATTATTTTAATAGCAGCCCATATACGTGCCACTCTNAAAGAACTTGAATGAAAGAAAGTTTAAACTTCAAACTTCTCTGTGAAGGCATTTTTTGTTTGCTGGGCTTTTTTAAAGAAGTTACAGAGAATAAACCCTTGAATATTTTCACTCTTCCAAAAATGTGATTATTTTAATAGCAGCCCATATACGTGCCACTCTAATTCATACATACAAATAAACGTGCTGAGCTAATATTCGAACAACAACCGACTGTAGTAAGACTTAGAAGCACTTTCTACAAGAATATACAAACACAAGGAAAATAAAACATATGCTGCTTCCCAAATTAAGAGCTGCTAATTGTGTTTACAACTTCTTTCCCACTGGGAAATGCTATCTGTGGTCCCGCAGTCCACCTTCCCCTCTCCCGCGCAGCAAATGACCTACCAACTAAGTACCAGCTTTATGCTCAAGTTGGTCAACTGGGTTTTTGCTTAACCCACAGGCATTTTTCCTATTTCAAAGTTTCTATTAACTCCCTACTGATGTACCCTAAAAGAAGTTTTAAGGGCTTGGAAGCACATAAATAAAATAGACTTTGCTGGACCAGCACAGCTGAATGAAAGCCGTTCACCTGCAGTGGTGGTGATAAAAATTTTAGATGGAGCCGCACACATGGCCCCTCCATAGACTCAAGATAGCTGCGATTTCCAGCCATTCAGCAATCTCCTAGCCACCGAGCTGTCTCGGTTACACCGAGACAAGCATCAAGACAGGACCTGGGGTTTGGGTTGGGTGTTTTGGGACTTCGTTTTCTTCTTTCTTTTTCTGTTTTTGGCTGTAGCAAAGCCCTCTTTAGCTGCAAGGCTGAAAGAAGCTGCTAGCCTGTACAGTGATGATAAGAAACCTGGAAGAGGAGAGGGAGATGGCAAGGAAGAAAATGTGGGAGGAGGGAGTGTGACTTGATGTGAAACCCTGAAGTAGAAAAATAAAGGTTTGCTTCAAAGCTAATGCTGTGTACCAAACCTTCGGCCCCTGCTAGCTCTGTAAGGCGCACGCTCGACTACAGAGAGGCTGTGCCTGCAAGCAGGAACTCTCCTGAGAGTGACCAGAGAGTTTGCTGCTTTACTGACAAAAGTTCAAGCCACTAAAAAATGGATGAGTGCAAAACTGACCCATCCTCCGTGGTGTCACATCAGCAAACGCAGTCAGAGTTGGTTATTTGTCCCTTTCTAGCACCCTACCACTAACTTTGCACAATAAAAGTTTATAAAACAAGACAAAAAAAAAATTTGAACACACCTGTATTTCCCACACACACACCTTTTTTAGTCCCAAAGTGTTTTCCACATCTAAATGAAACTCCCACTGTGAGGAAGTGTCTAACCGCAGATTATGTTTTAAAACTTACTATAGAGGCTCAGGCCATAGCTTTCATGAAACATCCAGCAATTAACTCTTCCCATAAAGTTAATTTGGCAAAAGAACCACCAATCCTGCTTTCTCCTAATCCGCATCAGATGTTAAGCTGACAGCATTTTAGGTACTGTCTGGTCTACAGAGCCACAACAAATTAAGCAGTGCCCAGTTGCATGAATGAAATGAATACACATAGCAATGCAAAGCATACAGATGTTAACGTAAGGGGACCCTGCAGATAATCCCAAATTTTCCAATCCCTTATACTTTTCACTCACGCGACATGATTAAAATCCCCATCCCTGAGACAAGTCATTTAGCAGAGCATCCTCACCACAGCATCACCAAGCCCTGCGCCATCGCTCTTCACTCAGCTGTATGGCACCCCAGTGGGTAAACTTTGCTCTGTTCTTGATCAGTAATCTTAAACCTGTACCTTGTTGGTACCGGACTGTTTTACTCTGCCTTTTCTCAGTCTCACTCTTTTGTTGCATTTACAGTAGTTTTCTTACCTTCCAGAGCCCCACCACGTCTGAACCTCCCTGGCAAACACAAGGCCAAGTTCAGAAGGCCTGCAGCGGGTGAAACACTGGACAATGCTCACCGTCGTCATCACTACCGACAGCAGTGAGAAACAGGGGCAGAAAGGCTACCAAAGGCATTGTGTATCTTCTTCGTATAGGAAAATGTTTTCCCTTGTGAAAGAGATGTCAATATACTGAGAAACATATAGATTTCCTAAAGGGAAAAGGAAGGGATGATGATCTCAAAAATCAAACAGATACTTTCCGCATCCCTTATTACAGACGTGAGACCATTTCCACTTCAGCTCTGCTCAGGTGGGATTTCTCACACATTTCACATGCAAAAATCCCAGTGAAAGCGGGGCTTATGAAGAGACTAGAAAAACCACACCATATCCTTGGCACCTTAACATCAACATTGCTAATACTCACTAAATATTCTCAGCAAACCTGCCCCGTAGCCTCTTGTGAAGAGGCAAACCTTTCCCTACCATTTCCCAGGCAGACATTCAGAGCCCCAGAGCAACACGGCACAGACCTTGTATTCCTGCTCCCCCACGATACACAGCAGGTTTTAACATGGATGGCAGAAACAGTTTGTTTGTTGTTACAACTTGTGCACATATTTACAGAAGACATACTAAACAACTTAGGACTATTATCAGGGGATAAATCAATTGGCAGCAGACACGCTGGAAAGCAACATAAAAGTTATTCTGGAAGAAAAAAATGAAAAAGCTTTCTTTGCACCATGACTCTGCCTCATCAGCTTTAAGCCCATTTCCCCAAACCACGTGGTTGCCCACAGCTGCCGTCAACTGGTTTCGTTTCAATTCTGATTTGATTCTATGATTTTAATTCCTCCTTTCCCATAATAGTCAAAATTACCTGCAGAAGCAATGCCAATGATAAAACTATCCCCTCCAAAAAATGTACCCTTTTACTCCAATGACTACATTTTGAAACAGAGATCTCACATTTATTTAACACCTTTCACATCAATGGTAAATACCTAGGTGATTTACAAATAGTGCTAACAGATGCAAATATACCTTGTCAGGAACTATCAGGTACAGGCCACCCAGATAGAGCACACAAATATACAGGCAGCAAATATGCCAAAGCCATGTGTCTTGAAAACATCTTCCTCAGTGACCTGATCGCTGTTACTGGCTGTCTGCGACACCACAATTATCCTCCCCCCAAAACAGTGAAGAGCTATCCTATAAGCAAGTGACACCAAACCCAACATCGACCCATATTGCTGGTATCCAGGTTAAGAATAAAGAAAAATATTTTGTTGTACCCTCACTCCGGGTACTCAGTATCAAATCTAATAATGTCATTTAATTGGATCCAAGTCTCTCTTCTTCCCAGTGTGAAATCGCAAGCATTTCAGTCAAAAAGGCTACTGATGTGGTGACTAATGTAAGGAAAGTCCCTCTCTCATGCGTGACTCTACCCCAGTATGTAGAAATCAAAACCCACCAAATTTATCCAAACATAAACATACAGCACATGGGCTGCTCTGCTGAATTTGGTAAAGGAACAATTTGTCATCATCCTCCCAACCAAACCCTACCTCGCGTGTGTGTGCAGGGAGTGGGCAGAGGTGGGGTAATCGATGATCAACCTTGTGCACTTGGAGTTATTAGCAAGAAATGTGAGCTTAGATGGGATTTTTGAAATGTAAGGTATTTAATGGGTGAGCAAAAGCTTCCTCCTTGACCAGGGTATGGATTTAATTCAACTATCAATGTCACCTCAGTTGCTAGAAGTTGGGAAAGTTTGACTTCTTCACCCAGGTGGGGAAAGCATCCAGACCTGGCCTATCTTGGCCAGGAAGATCAGCCAACCTGCCAAAGCCCTCCCTCCTCATCCTCTCAACATTTCTATACTCAAAAGACAGCTGTAGTAACTTTTCATTGCCAGCCTTCCTCCTATGCTCATTTTTAATCTTGTGACGAAAAGCCAGGCACGGAAGACTTCGAAGACTTTTTAACTTTAAAAAAACATATATAGTGCTTTGATTTAATTTTTTAAAACATGTCTTCCTGCACAATCTCCTTCTCCAGTCATACTTTGATATGGCCTTACACCCATCCAGAACTTGTCCTCAGCAGTGCTCTCTAAGCAAAGATCTATTTACAGACCATTCCGATGGGGAAAGTGTGCTCAGCCCCACTTGGCATATGAGCAGGATGGGGGAGAGGCAGTTTGAGTGATTTGCTCTAAAAACGAAAACGGCAAGTTTATGGCAGAGCTGGAAATAGATCCCACATCACAGTTCTCTGTCATGTGCATGACCCCACGCCGTCCTCAGCCTACCTCCTACAGTTGGGCAATGCTCCGCAGAGCTGCAAAAGCCATCCCATCGCCCCATGGGTCTTCAGGCAGGAGCAAGGGTCCCGACCGTGGGCAGAGTCAGGGACCTGCTAGGGCAGGCAGCACTCCATCACCGAGGGTGACACTCAGCAGCCGTGGGATCAGTGATGACAAATGAGCGGGGTCTCAGGTCTACGTCCTGTGGAGGAGGCAGCACCGCAGCTGTTCTGGGCACCGCAGGCTGTCCCAACTCTAGTGTGACTTCCCCACCACTTGCTATTCCGGGATATTGTCCTGCTTCTGAGGCTGGGAGAAAAATAGCCTCAAGTACAGCAGCCCCATTCAGCACCGCTTCCCCTCTCCTCCTTGCTCGGGTCATGAACATAACGTGTAAGGTCACACAAAATGCTAATATTAGGAGTTAACAGGGCCATTTTTAAACTTCTAAATTAAACTAAATTTGCCAGGACAGGCAGGTCATTCACCCAAGTTACCCCTTGGTTTACTCCTTTTTTTAGCTACTGAAATGACCCACAGCAGTGTAGCTCCAGCACGAAGCCCAGCCAGCTCAAAAAAGTGGGATTCTGATGGGGAGGAGCGGGGAACACAACACCTTTTCATGCACCATCTCACTCTCCATCCTAACCCACATCCTCTTCCCATCGTGTAACCGCCCTTCCTCCCCAGCGTTTTGGGGCAGAGAGATGGCCCCTTGGATAAAACTGTTTCACAGGGGCACAAGGCAGCTGGGGGCTTGCGATACCCAACAGCACCCGCAGCCTCCCAGGCACAACTGGCCCACACCCCGCATCGTGGTACCTGGACCCCTGGGGATGGGGAGAGCGATGCTGGGGCAACAGGGCCCTTATTCAGAGAGGGAACACTCTTTAAAATTATTCTTCCGGATAAATACTGCTGGATGACTGTGACAACAAAAGGGAAGAAGCCAACAGTCTGCTGAAGGTATATTTGCCCATACACTTTGTAATAACAGGTGTAGGGAAAATGAAAGCAGACAAAAGTCCCAAGTCCGCATTACCGGAGACTAGCTCACAGTGAAAGGACAGGCCTGTCTCCCACACACGGTGTTTATTTTACTGTGTGTTGCTTCACTCAACAGCAGCAAACATAAGCTAGTCACAGCCCTCCTGCTCCTCTGATGCCACGCTACACTTGTAGTGACTTAGTGCTTTTTCAGGTCAACACAAAGAAGAGGGACTTAAACCCCTTATGCTCAAGGCCAAGGCGTAACCAAATGCTCCTAAGGAGCATTTCAGGGGAGAGAAATACAAACTCCTCTAATTTGGATTCCCTAAAATTAGGTGCATGGGATTTCCTACACCCTGCCCCTTGGTTTTATTTTCAACTACAATTAAACTTCCCTAGAACAGCTCAAAAATGACATAGCTTTTTTTTTTTAAAATAAGATTAATCATCTTCACTTAAAAATACTAACAGAGGTCAGAGGGAGGAAATAACTGAACTTGAATTAAGCGCAGTCAGTCTTGTCTCTTCCAAGACTTCAGAGCAGTTGGGAAAAATACACTTTAAATAAGAAACAGATTCATTGCTGGGAGGTTGAAGAGAAGGTGGATGGTGTGGGGAGTAGGTTATTTCAAACCTCCAGGTGAAACCCTCAGCAGAAAGCTAAGAGCTGTGGCTTCACAGCGGTGGGTTTCTGGCTGAGCTGCGGTCCCCAGCCCCAACACTCAGCAGAGCCAGGGACAGCACGACCACCACAGCCAACATCTGGGCCAAGACAGAGCGAGCCCAGGTGTTTTGGCAGACATTACCCCCTCCGCCCTGAGATCCTATCCCAGGGGATTCATGCACGTAAGGCATGCTGGGGGGCAGCTACAGCCACTGCTGTCCTCAACCGCAGAGCAGCAGAAAGAAGAGTCTCACCCTTTTTTTTTCCTCTCCCTTCTCCTTAAGAGCATGCTGCCTTACAAAGCCCTTAGTCACACTTGATTTTTCCAGTTCCTTTTGCACAAAACGCAGTATAATAACAAAATAAAACAGGGATACGGAGAACAATGAGTTCAACAGATTAATGGACAGGCGCAGCCATCTTCAGCTTTTATAGCCATCAGCCCTGAAGAGCACTCCCTTCCCCGAAGCCTTCGAAATGAACCTCAGTAGTCCTTGGACCTTGCAGGCAGCTACTGACAAACACGCACCTTCCTTTCTCAGCTAAATCCCAAAGATTCATCTTCTGGCCGTGCGCACGTCAATCTTATCATCATTATTAAAGTTTTATTGGCACAACAATGCAAACTCCGAGCACAACACATTAACCTTGTAAAAATAACAGAGAGAAACCAGGTAATGGAAAGAGCAGGGGAGAGCTTTTTCATCTCTCTCTCCCCCCGAACACGAGGGGGAGAAGGCCCGCAGATCTCCCAGCAGTGCTGAGTCATCACAAACAGGATTTCCAATCTCTCCCCTCACCCCTCCAAAACCACCCACAACTTCTTGAAGACACTGTGAAAGTACTGTCCTCCAACCCAACTCATCGACTGCAATTCCTTCCCCTGAAAGACAACACGATTCTGTTCTACTGTGGCATATTCAAAAGAGGAAGGGAAAAAAAAAATATTGCAATGTCCAGGAAAGTAGGAAAGGTTACACTCAGCAGACAAGGACTCCCATTTTCACCATAGCAACAAGCCTATTTATAATATGGTCTACCTGCATCAAAGAGCAGCCACAAGAAGCTAAATGCAAGTCTAGTGGTACATTCAAGCACTAAGATGAAGAAGCAGCTCACATAAGCATGTCAATGAAACGCTTCCAATTACATTACATGCACAATTATTAGCATTTACTCTGAACCTCCTTTCTTGTTTGGTTTTTTTTTTTTTTAGCCCAGGCAAGAGTAGCAGGGCTGGGGGGCGGCACTGCCGAAGGTTCAGGTGCAGGGGAGGATCAAAAGGAGGCAATCCCAGCGACTTGGCTTTTAAAAAGGGGAGACTTCACCAAGAGGTGCTTCGGGAGGAGGTTGCTAAATGGGACGGGAATGGGAAGTTACTAATTGTCAGTTTGCTTTTAGAGTGAAAAACATACGTTGATAACCACTGCTGTAATCCTGAATTTGCCAACACGGAGTAGATTTAGAGTCTTCACACCTCAAGCACCTAACAAAGGTCCCCATATTTGAGAGAGAAAGAGAACCGGCTACTGGAAATTACTGTCAGACTAATAACCATAATTCCCAAGAGTAATACTCAGGTGGGAGAACACACTTGCATCCATCTCCAGGAGGAGTACAAAATACTCCAAGGACAGCCATAACTCATACTCAGCCTGACCACCACTCAATTCTATGATCTAGTGATACGACAAGTGGCATCCCCATTCATCTGTCTTGGTATGATGAACACTATTAAAAAAAAAAATTATACTAAGCCACTCTAAGAATCCTGTATTCAGTCTGCAAGCGCCTGTCTGCTGCCACTTCTTTTTAAGTACCTACACGGAAGAGCAGCTGCCCAAAGAACGGCTGGCTTTTAAAAGAAGTGGAGGGAAGATCTTAAAAATACTCTTTATCTGCAAGAGGAGTGGCAGTCATTTCACTCCTTAAAGGTAGGAGACTGAGGAGAATTGCTTGGTGGCTGGGAAGTGGACTAGAACAAAAAGACTCGAACAGCCAGACGGTACATAAAAGGAACTTAAACCATTTATTTCTGGTATTTAAAATATACATGGACGCTTTTTTAAGCAAGAACCCGAACAGGCCATAGCAGAGATTTGTCACATGGACCAGAAACAGGCAAGGCCAGCTCGGATGCCTCCCTTTCAAAGGTGCCCACCAAAACCGCCACTAGTTGCTCAGCATACTCAAATACAAACTTACAGCAGCTGAAAATGCAGTCACATATTCCTAACTCATAGTTACATGAAAAATAATGCAGATAAGAACAACATGAGGGAGCTGAACTTACAAGTTTGTTCAGGAATCTACCAACTTAAAAAGGAAATTTGATTTTTTTTTTTTAATTTGAAGAAGAGGAGAGGTAAAAATGAACAAGAGATGGCCTACTCAATCACAAAAATGGTCAGGATAATCCCTGCTTGAAAGAGAACGCACCAAGTATTAAACAAAAACTTTACCGTGCAAACCTCTCTCCCGTTGAAGACATTTGCAAGACACTCATTCTATTTTGCTTCGTAACATCTCACTTCCACTAGCTTCCCTCAAACTTGCAAGTCAGAGGAACGTACTGGGGGAGCAGTGTCAGGAGCGAGGTGGCACGCTGTAGCAGGGTTTCTCCGCTGGTGAAGCACGTCTAATGCTGCACGACATCAGACTGGCGAACCACCTCTCCGTCCCAAAGGTCCCGCAAGCACCAGAAGAGGATTCAGGGAGACCAAGCTACCTGCCTCTAAATGAACAACTTCACATTCAGTCCATACAATGAAAGAAACGCAGAACTGAGGTGAGCAACCTCTGGCTGAAGCCTTCGCAGTATATTTTTCAAATTTTTTTATGCCATGCTCCTACCTTGACTGCATGTAGAAATGAGCACCTTAAAAGTCAGTTCTGGAATTAAACCAACCAAACTCATGCAAACTCTTGTGCAATTGCTAAATCAGGCTGCATTTCCACGATGTTTATCACACGTCTGCAGTACCAGATCATCCAGCATCTATCCAGTTAGGGTGTAGGCACTCAATTATGTTCTTGTCAAATTAACAAGAGACTATGGTATGGAGTTTATGTCAGTGGCAGGAGGCCAGCTGATACCTGATCTGGCACGAAGTCTGCCGGGACACTTAGGCTCCAAAAGACTTTAAAAACCAGAAACCGGCAGAGAGGTTTTATACTAGTTCAATACTTTGCTTCCTGAGGCTGCAGCAACCTGGCTCCCCAAAATCTGATTAGCTAGTCTATGGAGCCAAAAACTCAGTTTAGCGTTAGCCATACTGTCATTTCCAGCTCTACACACATGAAGACAACAATATAGGCCACTGATTTAAGAAACCGTACAGACAGTTGCACTCAGCTGAATATGCTGATTTCTAAATCGCACCCTTATGTAAACACAAGCTACTTTGTGTCTAAATCATGGTTTTAATGCTGCTGTTCCTATTGTACCGATGGGGAAACTGAGACAAACATCAATTAAAGGAGATGCCTGAGGTCATGTCTTAGGTCTAGCAATCAGCAGAGGAATCTGGATTCCCAACTCCTACTTGTATTTTTTAACCACTAAACCATGATCCTTCTCAGTTCAAGCACAGTTTCAAGTTTAAGGATTCACAAAAAAAACCCATGAGCAGACTTAGTTAGATGTATATGCGGGCTGCAACGGATTTCAAAACACAAATAACCTTCTAAAACAATCTAATTGTATTTAAAAAAACAAAATCACCGCAATACAGTCTTAGCTGCAGCCTGAATATTTTTCCACCAGAGAAGCGAAGTAAATACAACAACAGTGACATCTAAGTACACAGGCCGATTACAGCTTTAGTTTCAAAAGAGCTTTGATTGATCTTTTTTGATAGACCTGAAATAAATTAAACTAGATTGACTCACTTGAGAACAGACTGTAATCCTTTAGTCAGATCCCGGAGAACTCAAACCAAACCAGCTGTTAATTTAGGCTTTATAAGATAAAGCATGAGAAATCCAACCTGATGTACCCCAGAGCAACGGCTTACATCATCTCTGCAAGCAATCAACTTGCTGCTTCTTTTAGGAACTAATCAGTGCTCTCTACCATGTGGGTGCCAAACTTGTTTTCCGCCCCTCCAGCAGACTCTGCAGCCAAAGTAGGAGGGAGAAAGAAAGAGCAAGGGACAAGAGAGTGCAATTTAAAAGATTCAGCTGTTGACTTCATAAAACACATTGCACAGGCTGTCCCGACACTGAGAGAGAGAAAAAAAAAAAAAGCACAGCAACCCACTTACAATAACCATTTCAATTCAAACAATTGCTGGATCTCAGTCGTGAATAAACTGCCCAGATCAACACTCACACTTAGGAGGGGAGAAGGAGGGGAGACAAGAGGAGCGCCCACCCATTTGAGGCACCTGATACAGACAGGCTGGGAGAGGGTCAGTTTTAACCTTGTACAAAACAACAAAGTCGGCAAAAAACACAGTGGGTTTTTCCTGCTCTCCCAATCCAGTCATAAAAATATGCCCGCCAATTAGTACTGCACCATCACTGTTCTGATTGGATTTTTGTTTAGGGTTTTTTATTTTGTTGGGGTTTAAGACTCTTAGACTTCTCTCATCCTCATATCCGAGATTTACTCCACAAAAAATGTTGCTTCCTGGAACACTCCATTTGCTGAACCTAAGGGGATTAGACTGGAAATCCAATTCCAGGAATTGTGGTACCTTCAAACTGGTTTTGTGTACCAATGAAAAGACAGCAATAAGTTTCTTAGGTGAAGTCAACAGAAACCAGTCCTTACAATAACATCAATATTTTATATATATATATATATGTATGTATGTATATATGTTATAAAAAGGGCAGGCAACAGGCAGGAACACCACTCTGAAATCATTCATAGAAGTAGCCTAACACAATTCAAAGAGAAAAAAAAAATCAATTCAAGAAAAGATACGACTTCTAGTTATAAATCCTATCCGAAGGCAAAACACAGAGACAACTCTTACACTAAGTTTGAATAACACCAGACACTCACTAAACCCTTAGCAATAACACCTCCAACAAGAAGGAGACTTACTCCCACAAGACGATGGAGTACCCTAGCCAGGTACTTCTGGGAGGGAGCACAATGCAATCTCTGTGTTAAACACATGAAAGCTCTTTTAAGCCACAGCTCTGCAGAAGATGAAACTGAAGATTACTCCAAGCGCCCACAGTAGCATTTGCAGCCTTTGTGTCAAGAGGACTACTCTTGAGGCAGCTTTGTAGAGCGCTGGGAGGCAAGGACAGGAGAGGAAAGAAAGAGGAAAAGCGTTGCAAGTATTGTGGGGCTTGACCGAATCAGATCAGCTAAAGTGCTAGCCTAGGAGAAAACACCCAATCAACTGGTAGTTCCAGTAAGCTTTGTTTTACTCCAGTTAAATTAAATTCTTTCTACTGGACTCAAAGCTGGAGTTCATTGATTAAGGTGATAGTTAGCTCTCCGAATTACAAGAAGGACACACGGCAGGGTCTTCTAAAGAGCCATAATGCTGCTTTATATTCCTTTTCCTTGAGGTAACGATGCTGTGCAGAAACATCAAGCTGATGCTACCTGTTATGCAGTACCTAGATACATTTTTTTCTTGGTTGAGAGTACAACTCAATAGAGAAAAACAGCTTTCTAGTGCGTACTGACGAGCCCCAGCAGTGCTGCTCAGCACAGATCAGAAACTAAGTCACTATACAGGTCTGGTCAGCAGTGCTCCACCAAGAAAATAAAGGGCAAGGGAGAGGAGACTCCAAATGCCTTCAGATACTCTTGGAGACTACCCAGGAGTAACAGAAGTGGCCTCGGATGCAAGCTTGCACTATGTAGTTTTATCCAGGAAAACGAGCAGATAAAAGTAGTGAGGCTGTTGCACTGCCTCACACATGTCCCAGAGACGCTGTATACTTCAAACGTGCAAGTACTCAAGTCAGCTTCTCAGCACTAACAGACTCCAGCTGTGTGGTAGCTTCAGGCTTTCCCAGCCCCACCACCAGACGGGGCATGGGCACACGGTACCTGGCCATCAAGGAGGTGGTCTCACCCTTCACAACCATAAATCTCTATGTGGTAAGTGGAAGTGAGAGCCTACATTCAGCTCATTTTCTTTAACATCTAGGTCTGTCCACATCAGCTCCTTTCAAGAATTAAACCAGCTCACTCAACCTCTTTATGTCTCACTTTCCCCACCTGTAAAATACAACCAGCACCACCTCGGGCTGTCCTCCTCAAGGAGGCTGGCAAGCTCTTTGGACTTCAGCCAGATAAACATCGGAAGACGCCTGTCTCTCCATCTTTAACCTGCTCCGTTTTTCTTAGTTTACTCAAGCTCCAAGTATTATCAAGCTCCAACAGTTAATTTTCAAAATCTCACCTCAATCCTACATATAGTAAACAGCCAGCAAACTTGAAGTATGAAGGGGAAAAGAAGAATTGTTGAGGCAGACATGATACATAACTTGGCTCCATTCACCGTTTTGTGTAACTTCTTGCATAACTGAAGTATGATCCAGCAAACACTCAAATAGAAAACAATAAATAACCAGAAGAATAGGGAAGAGAGAGATGTCTTTACATACCTTGTTCTCTATTATTTTTCTTCATCTATCCACAAACTATTCCCTCTGATCATCTTGCACATGGACACGCATCCACCACAGAGTGAAACCTGCTTGCAATACAACTGCAGCACTACTCTCCAAATCCATTCATAGTGTGTGGAAGAAATCCAACAAAGCCCAAACCTCAGGATAGGTTCATAAAGCCCTTAGGACTCAACCTAAACAGGGTCGGTGGCTATCTTCAATTAGGAAGGGCGCAACTCTCTAGTTACACCTCAGAATTAGCCTGAGCCTTTTTGAGTTAAGACTTATTTCTTTGAGATTATGGGGCTCGCAGAAAAAAAAAAAGTTCAATTCATCATCTTCTTAGGGAGCGAAGGCACATTCACATAGAGCTATTTTACATTACTTCTAGGGAATCTGACCTTCTACCCAGAGACATGTATTCTAAATAGGACCTTGGTTACTGCTCAGGAGAGCAAACTGAAAGAAATAAAGAAAAAAAATTGGGAGGTTTTGTCTCTAATCCCAGAGCAACAAAAATTTAAGGAATTACTTCATAATATATTATTCAGTTGTGGTTTAATTAACCTAAGTAACAGGACTGCTACTGATGCCTTTGCAGGAATCACATTTGTTCGCAAAGTGAGAGTTTGGAGGCAGGGTTTATAACTATGCTTAAGTCTGCAATCCAGAGTGGCTGACAACATCGTATTAGAGCTACAGATCACAAAATCATAATGAATCCTTCACGCAGTACCATCCAGCACTTGAGACATCACCGTATTATACAAATTGGCACAGACAGTTCGTTGTGCAAGACAGGTTGCAAAAAGTTTGATGCAAACTTTATACCCTTTTATTTGTCTAACAGCAGTGCCCAAAGGCACCACCAGAGAACAGAGTTCTTTTGTGCTAGGTATTGTACAAACAAGAGTGTGAGACTGACCCTGCCCAAAAAACAGATGGGATTGAAAGAGGGAGGCACCGAAAAGGGAAACCGTTTAAATGAGAGACCTATGAAATGTAACATGGATGCTAAGCAAGGTGGTGTCTCTCTGAGTGGGTAACAAACTGAGAACTACGTAACACACAAAACCAGTTTCCTGGATCTCCTCCCCAAAGACTGACCCAGGACCCAGTTAAAACAAGCGCCCCTGAGAAAGCATCCCAGGAACTTCCGACAACGTAACCAAGTACTTCCATACACCAAACCTCCAGCCTTCCCAAGCCTGGTGATTATGAAATAATGAGAGAAACAAATGAGCTGACTTTGCTCTACTGGAAAGTTGGGTCCCTCCCCTCGTCAGGGGAATACAACTCCTGTTTCTAGTACTGGAGGATAAAGCATCAGGTTTCAGAAATCATGGCACTTTTAGCTACGGGAAGAGCTGCCAGCAACTGAGACATAAAAATTGCTCGTCTCAGGCTTGTGGTCAGAGTTAACATTTGGGGGTATTTCCACAGACAAACAGATAAGAAGGGAATGTTTCTCTGGCAAATGTATTAATCTGTAAATGCTGGCTGAATATACTGAGCTGTTTGGAGCGGTGGAGTCCCAGGGAGACGGATTAGCAGGAGAAGTGTAGATGAGGTGGCCGTGGGTGCATAATGCTAATTAAATACAGTCTGCAATTTATAAAATGGGTTTGTGTATATAAAGCTACATTTCTCACCGCTAATCACAAAAGATCAAGTAAAATCACCTTCTAAAGCACACAGGGGGTTATACACTTATTAATTGGAACAAACCATCAGAAGGTGTTTACTGTGCCTATAAACCGTACCCCCACTCTTGTGAAAGTGATGCTACGTCACCGACAGACTACGGTCCTGGTGCCCACAGAGCACAGCGAGCTGTAAAATGAAAATAAAGTCTTCACGCAGGAGAGAATTCCTCGCGAACAAAAGAAATGGGCATGCAACAAAACAGTATAAAACTGGCAACAAATTTCCTCTTCTTGCTGCCCCTAATTTCATGCCTATCAATAAGATGAATCATTCTGTTGCTCATTTCCTGTGTAGTCTTTTGTTTTCAAACCCCAGGGAGATAAATTATGTCACAGTATAGCTTCCACCACCCCAATCCATAGGCCCCAACTATACACGGGCCACCTTGATCAGTGACTCCTGCATGTTTTCAAGAAATCACATGTCATTTCTAGAATCATCTGTGCTTTGCTGGACGCAATGCAGTTGTGCACTAGATACAGAAAGTCTCCTCTACTTTTCAGGAGGATGTCAAGCAGAAGACAAAGCTTTCCAAAAAGTGTTCATGATCACACCATAGTTTAAATTAGAAAGCACCATTATTTCTCTAGTAAACATCACCGATAATGAATTGATAGCTTTAGTTCTCAATACAATATTATTATCAAGAGTTTGATGAAATCAGAGAGACGTACAGCAAAACTATGTCCTTCAAAAGTTAGCCTACCGTAGGAAGGGTCCTACACAGTGTATGAGGGGGTGGAGGGTAGCAGTGACTGCATCAAGTACATTACATCCAACTTCTGCTTTCTTTTGGATCAAAAAAAAAAAAAATTTTTCATCGCTACTGACTTTCCCAAGGTTATTGACGGGAGCAAACAGAATTGCCATTTCTCAATTTTATCATATGGCTGACAGTATTTGATATTCCTTAAACAGTACAAGATCTCGGGAGCACAATGCTAGGAAAAGAACATTAGCTTTCACCTTCAAGAAGAGGTTTCCACTGCTCTAAAACACATGAAAACACAAAAGTTTTCATGTTCGGTAAATTTAAAAAGCACTGATTCTTCTCTTCCCAAACCTTCATTCGTCAGCCTTCAGCTGGGAAAGTCAAGGCTCATGATTTTTTTTTTTTCCCTTCAGTGTGTATTTTGTACAGGCAATAGAAAGCAAAAGCATTACTGAAAGTAAGTAATGCTCAAAGAGTCTTCTATTAAAAGTTAAATAATTTCTTTAATTCTTTAAAAATCATCATTATGTCCTGATTCAGTAAGATATTAGACATGTACAGAATTCTGAGAGAAATAGCTCTTTCACCAATTTCAGACTCCTTAAGAGTCTTAAAGTCAGATATGTCCTTAAGTAGCTTTCCTGAAAGGGAGATGTTCGGTCTCCATCCAGTTCACGCCACGGTCAAGGGGAGGTATTTTATCCTACAGTAATTCTCAAGCACTTTTTCTACTTACGTCGCTTCAAGATCTAGACAGCAATGGGACTTGCAAACAGCAAAATTAAGATCAGTAGAAGCTACGCTGAACATAGCTGATAAAAACCACAAAACCAAGAACTCAATTGCAAAGTAGGCTAAAGAGCACCAACTCAGAGATAAAAAGCCACTCTTGCTGTAAATAACAATGATAACAGAACCGCTAAAGCAGAAATCAAAACCATACGTACTTTGCATGTGGTTTTTGACAGCAAACCAATTCATTTGGTTCCCCTCAATTCGCACATCAATGCAACCAATATTTTGCATACTGATTGGAAAAAAACCCGTAATACAGACTCCAATCATTGTCTAACCGCAGAATAGCGTACAAAAAGTCAATACAGAATATTTGTAAATACCTTCAAACATGATATTTGCAAAAAGTTGCCCTGCAATATTCACGCTATCTAGCTTGAACTGTTCCCCAAATATGAAGTGCTAGGTTTCCAACAAGCCTACCCCAGCAGTATTGCCCATAACTGTATGATTAGAACATGTTCTTCTTCTACACTTTAAAATATATCATTTACCAGAAAAATCAGAAGATAGGAAATACTAAATATGAGCAGCAAATGGAAGTTGATACCATTACTAGAACTATTTGCTACTCTATTCCCTGGCATGTTGTGATATTAGGGTGTTCTTTTCTTTCACATTTCTGTTTGTTTCTCTTTAGGAAAAAAAAAAAACCCAAATAATCATAGCATCATACATTTCCAGATAGACTTCGAAGTTCACACATTATTGAGGTAAAATTCACAGCCCTGTTACTGAGATTTGATTATAGGCAGCTCTACAAGGGCTGAATTTCTAGTGTAATAGTTCATTACCTTTAAAAATAAACATATTCAATTGTTATAAAACTGGGAATTTAATGTCTAAAAATTACAACAGGTTGGCCAACACAGCAAAATCTGCCATCTACCCCAAAACACTGCTTAGAAGTGGTAGGATCTGTTTAAACTCCACAACCAATCTCGAGACCAAGTCCTTTGTGGAAGCACAGTCTCCTACAGGATTGTAATGGTATATGCGGCCCAAGCCTTACATACTCATTTTCTTCCACTTTTTGGCTGGACCGTAGAGCGCTGCAGCAGGAATAAACTATTGTAGCACAGGGGAAGAAAAAAAAAATCATTCTTTAGTAAAACCGCATTTTAAAATATCGAGTAGGTTATAGTGACTTGGAGTGGGATTCTCCATGAGATTGTTAGAATCAATACAATTTTTGTTCAAACTTTAGGAGGAAAGGAAAATGAAAAATAAAATGTGCATGTGGTCAGGGAGAAACAAAGCCTGAAATGTGTCATGCAATCTGGCTTCTCACAGCTACCCCATTCCAAACACTTCTGAGAACATGAAACCACAATGCCATAATGAAAATTCTTTCATATACATAATTATTGAATACAATCAGCATCTGGTAGGAGAGAAAAGAAAGAGAAGTGCAAATACACAGCTCCCATCCTGACAAACTGTCAGCTGGCATAATCAATCAGCAGCTTATGTTTTTACATATGATTTTGTTAGGAAGTCAAAAGGAAGAAAAAAGACCTTCAGGGGAAGGGAATATTTAAAAAACAAGAGAACACCAAAACAGTTCTTTCATTTTATCCAGCTCTCATTTACCTTAACCCCACTCCTCCAAGGTCCCTTGCACCTCAAGACGGCACACTTTCCAAAATATGGAGAATATGACCTTCTGCCTCAGTCTAAGTATTAAGTAAGCAATGTTACTCCTACTCCACAGATTGGCAAACTGAGGCAGAGACAACCAGTCTAAAAGACAAACAGGATTGTCTGCAATATTCAGGAGCCATCTTAGCCCTTTGGGTTCAACAACTTCTGCATTCTTCCTCCCATTTTAAACACCACCATGTCTAAGATCCTTATCAGCTGAATGATGTTCCTCAAGGGGTATGTATTACATCCCTGTAATACACACATCCATTATGATCTATAGTCTCCAAATTAAGAGTGAACCCTGCGTCAGCATGTAGGATCCAGGAGACTGTCGCCTCATTCAACAAACAGTAATCTTTTAATTAAGCAGAAACCAAACGTTCCTGTGCAATGCACACGCATCTCAAGACACCAAAAGGCCCTCAAATTCCTTGTTTGCACTTCAAGATTTTTCTTTTTTTTTTTTTTTTAAAAACCCAAATAAAACCGATTTTATAATTAAAGTATTAAGCAATTCTAAAGCATAGCAGCTGGCAGGCCAGTTTTGCAGACTTAAAGAATGACCCACAAGGGGGGAAAAAAGAAACCACACACACACACACACACACACAGAGTGGTTTACTGGGCAATCCAGACACATTCTCAAAGGCAGACATTGTGGGAGATGAAGTTACTAGGCAGGAAAAACAGTTGCTAAGTCTGAATATTTGGTTATTCTCAGAGCAGGGATTAGAAGAGGAAGTGTTGACAATTGTAAGAGTAGCTACCATGAAGTCCCCAGAGCTTTAGTTGTCCCTGCTGATCCTGCAGCGAGGGGAGGGGTGAGTGATGGGGCTCGCCCACAGTGACAGTGCCAGAAACGGGCTTGTGTGACACTCACAGCGTGTTATACATTGTCATTTTAATACAGATTCTTCCAGGCTCTCCACAAGGACCTACCTACACACAGACCCTCTTAAGTAATACTGGTATACCTCGACGTCACAGCTCACAGTGAATTATACTGCTCCTTTTACCATTACCTCTTAGCTACATAAAAGAAAAGGCATAAAACACCTTTGTCTCAGCACCGCTATGTCCAGGTGATGCAATGGCCACATACATTAGACCTAAAGCCTTTTAAACAACTTGCAGCTAGATCTATTTGATCCTGTTAAAGCAAGCCTTTCTCAACTTATCCTCACCGAGGCTAAACGGACATTCAGGACAAGACAGGAACAAGGTCTACCTGCCTTCCCAAAAAGGCTGATGGATCTCTCTTCATTGTGCTGAAGTGCTCTTCATTCAGAGTCCCAAGTACGTAAGTAAAATTGTTTGAAAAGATTTTTAATAGCTTAACAGATATCAAAATGAAAATATGTTTTCCAAAATTCCAAATATGCTTTGAAGTATAGATGACCGAAAGTGAAGACCACCTCTTTTCCCTGTACTTCAAATGAAGTCCCACAGAATCACTTTTGTTATAACATAGAGCTTTCAGGTGCACCAGAAGCAAGGAATTACTGAAAGACTTCCTAAATTCTACGCATCAGCAGCNTGAAAGTGAAGACCACCTCTTTCCCCTGTACTTCAAATGAAGTCCCGCAGAATCACTTTTGTTATAACATAGAGCTTTCAGGTGCACCAGAAGCAAGGAATTACTGAAAGACTTCCTAAATTCTACGCATCAGCAGCTGGTTATTTCACTCCAGCTTTAGTGGCCTCTACAAATGTCACAAAATGAGTATCTGACCTCGACTGGCAAACTTGGTGACCCATACCTTGGGACAGGTTCCCTTCTCCGTGTTACTTGCTGCCAGGAGTTGCAAGAGCAGAGCAGAGCCCTGTGACGATCAGAGGGAAGCAAGCGGATACACAGCAGGGCTCGCACAGGCAAAGAGGGATGCAAATAAGAATGCTGCCTCTTCAGTCCGACTAAGTTTTGTGGAAAGGGCCTTAAATAAGTAACGCAAGAAAAAGATTATATTTTTGTCCAAAATGAGACAGAGCATGTGCATGTGGGTTAGCTTTGCTGGAACCCACTGAAGACCACAAACAACAGAGTCAAGTACATTCATTGTTCAACCCCTCCGTCTTGCCACAGCCATTCCTTCGTGAGATTGTTGTGTCTTCCTGTGTCTTCCTCGGCATTTGACAACTGCCTAGCGCACACATTTTAAACCAGTATTAAACCAGTAAATAAGCAGTGACAGCCTCTTAGGCCGTTAGTGTACAACATCCACATCCTCTGGAATACGTCAATCAATCTGCCTGCACAACGCGGTGCTTAATTTTCTTTTAAAATAAGGAAAGCCGTAGTGGAAAAACCTCTGAATAAGCGCACATGAAATACATCCCACAAAGCAATCACAGCACTAAGAACAACTGTGAGGAAGTGATCGATCCCTACCCTTTGTCCAGAGAAAAAATAACAAAGAAAAGAAAAAAAAAAGTCTTGCCCCCCTCCCCTGCATTTTGACAAGTCTTTCAAAAAAGCACAAGAAGTTTGGGGAAAAAAATAACAAAAAAAAAAAATCCACCACACTTTCTGTGGCAGTCCATAAAAAAAAAAAACCACTCAGCGACAAAATGCTGCTTTCAATTTATATATATTTCCTTCTCAATTGGAAAGATCAATAGTTTTAAGAGAAATACTACACCTTCTTTTTGCTCCATATGTTTCTCTTATTGGTTCATTTACACTGGGCTGTTCTCATACGAGCAGTTAGTACATCTTTTTGTCATTTTAGCCTTCCCCAGCCATTAGTGCTAACCGCTGAGACGGTGCAGCTCTCCTCTGCCATCCTGCCTGAGCACTGCATCTCTTTCCCCGGCCCTTCTCCCTTTGACTAATGTTCACCAACACTCATACATCATTCCCAAATTGGTCCAAATGAATTAAACACAGCTCTGCTTAACATTACGAGATTTAAATGGATTTTCTCTCTACAGGTCTGCCCCATAATTGGGTTTATCCATCTTGTTGAAGTACAGTTTACACTTGCTAACATCACGCCAATTCAAGCTACATTTTCTGCTCCAGTGGCAGGAGCGAAGCAGATTTGTCATCGGATCATAACAGGTAATTCAAACAACAATTAGTTTGATGACGGCCCGTATGTCAATGTCTGGTCCCAGTCAGTGCTGCTCGCACCCGCTGCTCTCTGTACGCTAAGATGAATTGTGCTTACAATTCTTCAATTTCAATTGACAAATACTTACCAGAAAAAAAGCTGGAACTGTGGTTGACACAAAACCATCCCATTGCCCAGCAAGTGCTCTGGGAGGAGGAGGACAGGGCAGAGCCGGACAGTGCAAGCTCCAGCTACAACCGTAGCTAACGGCAAACTGCTGAAAGGCTAGGGCTTGTACCGCATTTGGCTAAGACATCGGCAGCGCTCTGGAAATACCTTTCACGTCCACGCACAGCCCTCGCGCCAATTCCCAAATTCAAAACACAGCAGCCTGCGAGGCAGGTGCAAGCTACCCTGACTTTGCAACCATGCAAACTCAAGAAGAGAGGCAAGTCCAAGATTTTCTACACAGACGCTAAAACGAGACTATTTTTTTCTGATTGAGTGCCACATCCACAAACCCATCAGCGTTTGCAGAGGCCATTACAAAAAGCTAAGTGCCACTGCAGATAAAGCCCTGAGCTTCTCCACGGGCAGCCAGTACTAGAAAGCTTCAGCTTTAGATATATTAGGAGAGATATGGCAAAACACCCACAAGCCCCAATTTTTAGTAAAATGCTTCAGCTACTAGCTCACATAATAAGATTCAAAATATTTTCAGGCAGAGTCATGCATTCTGGGTTCGAAAATATCATGCATTTCTTGGAGAGATGATTTTGCCAATTAGACAAGACATAATTTGCCTCTCCAAATCTGTTCAAGAAAGCTTGTTTCAAATTAAAAGAAACATTCTTTTCTTACAGCCAAGTAAATCTAACCCCACATCCATGTTCTTCAGGTCCCCTCACAAGCATGAGGTTATCTGGGACAAAGCATTAACAATTTCAAACAGCCACATATATCAGTATCTATACTACTACTATGAACGCCATCAATCCCTTGGCTAGTTTACCTCTTATTCTTCTGGTTTAGAGGAAGACTAAGAAAAATCACTTTCTAACAGATTATCCACAAAATCATTTTGTCTCGAATTACATACTAACATGCAATGCTAGTTGTTGTGCGCCATTTAACTGAAAAATCCAGCTAGCTGGCTGAAAATGTAGGAAGTCTTTTCATAATTGGAAAAAGGTCCCCACCAAAAGAAATGAATATTTAGATAGAAGTCTTGGTTTAAAAATTGGAATGTACTTAATGAGCAACAAAGATATCAGTGACTAAAGATTTTCAAAGCCAATACCAGAATGCCATAAAAGCCTCTTTAACCTAAACGTTGTAAAAGAAGATTATTAAGTTCAGACCAAAAAGTAGTTAAAGTAATGGTATATAAAATATTCTCCTTCTAGAGGCGGCAAGGGGAAATTCTGCACAGATAGAAAGCAGAGGCACTAAAACCTTACCGGACCCTGGAAAACATCACTCTGTTTCTCTATACTAAAACTTAGATCAGATACAAATCAATGCCCTGAAAAAAATTACAGTATTCTGCGTGATGTCTCCGGTTAGTATTTTCTATTTCAGTACCATTGCGGCCTTTTGTGTGCCTCTCCCAAAAATTACAAGTACTTCTTTCATTTTCATCTTTTTTTAATTTATTCTGATGCACAGCTTATATACAGAGACAAATCAGACTCATCGTGGCCTGATGCTCAGCTGAAGTAAATCGTGCAAGGGCCACTGGGGTTTTTTGGTTGGGGTTTTTTTTTCGAAGTAGCATTATAACAGCTCGCACAACCTTTGGACAACACACGTTTAGCAAGTCTACATTTGTTTTTTCATCATGCTGGTGTTTCAGTACAATTCTGAACACCGGGAACGGCTCCAAGTGTCTTGGGTTACTTCTGAAAGTACAGTTGGCATCAGCCCCACAGGTCATTCCCTTGGAGGGCTTCCCATCATCTCAGGAGCGCCCAATCAAAAACTCCAAAACCACTCAAAGACATCAATTCCCACACAAGCCCATCATCTGGTGATTTGTGGCTGTCAAGACAGGAAGAAAGAAAACCCGATGCCCCAAACACTCAGCAGATTAATGGGTAGAAAGAGAACACAGCGTCTCCACTGTACTCCCAGCGCTTGACCCAGGCGGGCTGGGGAGGGAAGAGGTGGCAGCAGACAAGGCTGTGGCAAGAATCGGGACCCAATTTTGCAATCGTTACTCCTGTCCCACTGAAGGCTGTGGGTATGGGGCAATGTCTCCAGGCCAGACCCTTATCACCCTTATCTGCAACAAGGCAACAAAGCTACTCGTATCCTTGTGCAAACCAGCAACTTAATTGCCTGGTGGGGGGAGTGATCTTAATAGCATGGGGTTTTTTGTCAAGCTGGCATGGGAACAAGTCACAGGTTTGCACGGGAGAGAAGGGCAGGGGTCGCTGCAGAAACAAAGTAATAAAGACTTCTAGGTTTGGGCATCGCCTGGCACCCCAGAGGCGGCAGATTCCAACTCTTCCAGCCAGTCATTTGCAGCCAGGAAATACCCTCTCTCTCAGTCATCACTCAAAATAATAAATATTTATTTATAAATTGCATGCAGCATGTTCCCCTAGCATGGGGCTTAGCAAAGCAGAGGTAAGAGCAATGCAACCCCCTAATTGCCAGAGTAGCTGCAAAAGTAAACAGGAACCACATGCCCCATGGCAGGCAAGCTCAAATAGTACCAGGAAAAATAGCCAGCATCCAAGAAATTACGAAGACAAGTGGAAAGTTTCTCAATGCTTTAGATCTACTCTCTCTTCCAAAACAGGGAGACTTTTCCCAGGTCATAACCCCTCAAAAGAGGAGACTTCCTACTCAATCACCAAGCAGGCTCAGCTCCAGCCATGGAGCACAGGTGTCGGGTTGACGTCCTGGCATAGAAGGAGATCGGTGCTGATGGTGCCTTGGACGCAGTGCTGGGTTCAGCGCAGCCGAAAGTCTATGCAACGAGCAGGAACTGAGCGGAGCACCTAATAAGTGGATTTTTTTGTTCTTCTTTAATTTAGTAAGTCTCGGCTATCACTAGCAGCCAGCGCAAAGCCTCAAAGCCAAGCAGAATAATACATCCTCAGGCTTTTGTATCCTAGCTTGTCCTGACGGCTTCCGTTGCAAATCAGTTGTTGAAGCTAGAGACTGGACTTGAGAAGCCGATTAAACAAAGCTTGCCCTGCTCCTGTCTGACGCAGTGCTCCCTCATCCAGCTCCTCATTAACGGGCCTCATGGATATCCACTGTGACTGCTAACTCNGTTGTTGAAGCTAGAGACTGGGCTTGAGAAGCCGATTAAACAAAGCTTGCCCTGCTCCTGTCTGACGCAGTGCTCCCTCATCCAGCTCCTCATTAACGGGCCTCATGGATATCCACTGTGACTGCTAACTCCACTGGCTGTTGAAGGGCATGCACCACGCTGGCAAGAGGCTGGATCTGAAAAAAATCCAGCTTGTCTGAGTGGTCAGAGCCCCGTCCCAGAGCTGCGTGGATTGCTGTGCTGGAACCACTCTCCCGTGGCAGGCAAGCTCAGGCAGCCAGCAACGGGAGCACAGCTAAGGTCAGGCTGCTTGGAAAAGAACGGAGGGCACTGGACCAGCTCAAAGAGCCATCACGGCTTTGAGGTTTTGCTGGTACAGCCGTCGCCTGGCCGAGTCCCTAAGAAGCCAGCCCTCCAGTGCAGAGGGACTTGATTCGGAGACATGGAGAGCATCTATATCCCCATGCAAAGAGTGTCCGCCAAGAGCCAACAAATCAGGCACAGCAATAGAAGTAGGTCCTGCTCTCAGGGGAAAGCAGAACACCAGACACAGAGGCTGGTATACAATGGCTTTCTTTAAAATAATAATAAAAAAAAATCCATAGGAAAACCCCCATTGGCTTCATCAAGGCCAGGATGTGACCCAAGCTTGTGGAGCCACCCTGAGGGAAGACAATTAGTCTCACTCAAGGGATGCCAAAAAATGTGGCAGAGCATCCATAATCACTCTGAAATGTTCTCTACTAGCAAAGCATAATGGGTTTATCATTTATTTCTCAATTAAGTGGTGCTTAAGTTGACCAGGGATGGATTCCTATTGTACATTGATTAGCCAATAAAAATACATTAAAAAGCAAGCCGGACTACAGAGGAGGAGCATCATCCCTCTCCCTCTGCCAAGCAAGGTGTCCTCTCGGACAGGCTGCCTTACCCTCTCTCCACCTCTCCTAACAGTTCAGCTCTTGTGCAAAATGCTTTTACACAACGAATCAATTCCTAAGGCTACTTGTAAAATTACTAGGTGCAGCCTTGTTAAACGTTCATTTGGATTTAAAACAACACGTTAAAAAAAACTCACAAAGCAAGTGAGCACCAAGCGCTCTGCTACAATCAAAGCTAAATAAACAGAACAGTCCATCGATGACTTATTCCCCTGGCCGTTACTCCACATCATCCATCCCCGTTCTCTGTACTCATGAAGTCTCCCACAGATCAATAGCAAGGCTCATTGATTATAAGTGGAACAGAATCACACCCTTTTCCTTCCAGGTCAAAAGGCACAATGACTACAGGCCATTAAGTATTTTGTGGCACCACTCAATGACTGTATTTACACCATATACATAGTTACGATTATTCCATGGAATAATGTTCATTTACTTCAGCAACAATCTAACAAACTGTATTTATGCTGCACTTTGGCCTCCTTGCTTGAACTCTGCTCAGCAATGCCTCTCAGCTGGGACTACTTCTAACACGCAAACCCTCCAAACAGCTTTCAAACCGCCAGTGCTTCTTGGATTTTGTTTTGTTTAAATCTACTACAAAAGGGCATTTTCTCGCTCTCTGCTCTTCCACCCTCCTCCCCTTCTCCTCTTTCCCCCTTAAGCTGTTGGCCAAAGAAAACCAAGGATTTTAAGCTACATTTCTTGTGTGCCCTCTGGGAGCACTGCAAGCGTCTGTCTGAAGCGTTACACGGAGCTGGCCCCAGAAGCTGCATTCCACCACCCAGCCAGGGAAAGCCGCCCGTCAAACCACGGCAAAGCACCTGAGAAATCCCACCGCTACCTACAGTCCCTCAGGAGCTTCAGGGGTGCCTGAACAACCATCTAGGAACATCGCTTTACAAAAGTCACTTCAGTTACAGACATTGCCATACTGCAGTCACAGAACAGGTTCCCTATCGTTCCAGGATTGCTGTGTTTTATGGACAGTTAGTGGCAGAAATACTAATGCTACTTCTGTACTTCAGAGAAAGAAAAAGGGCATAGATACATACCTATATTTTAAGTATATATCCATATATATGCATGCACACACACATAAACCCCTTTTCTATAAAGGTTGTCCAAAGGTGTTATAAACGCCCTTCAGAGCTCATTTAGCCTGGTCTGCATAATCTCACCAGTGATTTTGCCACTTGTAAATATTCCAAATTTATGCCTATATATATATATATATATATATATATATATATA